>OU015530.1:25293464-25715964 GCA_907165065.1 Caprimulgus europaeus
AGAATGGCTCACAGCAGACCTGCCACAGGTGAGGGTCTCCCGTGCATTTCCCTTACCACTTTCCTTCTCTTGAGGGGGAAGATGGAGCTTTTCCAAAGACCGTGCATGGTTCAAAGGTCTAACCCTCAGCTGAGGTGCTTTGTGATTGATGTTTAAAGAGGTGCCATCCTGAACATAATCCTCTTGGAAAGTTTTTTTAATATCAGTCTTTTCAAGAGTGATGAAAAAGGAAGAGAGAAAACAAAGAAAAACAGATAGCAGCATACATACCATTTACAGAGGATTTGACAGTGGGTTCAATAACTGCCTTCAGGCTTTTTCAACAGTTCCTATTTGGATGGCTAAGCAGCTTTTCAAAGCAATAGGATAGTATATTCTCCCTCCTGCTTCCTTCCCAGGTGCCTCACCACTCTTTTCCCCAGTCAAACAGCTTTTACGGCCTATTGTCATGCCCATGACTGAAGGCACAGAGGGATGAGGGGTGCTGGCAAGCAGCTGTTGCCTTGTGAGTGCTCCTGGATGTGTCCAATGCTCTCTGCTGCTGGGTGTATGCCAGTATTGTAGACTCCATGAGGCCTTCTTCGTGCTATGCTTTTGCAGAGAGCCTAGCAGGGTGGCACTGGCCCTAGTAGTCCTCAGTGCTACCCTAATGGCAGTAATTCCTAATTGCAAACTCTACACAAGGTCTGTGGCCTGGGTGGCCCTGCAAGTCCCCTTTTCACCTGTGGATTGTGCAGATCACATCAGTGAGCATGAAACATCTTTGCTTTTCAGCCCTTGCACGTGATGAGCAAAACCACACTCCTTGACAGGGCACAATATTTTGTATTTTTCTAGACACTTGTGGCAAGAGGACTCTGTCCAAAATTCTGCTGGCTAAAAGTAAGCAGAGTCTTCCCTCTGCGATCAACTTTCTGTACCAGGGACAAAAGGCATGTTTGTGGAGCAAATATATAGCCCTTGTGTTCTGAATGACTTCTCCCACCCATGCAGTACCAGCAGCCTTCCCCAGGAGCTTTTACTACTGAATGGGAACAGTAGCTGAGGATGGACCTGTGGCTAAGGATGTGGCAACTCCTGAGAAGCAGGCCAGTCCCCAGCACTGCCACTGCTTTCCTGATTAGTTTTCACAAGGCCCAGCCCAAGTGCTCAGCTAGGCTGAGCAGGACAGGAGTTGCATCAACCCATGGGCTGCAGCACAGGGCACTCCCCAGACCCACCTCTCCAGAGATGTAGAGGCAGCCTCTGCAGGCAGATGCATGATCATAACATCTCCTGGATTCTGGGTTTGAAGGTCAAGGAGACCTTCAGATGTGTGAGCACTGAGGCTCTGGGGCAGCCCCTGGGGGGACTGTGGGGCTGTACAGCCCGGCCTGGATAAGGGCAGAGCTCAAGCCCATGAAAAACAGGAAGGGCTGCAGGTTTGCTCGAAGGTAGCAGGAATCAGTGACTCACGAAGTCCTTCCAGACCCATGGTGTTCCTTCCAGACCCATGGTGTTCCTTCCATCCCAGAAACCTAAAAACCCAGGAGCTTTTCAGCCAGGTTTAGATGGGTGAGTTAAGGACTGCTAAGCAATCCCTGCTCTGTTTAGCTTGAGAGAGATTATATTATGTTTCTCACTTTAATGTATTTAATGTTTATTTCTATATGTGTATGAGTACTTAATTTAGCATAATTATTGAGATGAATTGCAGCTAACATTACAAGAAAATTGTAACTTGTCATAAAACAAGTGGGCCATATTGTAACAGAGCTGTTACCACACAGAAATGCTCTGCTAGAATAGTTTAATAACACAAATAAATCCACATTCCCCAACATGATACTTCTTTGGGGATTTGATTAATTATTAGGAAGCAAAATGGCTAACAAAGTATTATATATAAAAATATCTTCTCACATCAATAAGATTGTAAATTTTAACTCTATTGCATGACAGCGAGTGTAATCAAGAATTACTCACAATGCAATGAGCTGAATGAATTAATATTCTTAGAGCCTTTGTTGCTAGAAATACTTTGCTCTGTATTATAATCAGCCATTGTAACTCCGCTCAGCTGCAATTTAGGTTTCTCCTCACAGTTTAATAAGTGACAGATGAGCATCTGTGGCAGTAAGAGCTTCCAACAACATGCGTCTTCACAGCTTTCCCCACGTGTCTGAGGCCTGACCTTCAGGATCCAGCATCTTTTCCATGTTGTAGGCAGCTCCAGATAGAGTTGCTGCTTTCACCTCTTTTCCAGTTCTGATCTCTGCTTGCTGCAGCCTGGTCCTGGCCATCTTAGCATCCACAGTGCTCCCAGGTACAATTTAGACACCCAGCTACTCCTCATGGAGTCTAAGAAACCAGAAGCACTGAGCACGTTGTTGAGATGTAGGGAAGAATTTCCTACACAGATATCCCTGCAGGGATTTGCTCACCGACAGGCAGGAAAACCTGAACCAGATTCTGGGAATTCAGCCCGGATCTCCTCAGTGTCAGCCAGCTGCTTGAATCATGAAGCCCATCTTTCTTCCTCTCACCTAGACGGAATGGAAGAGGAAAGATCACACTGCTGCTTTGACTCCTTAACCGGTATGCGTTGGAAAATTATGCTGATGTAAAATTTGTGCAGCCACATGGGCTGTTTTTTTTCCAGCTGGATTATGATTCAAATCAACCCAGGGCATCACTGACAAAGATTTGTTATAAAATGATTATTTCTTCAGAGCTTCAAGTAACTTCAGTCACTATAGAATAGAGAGGTCTGTTAAGAAGATAACCAGAGCATTCATGCAGAGGGTTTGTTTGACTGGCTGCTAAGAGTTACTCTTAGCAATATGGTAATTTTTCTTAACACTAAATGCAGCTCTGAATACAAGTTTTGCCAGCAAATGTTCAAAAAACATTTCTCATCCACCAAAAATCATGAACTTGGCTTAAAAGCCATGAATCTAGAAACAAAATATCTTTTGAGTTTCTGCATTCACTTTCTGTTTGGAAAATGTGGGTTTAATTTAGTCACAGCTTTGATCTTTTCTCCACGGAAAGGAGGGCTGGAAGTTTAATTTCATGTTTAAATAAGTGGTTTGCAGTGCAATCGCATTAAGCTGTTGAGCTGCTACATGAAGCAGATTCTGTTATGAAGCAAACACTGAAATCCCCACAAAGACAAAATAAGAATTAATGCAACAGGCACAAGTCACACAGTACAACGTCTTTGCTGTCACTGGTGTGACTGTAGGCACACTGCTTCTTTTGGATTTTTTTTCTTTTGAGGGCTGATTGTCACCATTCATGAAATGGGGCAAGCACACAAAAAATGTTGTTGTTTTTTTTTTTTTTTGCTAGGACACTTTTGAAAAGTCTCTAACACTTTTGCTGGAATAGCAGTTGGATAATATGGTGCCACCCAAATCTTCCATCTGAGGCTTTGCTGCTGGGTGCAACTCTCTGAGCGCTGTGATCGTGCCCCTGAAGTTTCTGTGGCCAGGGCTGCTGTGGAGTCATTAGACCCAGACATTTGTCCAAGCTGTGGAGAATGCCAGCACTCTGCTTTGGCACTCTATTGCATGGGCATCTGGTCCTAGTGTTGCTAAGTGGCTGATTTCACCAAGTCAGTCATGTGTCTCCACATAATTCATTTAGTCCAGAAGTGGAGAGGGATAAAAAAAACATTTTATAGCAAGGAAAAAAAAAACCAAAACCGATTATGGGAAACACAATCTCCCCATTCAGAAGCCTCTGTTAATGTAGGAAAGCCAGCTATGTGATTAAAAAGATAGTTTAAATTAGCTGCATTTTATTTCCTGCACCTCTGCTGTTAGGTTTTTTTGTCTTCATATGTCTAGCCAAAGTTGCTGGAAATCACATTTTATGAATGCATCTCCAGCTTCTTTCCATGAATGCTTGATTTTGCACTTGAGGTGAAAAACCCACTGAGATCCATACTGATTTCTTCTTTATGTGGTGGATGCATATACAAGCTTCAAGCTGCATGTGTTGGTCTTCAAACAGACTTAACGAAATGGCTGCTTGAGCTGACTATTTCTACTGCAGCTGGGCTTTCTGCTCCAGCTAGCCTTGGGACACAGCAATGCTCAGTACAACAGTATTTGCCCTAAAGTGTTTTCAAGCTTAGACAGGGCAAGGGAGGAGTAATGATCCCCGTTTCCAGTGTCAGGGCTGATTTTCATTAAGCAGAACTGGAGTTTAAACTCACATCTCCCACCTCCTAGGCTGGATTTCTGATTTTGTACTACCATACTAACTAGAACTCAGCACAAGAAAGACATGGACCTGCTGGAGCGGGTCCAGAGGAGGCCACAAGAATGATCAGAGAGCTTGAGCACCTCTCCTATAAAGAAAGGCTGAGAGAGTTGGGGTTGTTCAGCCTGGAGAAGAGAAGGCTCCGGGGAGACCTTATTGCAGCCTTTCAATACTGTAAGGGGGCCTACAAGACAGATGGAGACAAACTTTAAGCAGGGTCTTCAGTGATAGGGCAAGGGATGATGGTTTTAAATTAAAAGAGGGTGGATTTAGATTAGATATAAGGAAGAAATTTCTTACAATGAGGGTGGTAAAACACTGGAGCAGGTTGCCCAGAGAGGTGTTAGAAACACCATCCCTGGAAACACTCAAGGTCAGGCTGGATGGGGCTCTGAGCAACCTGATCTGGTTGAAAATGTCCCTGCTCATTGCAGGGGAGTTGGACTAGACAACCTTTAAAGGTTCCTTCCAACCCAAACCATTCTATTATACTATGACTCTAAAAACCTCAATCCATTGCTGCCAGGAAGAAAAGCATGTTGTGTCATAAAAGATCAACTCTATCAACCCCGGTGGAGGTTTGATACTTTCAAGGTAAACCAAAAGAGACATAGAACAGCAACCCAGCACAGGCAACTGCACATTAAAAATGGTTTCTCCTACATCTAACCTTTTGGGGTCTGAGAATTACTTCATTATACATTTTACCTACATGTGATAAGGAAAAAAGGAATCACAGACGACACTGGGATGATTTTTTTTTTCTCTGTTTTGCAGTATTTTCTGCATATTGAGGTCCATTGCATATTCAAGGAACTTGTACTGAAACAGAATATGTAGCATATTAAAAGTCTTCCTTTGTAAGGCAGAACTTCACTGATATTTGTTTTCAAAGAAGAGCTGATCTTAATGAGAACAAATAAATAGTTACACCTCAGCAAGACTGAAGCCAGATGACCTCATGAAAAAATGCACCGTTTCATGAATTCGGATAGTTTCTTTAGAGTACACCAGATTAAACTGGCTACTGCAGCAGATCCCAAAATTTAGACAGCTCTCTGCCACAGCGTTACAACATGAGCAAAAGGCTAAGAAAAGACACTTGAAAAAAGAAGTGATCGTCAAGGCAGACAACTTAATGGCACTGCCAACTTTGCTGGAGTAGTGAACTGATCCATAAGTGCTGACCTAAAACAAAAGATTACCAGCACCTCCTTGCCAACATCCTAAATGCAAGCCCTCCCTGACTCTGCAGTGCTCTGCCCAAGTCAAATTCAAAGTAACGGGATTTAATCTTCAAAGCACTTACTAGCTCAAATGTCACCCCAAAGTTCAGGACTGTCTTTGACAACTCCTGAGATCCAAATAACGTTTTTCTCTAAGGGCGAAGCCCACAGTACAGAGATCAGGACAATCTTTCTCAGCTTCAGGGATAAAATGATGTAAGTACCTCTCAAGGATCATCCAAAAATGTTGCACTGCAAGTTCTTGAGTGAGGATAAAAAAACCCCAAGTGAATGCACACAACAGTCATCTATCATGTTCAGTCTTCAAACTTAATAGAAATGTTATTGGGTAAGAGGTTAGTGGACATTTATAAGAATCTGTGAAGCACAGACTTCAGGCACTGTGCATGGGCTGAAGCTTCATAGATTTCATTGCTCATGTGTGTCAGGTCTAACTTACACTCAAAGAAATGCATTACACCCCTTTGGACATTTGTGGACTTGCAGAAACTGCAGATGAGAATTCAGGTCTGGCAGAATAAGGTAGACTGTGACACAATCTGCTCTGCACCACCAATCATGAAAAAGAAGGACTCAAGTTAAATCCAGACAAATGCACTGTGAGAGCATCCAAAGAAAAATATTTTTGTCATATTCTCTGAGCTAGAAGGCTATCAAACCAAGTTCTGATAAGCAGCAACTTTTCTATGATAATGGACACTACAGAATGGTCTTAAGCTAAAAGAAAATATGTGGTAATGTGATGTGATTTGAGGAGTTTATGTTACACTTTGCAGAGTGCATCATACCCTAAAGCTAGGTTATTAAAAAAAAAAAAGAAATAATAACATAAACTCCTCAAAATTTCAGCATCCTGCCAGCAAAATCCTGCCTTGGTAAAAAAGAACAACTCATCTCTAATACAAGAACACTGGTGTAATAATTGCATAAAAATATAGCTGGTGAGATGAGACAACTAAATGTATCTGCAGCTTTGCTGGTGTGAGGAAGGAGACAAGTTTCATGTGGCAAAACTACCATCCAAGGAAACAGAGTTTCAATAATACAGAAGTGTGTGTAAGCTAGGCCTGAACAAACCTCCTACCTACAGATTTTACTGCTTCAGTAAACTTTAAAGACCAAACCAAAAGCCAAGCCTTAGTCTGGTGTCCTGGGTTGGCTGGGATAGAGTTAATTTTCACAAGAAGCTGGGAGGGGACACAGCCAGCACAGCTGACTCAAACTAGCCAAGGGGATGTTTGATACCATAGGCTGTCATGCCCAGTATATAAATGGAGGAGTTGGCCAGGGCAAGGAGGGTTCTGGAACAGGCTGGGCATTGGTGAGCAATTGCATTGTGCATCATGCGCTTTGTATTCTCTTTTACTAGTATTATTGGTATTATTATTTCTTCTGTCCCTGTACTGTCCTATTGAACTGTCCTTATCTCAGCCCACAGATTTTACCTTTCCTTTTGATTCTCCTCTCCATCCCACTGAGGGCGGGGGGAGTGAGTGAGTGACCATGTGGTCCATAGTAGCCGGCTGGGTCTAAACCACAACAGCTGGCTTGTTGCCTCTGGTGCTCTGCGCTACTTTTTTCTCCCTGCCATTACACTGAGCTGCCTTTCCCTTGTTCTCCAACATTGGTTTGCACCAAAAAGATGAGCTGGTTACCCTTCACTGAGCTTTCACAGCTGCAGGTGTCTGTCAGATATGCTCTGGCGGCAGCTGAGATCGGTAAAGATGCCCAAGCTGTAAGAAAAAAGAAACCCACAAGCCCTTTGAAGCCCTCTGCTCTCAGAAGCAGTTAGACTGAAACAGGATGTTTGTCTGGTCTCAAGGTGTGCTGGCAGTAGCAATTGCTGTCTGGTTTCCAAAGCTTACCCTGAAACTGTTCTGAGATGAGCTAAGCTGAAGGAAGAAGAATCTGCCCCCAGTAATGAAGATCTAAATGGGCAGAAGAACAAGACGGGTGATTTGAACATGGTGGGGAAAGGAGAGAAAGATGAAATAAAACTTCTACCCAGATTTTAAAAGCCCTTTTGACTCCAAAGAATTGGGTTGTATTCATTATAACAAGTGTGTCCCATCCTACACTTTTAATCCTTTTAGTCAACAATGGCTTACTCATGGGTGCAGAGATGCTCAAGATGACCAGCCTTGGTCCAACCAGATCCATTAGCTTATGTCTGAGACTGCTGTGCAAATGCCACTGTGCTGTTGCTGAAGCCAGCAGTCACCTGCAGTTGTGTGGCATCAGGCCCAAGGGAAGAAGCTTTGCTGATGCTTGAGCCTGGCAAGGCAGCTCAGCACAGCCTGACTGGGCTGGAGCCACGTTGTCTTTGCAATCTTGCTTCTGAGAAGTGTCTTTAGCCTAGGGTCAGTGCAGAGAGCATGCAGCTCAGCTGGTTCTGGACCTGTGCTCATAGGTGTGTGCCTATGAGCTGTGTGTGCCTCTACCTCAGCCAAAAAAGACACGAGCTGTATGGGAGAGGACAAGGAGCACTCAAGCTGCCACAGCAGCAGCTCAGGTCTGTTGTATTATCCAGGTTACCTGATTTTTTCTCACTCCCTCAACCTCCCAGAGAGGTAGCAGAAAGGTAATCTGAGCAAGCTGTGGTCCTCTCTGGGCTGCTCACTTTTATTCCTGGTTTGCCTCAGTCCTCCTACCCTTCTTTTTCCCCCTTCTGCTCCCTCGTTGCTCAAAGAAAGGAGTACTTGCGGAAGCCAGCTTTGAAAAGCTAGTGCCAACCTGTTTTTGCTTTGAGCCTAAATGAGCAATATGAATAATATGGTTACACAACACTGGCTGGGTGCCATTAGTCACACACAGTAGCATGGTTGTCTGGCACCCTGCAAAATTGGCAATGGTGACTGGAGAAAATAATAAAGACATTTATATTTTTATTATGGAGAGATCTGCTGAATAACATCCTGGTGATATACCATAATACCTTGGCTGCCAGAGGAACTCAGAAAGGTCTAGACTGATGAAAAGAGTTAAAGCACATTAGTATTCAACAACCAGGATAATACTGAAGCAAACAAACAAAAGCTATCTAAACCTTTAAGATACGACCCTTTCTCTCCCTCTCTTTTTTCAATATTATTTTCTTCCTTGCTTGTCCCATCTGTTATCTGCAGCTATAATGGAGCATTCATGGTTTTACTTTGGTCACTTACAGTGCTGAATTCTTCATTTCATGCCAGTAGCTAACGCAGTATATGGCACACAAAGCATGAAGTTAAGGACTGTTCTGAGCCATAGTATTCAGACTGGAGATACTTCAGAGCATGAAGACATTCAGGCTCAGGTTTTTAAAAACAAACCTCATTTACCTCATTTGAAGCAAAATTTCTTCAAAAAGATCCTGAGGTTCCTCAGTGTGGGAATGATGTATAGCCTCAGATGAGCTGTGATTGCCCTCATCAGAGCCAGAAGTCAGATTTATGAATCATCAAGAGTCTCCTGTGTTTTCCAGGCTGAAGGTCCAGGGCTTCTGCTGCTGCTTTCCCTGTACAGGGTGCTGCTGTGCACCTGGACCCATGTTAGCTGTTGGTTCTTTCCCCTCTCCCTTCCTAAGGAAGAGAGGGAGAGTGGCAGAGGTGAGTTCCTTTTTTATGCTGCTTGAGCTTTATCCTTTTTCCAGCAGTTTGGAAGTGGAGGCAAAAGTCAGTTTTCCAAAGTATGGACAGAGGCAAGGTGCTGCTTCTTGGGCACCTTTGCCTGGGGAGATGTCCCCTGCACTTCACTTTCCTCCTGAAGGCCCATGTTGGTACACACTTCAATACTCAGAGATCCTATAGCTTGGATGGTGTGTGGGCTGGGGCACCACCTGCCCGAATCCGTCATTTTTCTTGAGAAAGTGGCTGTAAGGCAACTTGTGAGATATAAGGTCAGGCTGAGGTAATGGCACGAAGTGGGGGGGAGGAAATGGTAACAGACAAGCTTTGTATTTTTATTGTGTTGTGCAGCTGTTGCTCTTTATCTTCCTAATGATGTTGCTCTGCCTTTGTCTTTTTAAACTGTAAATTCTTCAAAGCAGGGCTTATTCTTCATTCTCTGTGTGTAAAGGGGATACATATTGTGCGTGCCTAAATAGCATGTGACACAGGAATCCAAACTGTCCTGAGGAGTATACAGTCTTCCCTGCCTTGAGATTATCCACATTTCTGTAAAACAGAATGATGTCTGTTCCTTGTCCTAAGCTGTAGATCCTACATGTTTTAGTCCAGGACTTACCTTAGACATCATTGCATTTGCATGTACAAACATTTCACAGATTATAAAATGCCAACTTCTGCCTTTTAAAAATCTCTCTTAGGAAGCAGAGGTTGCTCCCTGGAAGTGCAAAAATACCTCTGCCTTGGGCCTCAAAAAACAGAAATAGGTTTGATATTTAAAAACTGAAAAGCTCATGGGGAAATGTAAATCAGAACAGACAGGAAGATAAAGCTAATTGCCACAAAGACCAGCATAATCCTGACCACATTGATTTTAGTAAGGTTTTCATTAGCAAACAATTAGCAACACCTACACCAAATAAAATGAATTTCTAAACAACAGGTAGTAATAACAAAATATGCTCCTTAGCCAAAAGTCATTAGAAGGTAGAGAAGGATTATCCATAAAGAGAGGATTAGAAAAAAGAGAAACCCCTGATGTAGCAAAGGGAGCCGCAGCGGGCCAGCTGGCTAGATTGAGGTAATAATCCTGCATTTCTTCAAAGAAATAATGAAAGTAAAAAGAAAAATCAAAGCCAATAAAAGAACCGCTTCACATGATATAGTGTGCTATGGTTAAAGGCATGTGCCTTTTTAACAGTTGTTTCTAACAGGCAAACAAAGAAGAATCAGCAGTGGGGTTCAGTAACACTTAAAGAGACCCAGGAACTGATAATGCCAGTTTTATACCTGTGTAACTCCACTGGCTTCTTGATTTATACCAATATAAGTAGGAGGAGAATCTGCACCCATACAGTACAATGTGCTACAGGACAAACTGTTGCTCACTGTTTCTCTGGCTGCTGGGGTCCAGACAGGATGAACTAATAGGTCTCCACTTTTCTAGGATTTTAATTTTTTTCTTAAGAATGTTTTAGATCCCAGTTACTTTCTTGCCTTAGTATTAATCATTGTTGAAACTGCTTAGTGCTGGGAAGAACAGAGTTAAAGTTTGCCTAGTCTGACAGTTACCTGAAGGCTTTCCATCCTTCCTGAAGAACTAGTGCTATGGCAACAGGAAACACAGAGGGGCAAGAAGCAGTTGAGGGACCAGAGGCCAGGTACAAGGGACCTCTCTCTGTAACTGAAGCACTCAGCCCCAGCTGGGATTGCTTTGAATCACACAGAATGCTAGGGATTGGAAGGGACCTCTGGAGATCATCTACTCCAACCCCCCTGCCAAAGCAGGTACATCTAGAGCGGGTTGCACAGGATTGCATCCAGGCGGGTTCTAAATATCGCCAGAGATGGAGACTCCACAACCTCCCTGGGCAGCCTGTCCCAGTGCTCTGACACCCTCACAGTAAAGAAGTTTTTCCTCCCATTTAAGCGGAACCTCCTGTGTTCAAGCTTGTTCCTGTTGCCCCTTGTCCTGTCCCTGGCCACCACTGAAAAGAGTCTGGCCCCATCATGTTGACTCCCACACTTTAGGTATTTATAAACATTAATAAGGTCCCTTCTCAGTCTTCTCTTCCCCAGGCTAAACAGACCCAGCTGTCTCAGCCTTTTCATGAGAGATGCTCCAGTCCCCTCATCACCTTTGTAGACCTCCATTGGACCTTCTCCAGTAGTTCCTGGCCTTTCTTGAACTGGGGAGCCCAGAACTGGAGGCAGTACTTCATTTCAGCCAGATTTTCAGCCAGATTTCCAGTGTGATGAGTCAGACTCCAGCTGTCTGCTCTGGGCCCAGCTTGCCTCTCCGTTTCGAAGGACCCATTCCAGCAAACGGCAGCAGCCGCACCGGGCGTGGCAGAGCAGTCCGGCTGTGCGGGTTTTTCAGCGGAGCTTCTCGGATCCAAGGCTCCCTCCTACAGGCGTTTCACTAACGTTCCAAGCTGGTGAGCCCAGTCTGCTCACCCCGAATCTGCCTCGGCTGCTGTTTCCCGTGTGCCCCCCTGGTCCTGTGCGTTCCAGCCCTACCGAGCCCCAGGCCGTGCCCCTGGGCCGGTTGTTGCCCGGCGCTGCCCGGCACCCGCTGAGCCCCCCTGGCCCCTCGCACGCCGGTTCCCCACACACCGAGTGCTGGGGCAGGGAAGGCAGCGAGGACAACCCCTGGCCCACACACCCATCCCCGAAGCCCCGGCCAGGCTCTGCTCTTCGGGTTGCTTCCAGGAGATGGCACCATTGCAGCGCACAACCGCCCCGGGGCGGAGCGGGGAGGGGAGAGCCCGGTCAGGCCCCTGCGGCCTCTCCGCGCCTGCCGCGGGCGGAATACGGGAGGCCCCCGGAGAACCCGGCTGGTCCTCCTCCTCCCTGGGAGGCTTTTTGTCAGGTGAGGCTGTAGACCGAAGCAGTGAAGCAAAAATGGAAGGTAGGAGCCAGGAAATTTTGCCCTGTGTGGAGAGGGCAAGTTTCCCTGGGTGTACCAGAGAGAGAGAGGCGTCAAGAGGAAAAGGTTAAGGAATATCTGTGGAAAAAGTAGTTGAATCTTCTGGGTTTTGTGCCACACCTCTCACACGTGGCTTTGACCTAGAAGAGCAGATTTGTATCTGACACAGGTCACTCCAGAAGGCCCGAGGGAGGTGAGTGGATTATCTCCCGCCCCATGATACCTCCTGATACCCCATCACAGTCTGCATATGTCTGCGTTCCATAGTGCTCCATTCACATGCATGGGAGGAGAGGGCATTGTAGGGAATGAGCAACTTCACTATCAGGAAAAAACAGGCACAGTCTCAACAAGGCTAAACTTCCTGGCGATTTCCTCCCACTCTGCTCCCTCCTACAGTTTCTTCTGGAAGAGAGGGCAGCCAGGCCCATTATTTATTTAACACCAGACTGCTCAAAAAGAGGTTTGAGCTGATTGTATAAAGAAAAGTAGGTTTCATTACCTATAGCGCTTCACATTTCAGAGAAGCTTGTATTGTTATGCAGTTTGAATTGTTTGACAATATAATTATTATTATTATTAGTCCATAATGTACACTAACAGGTCTGGTGCTGAAAGGCTGTATATTAATGCACAGTAACTATGTTTCTCTGGAGGGAGTTAAACAAAACTGTAACTAGGGTCAAAGCTATGCCTTTGCCTCCATCCGCTAGAAATCAGACATACTTCCTTAAATTTTAATTACAAATTAATCAAACAAAAATACGGCACATTTTGCACTGGAGGGGTAAATGCTAATTTTGTAGCTAACCAAGAAATATCTAATATGGGAATGCTCTAATGCTAAAGGTTACTGTAGTTTGCCTTTGAAAACACATCTGATAAGATCCTTGAATTGGAACTGAACACAAGATCAGGAAAGAATGGCATAGCCCAGTGAACTAATTTTTACACCTTCTCTCTTTCTGAAGGTTCAGATAATTTCCTGGCAAGGGCTGTTAAACCAATATTTTTTTCTTAGTAAAGACTGACAAGTTTCTGGAGCTCTTCTATAGCTGCACTAGTTTCTGGGAAGGAGAGATAAGCCCTTTCCTGTTTGCCAAACAATCATGGCAAACAAAGTGGTATTCTACAGGAAGCAAAAGGCTTTTTAAAAAATGTGTTTTATTTGTTTGGCTCAAGGCAGCTGCCTGCTAGACTGAACAAGTAAATACATTTTGCTCATATTTCTCTATAAGCCATGTTCCAGTGCAAAGTACAGGCATTAAAGTACAGGTACAGAACTGGTTTCAGGGTGACTGCTCTGTTTTTTCACAGTGAAAGATTTGTGTGGTAATAGCGCTGGAGATACAGGATGCTAATAAGAGCCTTGAAGGTATTTTTCCTACCTCACCCCCTGCCAGGGGAGCAGCTTGGGAGATGCAACAACTGGTGGTCATGACTGCAATGTGCCATCCCTTCTTTGGGGTATCAAGAGCACATAAAACTTCCTGAAAAGAAGCGGTACCCTTCCACAAACTAGTGGAACGCACTCAGAAATGAGCAGGAGGTGGAAGATGAGGGTGGTGGCTAGTGTGTGAATCCAAGAGATGGCCAGAGAGACTCTTGGATCTCTGTCAAAATACTAGTGAAGTTTTACTTTTAGCAACATGCTTATGTTTAGGCCAATACAAATCTTCATGCCTCCTGTTCTATTCAGTATCCTGCTAAAAGAATCTTCTGCTTCCCTACACTTGGCACGTTGCACACACACAATCCAGTTCTGCCCTGGCAGAGCTGGAACTCATGCTGCCTTGGACCGTGCCAAATGTCTTAGGCAGCCATGACATGCTGTGCTGTTGGAGACCACCTTGTGCCCTCACTGCTTAACAAGCTTTGCTGTAAAACATGCACCTTAGCACTGCAAAGACCAGGGGGAAAATATATGGACTAGTGACAGTTGCCCCATCACCCAGTAATCTTGAAGGAATCTTCCTTCCTGACAGGCTCTCTTGTGAGCAAGGACAACCCCAGTAGGCAAATTTGAGTTTCCTCAAATCACAGTTTTGCCGCTGCCAAGTCATTTTGAGGAGATATGTTACTTGTGCTGTGGCTGACACCACCTCCTCATTGCTGGGCTGTGAGAACTCTGCTTCTTCCCAGTCTGCCAAAGTCCCACTTTCCCAGTCCAGCTGTTACGCTCCTGATGATGGAAGGAGAATTGCTGACAAGAACCCATGAGAGAAGAAGGGGATGGGGCATTGGGCTGATGTGTTACTGCAGCGGGGGGACAAGGGGTGATCAGTGGGGAGAGGAAGGAAAAACCAGCTAGGCCAAGCCAGCCCCTGCTTCCTTCACATCCTACCAAGGCAGAAAGCTAGTGCCCTGCCAGCTGTGCAGAGGAGGGCAAGCCAAGCTGGAATCAGACCGAAGCTGCATAAGGAAAGGAGGGAAAGACAGAGAGCTAGTGCTTGTGCAAGCCTGCCCCCATTCTTGCATTCTCTGTGTGTCTGCAGGGAAATAGTCGTTCTTTTCTTTGTGTTCCTGCCTCTTTCCAAGGGAGGTAATATTTGAGAATAAATATTTGGTGTCAGCCAAGTGTTTGGGTTCCACAAAGATGGTAGAAGTGTTTGTTCCTCAGCCATCACTTGGGTCCTTGCTTTCTTTGAGCAAAGTAGGTGCAGAGTCTGTCCTGGAGATTGGCCAAGCCAGGCATTACCAGCCTTTTCATGGCACGCTTCCCTATGGAAAAATTTCAGGCTCTTGTTGCTGTTTGCTGTGGCATGTTAGCAAAGGGCTTGTCTTCTGTCCTGAGGGATTTAAAGGATTTGGTGAATGATTTGCCACATTTGTAACAGGAGCTTCCCAAAAGAAATTTAAGCACAGTGATCTGTCTCTACATGGTCTGTCAATCAACCTGGATATATGGTTTTCAACTATGTTGCCAGTTGCCTGGGGGCCTGATCTTGTTAGGCTCTGTTTAAACATGTAGGATGTATTGTCCCTGTCATGAGGAGCTCTCTAAATAACCTGACAGATGTAATGCTATAGCATGTAGGCAAAGCATGAGCCAGCCACCAGGGACACATAACTGCTCTCTTTGGATTTTTGCTTGTGTTTTAGTTTATCTCAAACTGTTCTCCTTCCTGTCTGTCCCTTTCCATACTAGACTCTGCCAGTACCAGCTGCCTTATGAATTGCTCAAAAAAACATTCAGTATAATGTGTGTGCATACGGGAGAGGGGTCACTGGGGATGACCGAGCATTATTAGTGTTGGAAAAAGGTAGGCAGGATCAAAAGGCTTCCCCTCCTCTGCTCATCCATCCTTTGCTTCTGTGGGGGAAAACTTTGTGGTTTGGGACCATAGAGGAGGTCAAGACCTTCCTTGAATCTGCGTTCTCACAGCCTGCATCCCTTATTGCGTCTCCTCCAGAGAAGGGGATGTATTATTTTTTTCAGACTGTGGGTGAGATCTACTTAGCAGGAGACACAAGGAAGTGGGAGATGCTAGAACAGCACAGGGAGTCCTGGAACCCAAGTTTTGTCCCCTAGCAGCATGCAGGAGCTTCAGTCTTGTTTGTGGGGGACGTGGCCTTTCCTTCACCAATCCTTTGAACTCTGCTTTTGGTAAGGGCAGGTAAGAGGAGTGTACAACTCACTTAATTACTACTTTACACTCCTCTGAATTGTGGAACAAGCTTTATTTGTAATGAGTTCACTCCTGCAACAATGCGGGGGGAGAGAGAAGGAGATCTTAACAAATTACATAAAAACTCTTTAAATATAGAGTACTCTCCTAATTGTATGGTAGTATAAACCTATCTCTCTCTATTAGATACGGTCATGAGTCTTCAGATGAATGGATTAGCTGTTTACATTTACTAAAGATAGGATTTGATTCAGAGAATCTTTGCACTGACACAATGAAGAGGATAATTATAGTTACCAATACATAAAAATAAAAAGGAGAGGGGTTATTCCTATATTAGACTCTGTTTTTACTTCTTGACTTTCTTGAGTCATAGTGCTATACTCATTGGGCAGGAAAATATTTTTTAAATGCGACAAATTATGGGGAGTTTGGTTTATGTGTTTTATAAGACAAGGTGGAGAGTCCCACAGCACTCTCTTGTTTTGGTCAAAGAAAGCACTCACAAATTTTTACACAGGATGCTGCCTACCAGAAAAGTCTGCAGTGTGAACAGCAGTTGTGCCCCAGGCTAGGTACCTAGTGCTGAGGATCAAAAAAAGTCAGATGCAATGTGATAGACGTATCAAAAGATTCCCTTTGTGCTGTGCATCCTCTCCTTGCCCCAAAAAGGAAATCATGGTGGTTTGGGAGCACAAATGTAATCAGGACATCTCTTGAATCTGTGACTCTTCCTCTCATTCCCACTTATTAATTATTGCATCTACATATTCCTTCTCTTTGACTGTGAGGGACAGAATTACCCCACCACCCAGCACCAGGTACTGATTAGGTACTATGTGGGCTCTTGCAGGGGTCTGGGCTTCTTGCCTTCAGTGCTGTTAGTGCCTTTCAAAACTTATTCCTTACACATTGTTAGAATAACAAAGAAATTTGTTGTGTTTTTGTAAGAGCTTTTTTATTTAACTTTAAAGTGACTTGAATTTATCACTGGAGGCACTTACAGCTCCATGGGCTGGATATAAGATGGAATTAAATTAATTTGTGTAGTAGGCAACATTTTCTGGGTTTTCTATAGCAGAAGATAAATTCTTTTGACCTGGGCAACATTTAAATGCAAAGGATAAAATTCTTTAACATGCTCCTGGGAGGCAGGTACTCCTTCTCATGAAAGCTATGAGATTTTGAAACTGTTCTAGGAAGATGGTGTTGAAAATGCTTTTATGATAGGGTTCAACCAGCATATTAAAAGAGCAGTACAACACAGGTAACTACAAAAGCATGTGGATAGCTACTTCCCAAACCCTGTGTTTCTAGTGAAATGCACTGCTTCTTTATAATATCCCGTGTGTGTTGTGAGAAACCTTATCTACTCCTTTAGAAGCTGAAAGGCAGATAAAGCCCAGGAGAAAAGTTCATTCAAAAAAGCTAATTCCACTGGAGCACTCTCCAGCCCTGTGTTTGCAATCTGTGCTCCAGCCAGTGACAAACATAACACAGATCTAACACAGGCAGTCATGTCTACCAGAAGCTGAGCACTGGCACAAGTCTTATTCTCTCCAGTGACAAGGTACTGTCACTGGTGGCAAACCCTTTTTCAGTGCTATGGCTCCAGCTAACTCTTCCTGAGGGAGGGCGTATGGTTCCTTATTGAGCTGGAGGCTCCTCCCTGATGGGAAAGCCCATCTCGCCGCAGTCATGGACTGCACCCTCAGCAAGACATGGGATGCCTGGCAATGAGCCTACACATTTTGCATGAGTAGATGGTACTTCTGGAGCTGCATAAAGAACTTGTTTTGGCCCACACGGATCTAACAGACTTGAGTGGAAAGGGCCAGAAGTAGAAGATGTCTGGCCACATTGTTCCAGGTCCCTGACTTATCAGTTTGGAAGTGGCAAGTTACCCGCTAAACCCATAGTTATGGATGCTTGCTGGGAGAAGTTATTGCCTTGGTTCATTTGCAGGTGGCACAAGAAGGGCAGTGTTCCCAAAACAATTGCAGGCTTTCAGTGAGCTGCAATAGGGTCACTGAGGGTATACAGGAATCCGTTATGCCAGCCGGAAAAGCTCTTGTTCAGATGCTGTACACGTGTTGGCAGAGGGTTGAGAGCAGTCTATGGACACGTACCCATCAGCCAAGTGCCAAGAAATAACACCTGAGACACAGCTTCTTCACATGCTAATAGTCCTCTACCATCTAATTCTTTGGGGTTTGATGATCAGCTTCAATTGCAAACATCCAGCTGAAGGCTTTATGATGCCTCGAGCAGATGCATGGTGCTGGCAAAATGTCACTCAATGATCCTGACCAAACCATGGAAGGAAAAGTGGAAAGTGTTAGCAGTGCTGCTTTTCTAGACCAGTGCCAGCAGGCTGTCAGTGCACCTCGAGGATTTAGACTACATTCAGGAGAAATGGGGAAACAAGGCTGTTCCCACAAGACTGGGCTACGAGGAGATGGTGCCTTAGCATAAGTACCTCTTTTGTGCTCTCTGTAAATTAATTTAGGAGGTATGTGAAAAGTTGGGTGAGGGCTAGAGTTTCTTGCTACTGAGTATAGTCACCTTAGTCCCAGTTGCTAGAATTAGATGTGAGCCAGTAATAAAACAATTTCTCTGAGACTGTCTCTTGGATGCAGAGGCATTTATTGAGGCAGCTGCCAGAAAATAAAGCACAGGCAAATGGGCAAAAGCAATGCATTACCTGAGCCATTTGAGGCCTGGGACAGTAGTGCTGTGGCCCATGGGGCAGTATTGCAGACTGTCAGTGTGCTGGTCATCCTTCTCTCCCACTGGCAGGGGAAGCTGGGGGTCCTGTCCTGAGAACCTCTCATCTCACGCCATCCCCTCAGAGACAGAGCAGCACAGCCTCTAGTGTGAGTTTCCAACTGGCTGCTATAGCAAGGTAGAAGGGTGGTGGCACAGTTAGGACTAGGCTTGAATCCTCTTTAGATAACCCAAGGGATGTGTTAATTTGGCTGCCAGAGAGGAGGAGAGGCAAAGGCTGCAGGAGCCTATTCTCTGCTTCTGTGCTTCCTTCTCCCAGTTCTTCTCACCTCCAAGTCTGTGCTGCAGTGGCCCAATTTTCCAGCTTCAGTTTGCACTTTGTCCAATCCACTCTGGAAAGTTGTCTTGGCTCCTTTTCCTCCTGCTGCAAAGATTTAGTAAATGGTGCACTGTTAGCAACTCCTGGTAATAAGTTAATTCCACTTTCAGTTTGGTGGCTGTGGAAAGCAGTAAGATATTATATAATTTAGATTTTTGGGAGAATCCAGGTGGCACAATGCTCTGGGTCACAGGGAGGCAAAACCTGACACTTTTACCTCATTATACTTTGTCTGTGCATTCTTTACCCTTGTGGCTCTGGAAATTGATGATATACCTGTTTATTATTTGTTATTTAATGTGCAGTGCCATTCACAATATTACATTATTGATTGCATACTTTAGATATTTTTCCTGTATGAGCTCCCAAAGAGGGTCAGGAGAAGGAGAGGGGAAGATTGCAGAATGGAGAGACAGCCTCCTTTACCTGAAATTTAGAATACCTGGAAAGCAAGAAAAATTTCTTCCTTTCTCCTGTCACTGGATTCTCAGCACTAGTATAGAGACGGGATGTTCACAGGCAAACCCACATGGCAAGTGACACCATATGCGATGCTGAAACATACTGTTAGCTGCTAAATAAGTGTGTCTAATACGGGTTGAAACTGATGAGTCCACTAGCCAGATTCTAGGCACGGTATGTAAAAGAAGTGATTAAGCCTTTTATGGATTAAACGAGCTGACACAATAGAGGCCACCTGCCATATGAAACGCCAACGCAAAAATTATCTCAGAGGAAAGAAAAGAGGCTTTCCCAGGAATTTGAATACAAACACAGGACTGAGATGTCAAATGGTTTCAGAATAGAAAGTAGTGAGGACACATGGCCTGAACGGAAGCTAAAAGATAGAAAATGAACTCTAGTTTTGGGTAGACAACTGGATGGGATGGATGGACTGGAACTGTGCAAATAAAATAGTTATTTTTTTCTTTTTCCTGTTTTATTGCAGAAAAGGGTCTTTAGTCGCATTGTAAGTAAACTGAAATGCACCGAAGAAACACTTAGCACATATCTTCATTTTTTACTTCTAAATAAAACAAGCTGTGATTCCTTGCGCTTTCATCTCATTGCTTAAATCATGCAGATGATTTCTAAGGAAGATCCAGAAGCCCAGGAGAAAACCCCATAGAGTCAAATTGTAACTGAGTTGAAGGAACTCCTATGTTAGGTGGTAGAAGTACTTGCAAAACTCAAATATTGACTAATATATTTGAAATTGAAACAGAAACTGAATTAGCCAAAAGCAATGAAAATAACAGCCGGAAGCATCCCAAGAAGTCATGAAGGGTGACCTTTCCTACAAGAGAAGAGCTCTAATGCAAAGACTATGTTGGGTACGAGAAGTCAGAGCAGATTACTCTCCCAGTTTCTTATGTCAAAGTGGACTGGTAATTGTTAGGAACATAGCAGATTTTTAAAGGAAATTTATGCCAAGCAAACTTTGATGAATCTGGAGTTTGCTAACAATGATGATCTTCAGCAAGATTTACAGAACGGACAAATCAGCCTCAGAAAGAAATTAAAAGGATGACATAGAAGAAGGAACCGGGAAGTGAACCACCTCGAGAATGTGGGTGAAATGGAACATTGCTGTATGTTCCCAGCCTTTTTTTTAATCCATGGAAAGGAGGAGGAGAAAGGTCAGATGATCCTAGTTCACAGAATACAAACCAACACTTCTGAAGGGAAATTCCAAAGCTCTCTTACTTGAAACAACAAGACTCATTTGTCCTAGATGAATGGCTGGGAAGGTAGGGGAGAGAAGGGCATTTCCCGTATCCAACTGAAATGGTCTAGCTCTGCTGATGCTGCAGAATTTACCCAAGGAGGAATTAGCTAAAACTAACACAGCCCCCTCAGAGGCAGTTTGGAAGCAGCCATCCGTCACAGTGGGATGAAATACCGCTAAGAATTAATAAAAACACATGACATTTCCAAATATCAACAAGGAATTTTAGGAGGAATTAGCAAAGGACAGGGCTGTTTGCCTTGACCTGGGACTTGCAGAATTAGATCAAGTAATGAAAGCCAAGGATCCTCTCTTAAATTTGGAGTGTGGATCTTTTGCTGCAGCAGTGGTGTACTGGAAAGGAAAATAGCTCCTGTGAGGAAGCTGGAAGCTGGTGTTCATCCACCCTGTAAGTACAGCTTGTTGTCTAATGAGTGTGATGGAAAGGGGGAGGAAACACTAATCCTGGTTCATCCACTTTACAAAATATTGGTTGGCAATATGAAACAAGAAAATTAAATTTTCAGCAATGCAAGCTTTATTGGTGCCCCTCCACACACTCTTGCAGCACTTTTAAGGGAACTGTAAGAGAGCACAGGGAAGGCTTTCTTAGACAGCAGTCAGGCTACTATTGCAAGAGAGTAACCTGAGGCTTCCTTTGCAGTTGTTAGCGTAAGATCACCAAAACCTTGCCCTCAGCCTCACCCACAAGCCAATGTGTTGCAACAACCACCACGTGTGAGGAAGGGTTTTGAGATGGGTGGGTAGAAATCAAGGTAGCAGGAACATTGGTGCTTTTGCTGTTGTGTCGAGTACCACTGACACCCCACCGCTGGAGCACAGACTTTCACCACAAACTGTATCTTTGGCACCAGCTTTTGAAAATACTGAGCTTAGGCAGTTTGAAAAAACACAAATTTTTGTATGTAGGTTAAAAGTATGTTTCTGGGGTTTGTTAACAGAATACATAACATTAAAAACTGGGTTCAAGTTAAGGCAACTAAGTATCTGTAGCTCTTTGTAGACAACTTTGAGAGAAGTGTTTTGTCCTGAGCACCATTCACATAGCAATTGTGTGTGTATTCATATAGCTATTAGAAACTAAAACAGAAAATACCAAAGCACCAAAAATAGTGATGGAAGATGCCAATGAGTTAATAGTCAGGGACACAGCTCCTGGACAAGCGTGACCACAAGTAAATCTTAGATTTGTTGTTTTCTTCTATACCTTCTGAGATGGTGATTTGCCCTGCACAGCAGAAGAGATCTTGGCCTTTATTTTTCACTTACTAGAGGATTTGCAGAGCAGGAAAAGGGGATTACAATTCCTCTCAGCAGAAAGTAATCCTTTTAAGTTAGGTATGTCAGCATTCATTGAGAAGTGTGGGAAAGTGCATGCTACTTAAAATGCTTGACAGGGCTCAGAGAAACGTGGTGGCAGGAAGATGGGAGCAAAGCCCCCAGTTGTGATTACAATGGCCCCAAATTAGAGACTGTTGGAGTGAGCAGTGAAAACAGAGCTCAGGAGCAAGGACTGATTCTGGTGTTTATCCAGTCCAGTAAATTCACAGCATTAAAGTCCAGAATTATAACCTAGAGGGGTATTTATTCATTCAAAACTAATGGCAAACAAATTTTGCATTTACAAGACCACTTCAGAGAGCTGGTGGTCCCATTCTATAGTTTTACTGTGCATCAGCATGTTAGTGAGGTGGTCCCCATAAACCAATTGATCTGCTATACCTGATACATATTCTGAGCAGCTCATAATTCCTTCAGTACACATTTGTTCTGTTTGGGAAGCTACAGTCTGATGATAATGGTCACACCGAGCCCAAGACAGAACTCATTGCTGTGAGTTTCATAGTATAGTGTATGAGTTGAAAGATCTGGGCTGAGATATCATCAGCTACGCTCTCATGGGATGATGAGCAGGGTCAGAAACTATTCTGGACCCAGTCGTCGTAAAATAATTCAGGCTTAATGTAGGAGGCTGAAGTTGAAGAGTATCCAGAATCCAGCTGAACCTCACCTGAGCAGCTGGTGAGATCCTACTGACAAGGTAATAACACAAAAGCTATTGGGAGTTATAAAAACAAACTTTGAAGTAATATGAAAAGAGGTAAAGAAAATGGGCAGGAATGGAAAATCTGCGCTGAGCAGTATTTGAGGTACAGCCGCAGACAAACTAATGAAATTAAAAAAAAATATTTAAAATGCAGCAACATAAAGAGCAATAGCTGACACTGAGGGCTTGAAAACACTAGGCAGGAGAATAATTGTGAAAATACAAAATGAAGTGGAAACTTAACAGAAAAAAGAGAAACAAATAAACAAATTGCATAAAATAGCAGACAGTATCAGACGGTTCATAATGTGTTTGTAAGAGCATAATAGCTGCACATCTCTGTTGTAACGGAATGCAATTTTATTCACTCTAATTTAGCACAGGACAGTCAACACAGTCATTTCAAATCTGTTGTTTGCAATCCAAGATAGCATCTTGACAGCTTTTAATAGACGAAGTGCTTCATAACGTAGACTGTTGGAGACAAGTGAAAGAACCAAACCCAGGGTCAGCAGCAGAATACATAAAATACATGTCTTTCGGGAACATGTCGAACAAGAGATCTTTATTCTTCCATATTTTAAGAAGTCTGCATTTCCATTTTGCTGATATTATACATAATTCACACATTTTGTCTTCTACTGAATTCCCTCCTCACCACCTCTTCCCCAAAGCTTCTTATTTCTGCAGCCTGAGTGACAATGGCAGGTGCCTCAATAGTGGATGTTGCAATGCAAACATGTATTTTAATGGCCTGCTTTGGCTAAAAGGTTCTTTGTTTGCATGTAACTACTTTCCTGACACTCCCTCCTAACAAATACTCTCCATATGGCTGGGATATAAAGGCTTGGAAGTGCTTAAACGGGTAGTACACCACTTGTTACACTGAGGATCAGACACCATGGTGCAGACACTCTTCCACATTTTAGGGTGGCTATTCAGAGAGGGGCAGAAGACAACCATTTCTCATCTGTCCTTCACTTTCTTACAAAAAATGCTACTTTTCTCTGACATTTATTTTAAGTCAGTATTTACAGTATAGTATTTAAAATGCCCAGCTAGGCCTGGGAACTCATTGTAGTAGGCAAACTGTACAATGCACTTCGGAGCTCTCCCATAACTTAAAACATACATATAACATTTAATTTGGTGGCATCCAGAAAGCATTAAAATAGTCAAAACAATCTGAATTTATTTTTATCATGGCCATTCACAATTGGGTTTCAAGGCAGCTACAGAGGAACACAGTTGGTTCATCTGGTTTGCTTTTATCAATGCAGAAACTATAAAGGCAGTTACCCTGGGCTCATTTCAGCCAGATTACATGGGCAAGTGAATTTCTTGCTGTTGTGGTCCAACTATCCAGACTGCAGGGCCTGTGGAGCTCACTCACATGCTGCTAGACAGAAACCTGGATGTGGAATGTACCCCCAGACCTTATCCTGACATCACCTAGTTCAGACATAGCCAGTGAGTGTTCTATTTTCTCAAATCCCAGGGAGAGAATGGTAAAGACACACATTTATTTTAAGGCACTGCAAACACTGAAGGAACTTCACTGCCCATCCCGAGAGGGCTTTTTACCTGTGAGCCACTTGCAGAGGCCGTCCTGCCAAGATGGACAATGAGCAGTTGGCAACAGCCCATCAGCAGAGGTGTATGCCTGCAATGCTGCCAAGGTGGAGGATGCTTCTCAGGCCCGTCAAGGGAGAAAAGTTCAGATGCAAGAATAGGAAAAGGGAAGGGAACTGTATAAAATGTGCCCTAATCACAAGAGTTAACCTAATTACAACCATATTGGAAAGCGCACCATTCCATTATCAAAGCTGTAGCAGGAAAATGCCAACTCAACAGGTTTCTGCTGGGCCTTGCATTGGACAAGCAAAGGTTCACAGTGTCAGTGGGAGCGGGGGAAGCTGTACATGCACCCCCATCCCACCCCAGCCCACCTAATCAGCCATCTTTGGGAGCACATCCTTGCTCAAAGGGCTGCTTTTCTCATTGAATTCCTGAGGAATTGTAAGATAAAGTGCCTAATCTAGAGCCACCTCTCTTGATCAATAAAGGGACATGTATAATGTTGACAGTTTTTAATAAAAAATAAACCTCTTAATTGAGGAATACGGGTTATTGAGAGGAAACTAGAATAATAGTTTCCACATCTTTGTGTTCATTTTTCTTCGTGCTAGCTGAAGAGTGGAAGAATATAATAAAATAGGCAATTGCTTGGAGGAAAAATGCTTTAAAAATTTATATATTTCAATTTTTCTAATTAAATTTCTCTAACTTGATGTACTTTCCAGCATTTGTGATATTTTAAAAATTGAACTCTTGACTTGCTGTAGAAAGAAACCAGCTCTGCTTCCCATTGCTTTTTAGGTTTCACTTGTGCAGTAAAGTTCAGGGCAGTTGACTTGAGAGGCTGGGGAATGCTCAAACAAAGCATTTAAAGCTGCACCATCTCTGTTCCCCTTTTTTTAGGGTTTTTCAAAAGGCCTCGCTCACACCTCTACTGTGTAAGGAAACATTTTAAGTTATTTGGAGAGTGAGCCATGAAGATGATCAGAGGGCTGTAGCACCCCTCTTATGAAGAAAGGTTGAGGGAGCTGGGCTTGTTCAGCTTGAAGAGAAGGCTCTGGAGACACCTCATTGCAGCCTTCCGGTACTTGAAGGGAGCTACTTGAAGTACAGGAGGGAGAGTGATTTTTTTTACATGGGCAGATAGTGATAGGACAAGGGGAAATGGTTTTAAACTAAGAGAGAGGAGATTTGGGTTAGATATTAGCGGGAAATTTTTCACCCGTAGAGGGGTGAGGCACTGGATACAGGTTGCCCAGAGAAGTTGTGGATGCCCCATCCCTGGAGGCATTCAGAGCCAGGCTGGATGGGGCCCTGGGCAGCCTGATCTAGTGGTTGGCAACCCTGTCCACAGCAGGGGGGTTGGAACTGGATGATCTTTAAGGTCCTTTCCAACCCAAAACATTCCGTGATGAGAGCGTATTCCCCTGGGCAAGACCCCTCCTTTCAGACTCTGGGCTGCTGCCCGACGGTGCCGGGTGCCAGCGGGGGAGCACCCGCTCCGCCCGCCCGAGCCAGAGCGCCGGGGGCTCCGCAGATCTCTCCGGCAGCTGTTACCCGCTCCCAGCCAGGCCACACGGTCCCCATCCCGCCCTTCCCCCCGCCGCCGCCGGACGGCTCCACCCCGCCACCGCCCCCTGCTCCTCCCTCCTCCTCTCTCCTCCTCCTCCCGCGGCAGCGCGGCGGTTCTCCACGCCACGCCATGCCGCGGCGCGGGCGGCGGCGGAGGCGGCGGAGATGGGGGGCGGTGGCAGCAGCAGCAGCGGCGGCCCCGGCGGCGGTGAGCCACGGCAAGGTGAGGCGGCCCGCCGGCTGCGCGGAGGGAGCCAGCAGGGCCGCGCCGCGGGGGAAGGGCTTCGGCCCGGCCGCTTTCCGCCTTCTCGGGGTAGCGGCGGCCTTTGTCCGCGCCTCCACGGGAGCGCGGCGGGGGGCGCGGGGGTCAAAGAGCCGCCCGCGCTGTCTTCCGACCCCCGCGCTTCCCGCCCGGGACACGGGGCCCCGGCGGCCCACGATCCCGCCTGGAGCCCTCCACGTGGCGCGGCGGGGAGGGGGTAGAAGCCGCCTTTGGGGGCGGCCCCGAGGCGTTCGGCGGCGGCGCGGGGGAAACCAGCGGGGCTGGGTCCTGCAACGTCCCTAATAAAGGCTGCGCGGAGCTTGTTGGGGAGGAGCTTTGTCGCTGGAATGCTGGGGGTGTCACTTTTTATATTCCTAAAAAAAAAATTCTGCCCTCGTTTTGTTGAAACGCTGCGATGCCACAAACACGTGTTTGAGTCGCCTGAATACACTGAGTATTTATAAGGCTGGAGGCTCAGGGGCAAACGCTGGCGTGCTTGGGTCGGCACATCGCGCTATGGTCTGCTCCAGGCTCGGCGTGCGCTTGGATGCATCAGGCTGCTTGAGTGGTGCCAGTGTTGAGGGGTGGTGTGGTGAGTCCCAGGTGGCGGGAGGAAGGGCAAAGGTCAGCATCTCGGTCAGCTCTTGCTGATGGAAGGTTAGGGCTTTAGGTGTCTTTCTGTGGAACAGGTGGGTTGTAGAAAGACTGAAAAGTTCGTTATGACCTCTTTCCTCTCAGGGACTCTGTAAAGCTTCCATCTCTATGGCCTCAGGCTCTTCATCCTCAGAGTGGAGATAAGGGTGCTCCAAAACAGTTTGGGAGAAAAGGTGCAACAGAAGCAAGTGGCACTTCTCACCTCTGGTGCTGTAACACTTGCTGTCTGCTAATCACCCTTCTGCTGCACAGCTACAAGGGTGTACATCATGTTTCTTTTGAGGCTCAGCAAAGGGGAGAAGAACACAGTGTGTTTCTTCTGGAAGCTTGTTTTCAGCTGGGCAAGGCCTTCTGCTGGCTTGTGCCCCTCCTGGTGGCACGCTGGTGAGTGGTGGGTTCAGGCCTGGCTGAGCCAGAAGGACGTGGTGGTGGTGGTGGTTTCCTTGTCTCTGAAGTCATGGGTCATCCGCTCACTGGTAAATTACCTTGTGAGTGAGCACGTGTCCTCATTAAAAGCAAGTGCCAGCGCAGTCAGCAGTACAAAACTGTGTTGGATCGCAAGACCTGCAGTTCCATTTCCCATCCCGGTGTCTAATTGAAGAGGTCCTTGCACAGCAGTTTCTGCACACGGAGCTTGTTAAAGGGGTGCTGGCTGACAAAGCTTTCGCCCCCAAAAATCCCACACGCTGGCAGGCCAGATGTCAAGAGCGGGCGCGTTTCTTGCCTGTGGCATGACACTGAAGTGTTTTCCTTGGAATGCTGGGGCTCAGAAAGCAATTAGACACCACCACAGATGAAAGGGATGCTCTTGAATTGTGACAAATTAATTCAGAAATAGCAATTACTACTGTTTGGATCAGCAAGAGATTAGATATTACAAAAGAGGAGATAGTAGGAGTTGGCAGAGGGTTTGGACTGCATTCGTATGCCTACATGCTGGTATTCACGCTGTTACTGGTGTTTTTAAAAAGTAGGGGATACTTTCCAGGTAGATGTTGCCTGTGGAAGGTAACATTTTAAATAACTTGCTCTGTAATTATGATAGTTGGGCTTTCTTTATTTTAGGATAAAATAGCTTGACAGGCTTTAGCTTGTTTAGTCATCAGTTTATATAAAGCAGTGTAGAAACCATACTCAGCTGTTCTGAAAATAGCTGAATTTACTAGAATTTTATGGAGTGCTTTTGTGTAGCAGTAGGTTGACTGGGGTGAAAGTTACTGTAACTTTTGGCAGGGGAACCCTGAAAGTCCGAGGAGTTGTTGCTGTGATAGGCAAAATCCATCTTAACCTTTGGTGGAATCAGGGTATGCCTACAAAGATTGTAAAACTGCATGATGGCTGCTCATTGTATCACTTGTTCCTTCTTTCCTCTGAACACTCCTTTGCCTTTCAGCCTGCTGCCACTTGTGCCAGGAATATACTTCACCATCCAGAAGACTTCAGGTTTTTGTGCTCTAATGCTTTTGAGAAATGATGGAGAACATCTGGGATCTTCCTTGTCTTCCTAGATTTCGTTGTTGCCCTTGAGTCTCAGGCTGGTTGGTTGTTAGGCTGGTTGACAGTCGTGTTGACTGTGTGTCTAGCTTTGTGCTTCTTTTTTCGCTGTAACTTTGCCTCTCTCTGCTTTCCATATCTTTCACATGCTTGTGTGATGTTTAAAATTAAACTTTCATACAGTGCTGCTCGCCTTTATGATTCCAGTGGCAAGACCAGGATCTCAGCTTGTAAATAGTTTTGGGTTTTTGGTTTGGCACCTATCAGCATTCTGGCTGGGGCCCTCCATTCTTGTAGCGCTGCCCATAATTGTCAGCCCTGGAGCGCTTCCCTGTTCAGTTGTTATTTCAGGGCTGCGAGCCAAATCCAGTGCCTGTAGCCCTTGGGTGGCATGCCTTGGGCTTGCCTGCGCACTGAGCTCGCGACAAGTCGAGAGATTTTCCAGCGTGTGTTGAACTTTGCACAAGTTTGGTTTGTGTAAGAGTGCATTTGAGATTAAACTGGGATTATTTCAGTTTGACTGGAATGAATAAGTAGCAAATTTGAACATGACTGAAATTATCTGTCCTCAGCTTTAAATAGGAATGTCCATACGTTCTGCAGACTTGAATGAGGGAAACGCAGCCCAACTGTTTGTTTTTTTTTTCATGTTGCCCTACTTTCTCACAGAGCGTGTTCTGATACATCATTATCAGGCAAGAATGTGCTGGTATGACAATTGGCAATGAAAGTGATATGTAGAAATACCTCTTAAAAAATTAAATGTGGTTGACGGTGGCATGGAAGTAACTCTGCTGCTTCCCACTGAAGCTGCGGGACTGCATGCAGGCAAGTGTTCTCTCCTTGCAGCCTGCCAGGCGGCTGCCTCGCAGAAGGGCAAGTTGCATCTGTTTTGGCTTTGGTATCAGGAAAGTTGCTTTTTCACTTGAGACACCAGAATTATTCCTCTTGGTGTGGAAAGTAAAGCATCTCACCCCAGGCTTTTCTTTTTTCTCCTTGCCTAACACAGCAGGTGGATTTTGTGGGGATGGCACTTGGAAAAATGTTCTTTTGACTGGTGCCTTCACTCGCATGGCGAGTCAGGAGTGTCATCAAAACAGGTCTGATATCCCTCCTGGTGTTGTTTTCTGTCTCTGTCACCCTTGTCCCTCAGTGACAGGTCTGCCAGTCCCCTGGGCATGCATGAGCTTCTGCTCCTGGCTGTACAGGAACAGTAACTCTACTCCACACAGCCCGACAAATTAGAGTGCCCTCCTGGGTGCACCAGTGGTGTTTTGCCAAATTTAGAGAAGGGGAAACTGAGAGATGGAGATGCCTTGAGCTTTGATCTTTTGTTGAAAAAACAGAGTTGGTTGTTCTGGAAGTTGTATGCTGTGTGTCGTGGGGAATGTTTTCTACTGCTTTTGAGAAGTACCTTGTGGGTGTTTTGAACAAGTAAGTGTGTTTTATGTGCAAAAATAACTGAGCTCAACAAGTATAAAATTTCAAACTAGAAATGAGACTGACTGTTTCAGCAGCTGTGAATTATTCCCAGCTTTTACTAGATTTTCAGTGCTTAGCTTTTTGTGACTGGTATCTTCAAAAGACAGTATTTCTCACATCTCTGCAGCATTTCAGCAGACCATTGTGTCTGAACCTGTGGTCTGTTCATGTTGAAAGACAGCCTAAGCAAGCTTGAAATGTTCATCACCTCTGTGCCTTCCTGCCTTTTTTAGAGATTTAGTGGCAAAAAGGTCTTCTCTTGAAGTGCCTGCATCTTTCAAGTGTGTAGAAAAGATTAATGTTTTTGCGTTTGTGTTTAGGCAAATATGTATTTGCTTTCTTGGTATATGCTACTTTGTTGACAGAGTTAAAGTGCTAGGCTCTGATGCTAATTATAAATCAGTTTCTGAATGTATTATAATTGCAAGTTAAAAATTAAAATATCTGTGGCTTCCAGGTCTACACAATAAATAACAGAACCAACTCATGGTGGCAGAGGTGTTTGGTGCAAGCTTGTCTTTGATGTCTGTCTGCTGATGGCAATGAACTTCTGTTGTAAATAAACTTTACTTGTGATTTCAGGTGTAGAAATACCAGCAGTGAGCAAGCTTGGTCATGAGGGTGCTCTTTTAAACTCCTGGAGTATGTCCACCTTATATGTTTCAGGTGTTCTCTGTTATTAAACTAAGTTCTTTAGGTGAAATCGGGACACAGTGACTGAACGGGATTTTTCGTAGTCAGGCTGTGGGGAGCAAGTCTCAAACTAAAAATCTTTTAAGTTCTGCAGTACAGTTAGTATTTGGGAATGCATAAAGATCAAAAAAAGTCTTCTATTGGGAAAGAACTTTTTTTCCACTCGTTAAAAATCAGTAATTACACCCCCATAACAGCTCCTCTGGTGCAGATGCAGAAGTAATAGACGAAGAAGCAGAAATTAGTTCGGCATACGGTAATCACGGCAGTGGCTAACGCAGCTGTACAGTAGCACAGGAACTAACGCAGTGGCTCCTGGAAACAAATTATTCATAGCAACGAGCCTCACTCACAGCTCCTGGTATGTTTTTCCATTAAAATGCATAATGCTTCATTTTTAATGCTGCTCTGTACTGAGTGAATTCCATCTCAGCGACAGAGCCAGATTCTGGCTGTTCGTTCCAAGAGCTGGGGGCTAGGGAATATCCAAAGGGGTTCAAATGGGGACAGCACAACTTCAGCAGCAGTGCATGGGGTCATGCTGTTATATGCCTGCAAGTTGTTCAGAGGTGAATGCTGCTCCTGCTCAGCGAACAGGAAATCAGTTTGCATCAGTCTACATCAGCTTTAGAAAAGCAGAGCAAGAATAAAACGAAGCCCATATATGGGCATTATTGTAGCTTATTTCAGAGAGTGGAGCTTTGGTTGGGTGCTGCTTGCTCTTTTAATGGAAGTGGAATTTTGTCAGCAACATTATTTTTGGAGAATAAGCCTCCTTGTGGGCCATCTGCCTTGGCACAAATAAATTTGAAAAAAAATCATTATCTAGAATGGAATAATAGAATCATTAAAGTTGGAAAAGACCTCCAAGATCATAAAGTCTAACCATCAACCCAACACCACCGTGCCCACTAAGCCATGTCCTGAAGTGCCATGTCTACGTGTTTTTTAAACACCTCCAGGGATGGTGACTCCACCACTTCCTTGGGCAGCCTGTTCCAATGTCTGACCACTTTTTCAGTAAGGAATTTTTTCTAAACTTCCCCTGGCACAACTTGAGGCCATTTCCTCTCGTCCTATCACTAGTTACTTGAGAGAAGTGACCAACATCCACCTCACTACACCCTCCTTTCAGCTAGTTGTAGAGAGTCTCCCCTAAGCCACTCCTCATAAGACTTGTTCTCCAGGCCCTTCACCAGCTTCATTGCCCTTCTCTGGACACGCTCCAGCACTTCAGTGCTGGCCACCTGTGCACACTGCTGGCTCATGTTCAGCTGTCAACCATCACCCCTAGGTCCATTTCCCCCTGGCAGCTTTCCAGCCGCTCCTCCCTAGCCTGTAGTGTTGTGTGGGGTTGTTGTGACCCAAGTGCAGGACCCAGCACTTGGCCTTATTGAACCTCATACAATTGGCCTTGGCCCATCAACCCAGCCTGTCCAGATCTCTCTGCAGAGTCTTCCTACTCTCGAGCAGATCAACTTTCCCGCCCAGTATGTCATCTGCAAACTTACTGAGGGTGCACTTGATCCCCTCATCCAGATCACTGATAGAGATATTAAACAAGACTGGCCCCAAAACCGAGCCCTGGGGAACACCACTTGTGACCGGCTGCCACGTGGATTTAGCTCCCTTCACCACAACTCTCTGGGCTCGGCCATGCAGCCAGTTTTTTACCCAGGGAAGAGCACACCTGTCTAAGCCTTGAGCTGCCAGCTTCTCTAGGAGAACTCTGTGGGAGACAGTGTCAAAGGCCTTGCTAAAGTCCAGGTAGACAACATCCACAACCTTATCCTCATCCACTAGGTGGGTTACCTGGTCATAGAAGGAGATGAGGTTGGTCAAGCAGGACCTGCCTTTCATGAACCCCCTGGTTGTGGCCCTGTATGAGCAACTTTGGTTGCAAGGGGAGGCTGCTCTTGGTTCTGAAGTTCATCTTGGGGATGTTCTCTTGAACATTCAGGGCTGGAGACCTCCTCTGGATGAGGAACTGACCCCTCTCACCAGGCAGCTGTTGATCTCATATTCCTGAGAGTTAATGAGAGGAGTAGGAAATCCATGTGCAGCTTTAACACACAGCAAACAGCAGAGACACTTGCTTCAAGTAAGAGTAGTGTGTGTGATGCATACACATGGTGCTGAAGATGTAGAAGATAAATGTCCAGGTGCTGGTGAGCGATGTGGACACTTCTCCATGAGCATTTCTATGAATGGCAGAATGGTTTTGCAGATTGTACCGGGATGTATAAAACTCTGTTCTGAAATTTCGTGAAATGCCTTCTGCCTTGGTTTAATAAGGCTGGATCTGTTCATCCCAACCTTCCACACACCAAATCCTAAAGCAGCCTAGGTGGGAGCTGTCTGAAGGCTTCCTTAACGATCCATTACATGGAGAGGCTTATCTGAAGTGCTTGTAAAGCATGTGACAATGAGAAATTTTTGGATGCAGTGGTATGAGTCTCCTTCTGTGCTGGGACTGGACTTCTTGAACTCTGGAGTTGTGATCTTGGTCACCTTAGAAAGTGCCAATGCCTGCCCTTGGCAGTGCTTCCTCTGGGCAGGATACGTCGTGGGCTTCTAGCAAATGAGACATCATAGAGTCAAAAAATGGTTTGGGTTGGAAGGGACTTTAAAAGATCATTTAGTTCCAACCCCCTGCAGTGGGCAGGGACATTTTCGACTAGAGCAGCTTGCTCAGAGCCCCATCCAGCCTGACCTTGAACGTTTCCAGGGATGGGGCATCTACCACCTCTCTGAGCAACCTGTCCCAGTGTTTCATCACCCACATTGTAAAAAATTTCTTCTCTATATCTAGTCTGATATTCTCGGTTGAAATGGGGTTTCACTTCCTTACCAAGTGTCATGGAAAAAGCTCCGCAGCAGTACTGATGGTAGAGAATGAGTTGCTTTGGCTTTATTCTTGGAGTTAGGTAAGTGTCTGATAAAATAAGTCACAATCCTGTTATCGGATCTAATGGTAAGGTTTCTTTTCCTTCCTCGCCTCTGAGCCGCCGTTGCTCTGTAAGAGGAGGAGTGGTGGTGGGTTGCACTGTGGTTAAAGGGTGCCCTGAGCACAAGCTTGCAGGGATGGGGCCCACACATATTTTTACATCTGAGAAGCTCAGTTACTTGGAGTTAAGCACCCTGCATATTGCATCCCTCCCCTAGCCCCAGGCCTGGAGTCTGTATTCAGAGATTCAAACCGCTCGTACAGAATTTCCCGGAGTTTAGCTAAACGAGGCGCGGTTTTGCTGCGCATAGCATATTTTGTGATACAAATGTGTACTTGCATAGGAGTATCAGGGTAAGTTGTGCTGTTGCCAGTTTGCTTTTTCCTATTAAGTTGATGTGTCTGACTCGTATCTTCTGTTTTGTTTTGAATCAGAAACAGATACCCAAGGAAGTGGCTGACATTTTTAATGCCCCCAGTGACAATGAAGATTTCCCGGGGTTCCAAGATGATGCTTCCAGACAGAGGTTGTTGTCAAAGGACACCTATGCTAGTTTTGATTCCCAGGAGTCAGGAAAAAAGGTAGGAATGGATTGCCATGGCCCAGTTACACTTTTTTGGTGCAGCAGTACTCTGAGTTTGTGTCAAGGCTGCACAAGCCATAACTTGCAGCAAAACCCATAATCTGCAGTCCTCATATTAAAAATGAATGTAAAGAACTTGCTATCCTTTTAGGTTTTGAAAATTGCTTCTAAAAACTCTTTTGTATTATAAGGAAAATGGGTTTCCTTAGAAGGTGAGTTTTAAGTGAAGTAGGTAAGTGAAGCAAACAGGAGAGAGAGAATTACCATCCTGGGCTGGTGTGCTCTGGATACATAAGACAGTAGAAATGCATGGTAATGGATGGGTAACATGACTATGCAGGCTTCAAGGTATTTCTTCCAGAAATTTATATCAGTGCTGTTTCTGCACTAATTTATATTAGCATTTTTTCTGCACTAAAATTGCTCTTTTAGTGGTGGTGACCCACGGAAACCATCAGCTCCTGCTTCGATTGTGAGATTTGCTAGTTCTCTGGACTCTTAATGATAAGGTAGCTTGGGTCAGCATTATGATTTCATGTTTTTCATTCACTGACGTGGTAGCTGAAGGTACCAGCTGAATTCACAAGGAAGGAAGAGAACTGCTGTTGGTGTCTTGGCTGCCAGAAAATTTAGTTTTTAGTCTTTCAGAAGCTTGTAATTACATACGTGATAGATATGGGCTAATGGCTTTGTGTGGAGCATGAAGAAGGATCAGCGAGCAGAGGTGGTGGTGGTGGAGTGGGAGCCCTGTGCAGGAGCCTGAGCTTTTGCTGCCTGCTTGGGGACTGCAGGCACTTTACTTCTCTCTGACTTGGTCTCCCAACTTGTGAGATGGAGATTACGATAACGATCTTTGCTGCAAAGCATTTTAAAATCCTCTGATGAAAAATGCTGTGGAAGACCTGGGCACTGTTAATTTCACATGCGTTACTGGGAGCCCCAGTGAGACTTGTTCCAGATTTACAGCTGGCACTGCAGCCTTCCTCACCATTCCTGTGTTTCCCTTGGGCTGAGAATTATTTTAAATCTCTATCAGTACTGGGTTTAGCTCCTTTACCACTAAATGGTACAACAAAACCACAATTTTTTTAATCCAGAATTACATCCATTTATGATGCCAGACACCACTGTCACTGAGAAAGACCATGGGTGCTTGTGGTGCAGGAAGTGAAAAGGTTTTGGTGTGAAGAGCAAAGCATGGGAAGAGGAGGCAAGGCAGCCACCCTGCTGAGGTGGTGAATGCGATGTTAGTGCATCAGATATTCCCTTGGATGCTGATGTGCAAACGCATTAACAAGTATTGCCCTCTGTGTCTGCTTTTCCTCGGGGCTTTCTGCAATCCTGCTCCTGTAATCTCTGCCCTTCTGCTGGGCTTCAGCTGTTTCTCCTGTAGGTATCCCTGGTGTGGATTTTACCTTGTGTAGATCGCTCTTCACAGGCGTAGCAGCATAGCTCTGTGTGTGCTATTTTTAGTCAGTTTAGCTAACAAACAGCTAATTCCATCCCCCCCTGCCCCGCCTTCTTGTGGAATTTCATGAAAACACAGAATGCATAAAAACTTCAGTTTCCCTCCAAGAAATGCAATTTAACTTTAAAGTAACTTCCCTATTGTGTTTGTTCCTTTCTCAAGCAGCTGCACTGCAGCTATCAACAAAAGAATAAAGTAATTTTGCTCAGAGAAAACTCATTCCAATTACCCATAATAATTTGTAGGAGATGTTTAAGTGTAAAGAAACAGCATATGCAGTAGCTCCCCCCTCCCATTCCCCTGTAAGTTTTTCCCCTCATCTATTGTATCTGTTTTTCACCAGATATTATCTTAATGTAAAGAAGTGTGTAATTAAAGTCAGGGAAGGGAGGGAATTGAAAGGAAGAATGAAGATATTTAGCAAGTGCATCGTATGAAAGGTCATTTTTGTATCTCACGTGGGAGGAAGAAATAGCAGGGGAAAATTGGGGAATCAGACTTCCATGAGTGGTGCTGACTTTCAAGAGGCAGGTGTAGTGTGAACACGGGTTATGTTCCCACCAGGAACGAGTCTTTCAGGAGACTAACAGGGACAATGGGCTTCTACTAATTCTGATTAAAAGTATGGAAATATATTTCTGATTTACTGAATGCATTGTGTTTAACTGGTATGTAATGTGCATATAGTGAAGAGTGTTTTAATGAGCTCTTAGTATATTTTTCATAAGCTGACTTTTTACTTCGTAGCCTGTAAGAAATTTGGGGTCTACCCCAGAACATATTTGAATGAGAAACTGCACCTTTGAAACAGAGAGATGAGCAGTTGGAAGGTGGAGGGATGTTAGTCACGCTGTTCAAAGCTCTGTAGTTTTGTCTTGGTATCTGTCACTTCAGTGATGGTGTAACAGTGTGAGAAAGAGCAGACTCCATCTCCAGGAGCCCTCAGCACTGCTGCAGCAAACCCAGAAGAAACAAACTGAACAAACTTCACTTGTTTCCAAGTGAAGAAAAGGAGGGCTCTTTCTTACTATGGTTGTAGTTTGTATTTTCATCCATTCAAGGCCTGTCTGTTATATATCCTGAAGAAAACATACAAACCAACATGATAATTTACACATAATAAAACTGATAGTTTATTTTTTAGGGGGTAGTAGTGAAGGAGAGGAGGAAGAGGTGAAGAAGGTGGTTTCCCTCCGAAGAAGCAACTCAGTTAAGGCCCTGTGCTCAAAATCACAGAATTGCAGAACAGTAGGGGCTGGAAGGGACCTCTGGAGATCATCGAGTCCAACCCCCCTGCCAAAGCAGGTACATCTAGAGCGGGTTGCACAGGAAAGCATCCAGGCGGGTTCTGAACATCTCCAGAGAAGGAGACTCCACAACCTCCCTGGGCAGCCTGTCCCAGTGCTCTGTCACCCTCACAGTAAAGAAGTTTTTCCTCACGTTTAAGCGGAACCTCCTGTGTTCCAGCTTGTGCCCATTGCCCCTTGTCCTGTCCCTGGCCACCACTGAAAAGAGTCTGGCCCCATCATGTTGACTCCCACACTTTAGATATTTATAAATATTAATAAGGTCCCCTCTCAGTCTTCTCCAGGCTAAACAGACCCAGCTGTCTCAGACTATCCTCATAAGAAAGGTGCTCCAGCTCCTTAGTCATCTTTGTAGCCTTCTGCTGGACTCTCTCCAGAAGTTCCCTCTCTGTCTTGAACTGGAGAGCCCAGAACTGGACACAATACTCCTCACCAGGGCAGAGCAGAGGGGGAAGATCACCTCCCTCGACCTGCTGGTCACACTTTTCTTAATGCACCCCAGGATACCATTGTCCTTTTTTGGCCACAAGGCCACATTGTTGGCTCATGGTCAACTGGTCATCCACCAGTACTCCCAGGTCCTTCTCTGCAGGGCTGCCTTCCAGCTCCCCAGCCTCTCCAGATTTCTGTGAATGGCAGCACAACCTTCTGGTGCAACAGCCACTCCTCCCAGTTTAGTGTCATCAGCAAACTTGCTGAGGGTACACTCAGTCCCTTCATCCAAGTCACTGATGGATACATTGAATAGGACTGGACCAAGTACTGACCCTTGGGGAACACCACTAGCCACAGGCCTCCAATTAAACTCTGCACCGCTCATCCTTGAGCTCTGTCATCAAGCCAGTTCTTCACCCACCTCACTGTCCCCTCATATAACCCGGACTTCCTAAGCTTACCTGTGAGGATGCTGTGGGAGACAGAGTCAGAAATCTTGCTGAAGTCACGGTAGGCAACATCCACTGCTCTCCCCTCATCGACCCAGCCAGTCATGCCATCATAGAAGGGTATCAGATTTGTCAAGCATGATTTCCCCTTAGTGAATCCATGCTGACCATTTCTGATAACCTTCTTTTTCTCTACATTCTTAGAGATGGCCTCCAGAATGAACTGTTCTGTCATCTTCCCAGGGACAGAGGTGAGGCTGACTGGCCTGTAGTTTCCAGGTCCTCATTCTTACCCCTTCTGAAGACTGGAGTGATGTTGGCTTTCCTCCAGTCCTCAGGCACCTCTCCTGTCCTTCATGACCTTTCAAAGATGATGGAGAGTGGCTCTGCAATAACATCTGCCAGCTCCCTCAGCACTTGAGGGTGCATCTGATTGGGGCCCATAGATTTGTGGGTGTCGAGTTTGGCTTAATGGTCCCTAACCCAATCCTCCTTGACCAAGCAAAAGTCTTCCTCTCTCCTGACTTCCTCTCTTACCTCCAGGGCTTGGATTCCTGAGGGCCAGCAGTAAAGACTGAAGCAAAGGCAGCATTCAGTAATTCTGCCTTCTCTGCATCCTCCGTCACCAGGTCACCCACCTCATTCAGCAGCAGCCCCACAGTTTCCCTGGTCTTCCTTTTGCTGCTGAGGTACTTGAAGAAGCCCTTCTTATTGTCCTTGACAGCCCTTGCTAGATTTCATTCCTAGCAGGCCTTGGCCTTCCTTGTTGCATCCGTGCATACTCTGACAACGTCCCTATATTCCTCTCGAGTGGCCAGTCCCTTTTCCCCACTTTTTGTAGACTTCCTTCTCCTGACTGAGTTTTTCCAGAAGTTCTTTGCTCATCCATGAAGGCCTCCTGCCTCCGTTGATAGATTTCTTACCCTGAGGGATGCAGTGATCTTGAGAATGGAGGAAAAGTTACTTGAATATTAACCAGCCCCTCTACTCTCCAGAGCCCTAGCCCATGGGATTCCTCCAAGCAGGTCTTTGAAGATTCCAAAGTTCACCCTCCTGAAGTCCAGGGTTGTAATCCTACTTATTGCCTTGTTTTCTCTGTGCAGGATCTCGAATTCCACCATCTTGTGGTCACTGCAGCCAAGGCTGCCCCAGCCTTCACAACCCCAACCAGACCTTCATTGTTAGTACCAGGTCCAGCAGGACTCCTCTCCTTGTGGGTTCCTCCACCAGCTGTGTTAAAAAGTTATCATCAATGATCTGGAAGAATCTCCTGGACTGTGCTTGCCAAGCTGTGTTGCTTTTCCAGCACATGTCAGGGTAGTTGAAGCGTCCCATGAGAACTAGGGCTTGTGAATATGAAGCTACTTTCAGCTGCCAGTAGATTGTCTCATGTACTTCCTCATCCTGATCAAGTAGCCTGTAGTAAACCCCCACAACAGTGTCACCCATATTAACTTGCCCCTTGATTCTTACCCACAAGCTCTTGACTTGTTCTTCATCCTCCCCTAGGCAGGGCTCAATACATTCCAGTTGCTCTGTCACATAAAGAGCAACTCCACCACCCCACCTCGATGGCCTGTCTTTCCTAGAGCACATAGCCACCCATGACTGCATTCCAGTCATGTGAGCTACCCCACCATGTCTCTGTAATCGCAACGAGATCATGGCCCTGTGACCGCACACAGACCTGTAGTTCTTCCTGTTTATTTCCCATGCTGCATGTGTTGTTGTACAGGCATTTCAGTGAGGTAGTTCAGTATGGAGGTTTCAGGCTTATTCCCCAGTCAGATTTGATGGTGTGACTTGCCATTTTGGACCCCACCCCCTGAGCCCTTCAGTTTAAAGCCCACCTCACCAGGCTGGCCAGCCTGCAACCAAAGATACCCTTACCTCTTCCAGACAGGTGAACTCCATCACTCCCTAACAGGTTGTAATCAGAGAACCTCCCATCACCATAAAAGCCAAAACCCTCACAATGACACCAGCTGCATAGCCAGGAGTTCATATATAATGTACATCTGCTTCTGTCTGGCCCCTTTCCTGGCAAAATGGAAGATGACTTTGGCACCAATATTTTTCACTTGTGCCCCCAGGGCTTTATAGTCTTGCTTTATTCTCCCCAGGTTATGTGGTGTCATTCATCCTCACATGGAAGAGTAATAGGGGATAGTAGTCTGGTTGCTTGACAAGCTGGGGCACCATTTCAGCAATGTCATGGACCTTAGCTCCTGGAAGGCAGCATAGCTCTCGTGATTCTTTGGGTGGCAGATGGGCGTCTTGGTGCCCTTTAACATAGAGTCACCCACTACAAGCTGTCACCATTTCTTTGTACACTGTCCCCTGCGCGTTGCTGTTACATTGTCACTGGGCAGGCCTCCCTCGTGGGAGTCTGCGGCTGTTAAGGCTTCACATCTGTTTGCGGTTGTGACGCTGGAGGGTGGAGACAAGTGGATTTCTGTTTTGGTGGGTCACCGGCGTCCAGGTGCCTCATTCTCAGCGGTCCCCGCCTCAGGAACACGGTTATGAAACCACCAGTCTATCTCTGCCTCGTCTCCTGTAATGCTGCACAGCCTTTTAACTGTTTCTTGCAACTCGGCCACCTGATGTAGCAGGTCGCCAGGCTGTGCACACCTTGCGCAGGTACTTACCTTTGCGCCAGCAGAAGGGTCTGGGCACTCACTGCAACTCGCTGCCTGGCCTGACACCTCCTTCTTTACCAGTTCGGATGCGTCAGGCATCCTGGGGGCTTTCTGTGCAGGAACGCTGGCTGTAGCTCTGAGGCGAGTGCCCACCGTTCTGCCAGAGACCTGCAGCGGTTCCCCGGGCGGTGGAGCTGGAGCTGCCGCCCCACGGCCGGGCCTCCGCGCTCCCCGGGGGCCGTTTGTGTCGCCCGCGGTTGCCGCTGGCAGCGGCCGCAGCCCCTCTCGCGAGAGGGGCCGCTCCTGCGGGGCCCCTGTCCCGCCCTGACAGCCCCGGGAGCCCGCCCTTTCCCCCGCCCACGCGCCCGGCCCCGAACGGGACGTTGCTGCCGCTGTGCTCCCCACCGGCCGAGCGCAACTGCCGGTTACACTCAAAGTGAGGGGAAAATTCCTGCTAAGTCAGAACGACTCCGTGCTGAAAGGCGGGGTGTCTCCGGCTTTTCCTGGGGGAGCTCTCTCAGCCCTCCAGCTGGCGCCTGCTTGAACCTCAGGACCTCGGTGCGTGGTGTTTGGCGTGGCTGCTCTGTGGCTGCGCGGCTCTCACAGCTCCTGGCTGCTGTTTTACAGGGGGGTCGATTTCAGCCCAGGTATCTCACTGAACAACTGCGGAAGATTTTCAGTGAAGACACTGACTCTGAAACAGAAGCGTTCGAGGGCTTCGCTTCAAGCGAGGTGGATGTGAACAAGAAGGGAGTTCTGGTAAAGGCAGTCACCTGCACCTCCGTGTATATGTTGACTTCTTTTTTTCTGTCTCTTCTGTGTAAACCTCATATTGTGGTAGGAGTGTTTCTGATGTTTCTGTTTTCTGATGAAAGAATACTGTGATGTTCTTTATTCGTGCTGAAGAAAAGTATGTGTCATCTTAAAAGAGCAAAAAAGCTTTATTTAATATAATGTCACATATTAGAAATGAGAACTTCTTTCCCTTCTTGTAGACTGACTGTGCTGGGCAAGATTGTTCCTCTAAAGACAGCTGTGTCTGTATCCCAGACAATATTAATATGTAGATTTTTAATATGTAGATTTTGTGTTGGTCTCTGCATGGGGAGAAGTGACATGCTGTGAACTTTTAAAAATTCATTGATTTAGGTGAATTTATAACAGTGCCTTCAGGTGGTGAGACTGCTGCCTAGAATTAGTGATTTAAAAATGACCTTTCTCATATCACAGCCAGTAATGTAACATGGAATTCTTCTTTCCTCTAGGCAATGGAGTCAGACTTGAGTGATGAAGAGCACAATAATTTATTGGGTAGTGAGGAAGAAGAGGCAAAGAACAAAGTTTCCCCCAAGAGAAGAAGCTTTGGCCTTCGTGTTGCCTTGCAGTTTCCCACCAGAAAGTCATCTGAGAAAAAAGTGCCTGAAGACACTTTTTCCAATGTACCTTTAAAGGACAGTGAATCCCTCACACCTCTTTCAAAAGACATAAGCTGCAAGCAGTGGGACAAACTTGAAGGCTCTGCTTCAGAGTCTGAAGAAGACATAAAAGAAACACAAGATGAAAGGTCCAGTGCTCTGCTTAAGAGAGCCATGAATATTAAAGAAAATAAAGCCATGGTAAGACTTAGCAGCAGTGCTTTGTTCTCCGACATTTACATCCAGGTACTTAACTTCAACACACTTGAATTTTGGGGTTCCCACTTGTGCTGTGCTGGGATTTTTGTAAAATTTCACTGTGGTTTGTACTTGAATTTTTCTACCTGGGAAAACCCTAGAGGATGATCAGCACTCAGACTTTTACCCCTAAAACAGCCTCAAGTAGGACCAGTCTGCTCAAGTTTAAAACCTGAGTTGAGCCAAATATTTTGTACGTGGATGTGAACAAAATTCTAGATGCCCAAGTTGCAGTCCTATATTTAGAACATGTGGGACAATCAGCTGGTCCCTTCAGGTAGTTTTTGTTGCCATTTACGCAATAGTTTGTACTTTCATTTGTCTGACAGATCTGTTGCAGTTACTGATTGGAAAGCCAGCTAAAAACTGCTAAGAATGATAAACGTAATTTTCCAGTTGTGTGGGATGTGATGATTACCGTGATGCTTTACTGTGTGACTACTGAAAGTGTGTGTATGTGTGTGTGTAGGGGTGGGAAAGGAGACACTGATCATTCCCTGGCGCTTTTTTTTTTTTTTTTTGTCCAAAATGCCATGAGCTCTCTTTAATTCTCATGCTGCCATGTAGATCCAAGTTGATGTTGGGTCCTCAGTGGCTCCTTCAGTTTCACTGTATTCCAGTAAAAGTTGCAGCTTCCAAGCAGTCGTGGGGCTCAAGCACACCTCTTGGGTGTGTGGGCCTGCAGCTCCTGTAAAAACTTTAGTTTTGTACCCGTGTTTCTAACCTGTCTTGTATCCTCACTGCTGTTGTGTCTTGCTACTCTTCTACCCTTCTCACCTTCCATTCTTCCTTCTAATTCAACCAGTGTGAAATTTGTTAGCATTGTAGTTGTGGTACTGTAATGACACTAAATAGCTCTTAATATATGCCACACTGAAGTATTTACTGAGAGGTGCTGTATCCAGCTTTTAATCTCATGATTGGTGTGGCAGTCTCAGAGACAGCTAGCAGCCTGGCTCATCCCTGCTACGGCTGGCTTTTCGGAAGGTAGTCTCATCCTGGCCAGTATTTTTTTACACCTCTCAGCCACTGCTCATGTTGAAATCTCCTACATGGTGCAGCAGATCGTCCTGATGAAGTGCTTCTGATACTGCATATGCCACATTCAGGGAACTGCCAGTGGGGCTCAGTTGTTTTAGGACTTTGCAAATGAGCGTGACCCCGTGTTGCTGGGTGTATCCGCACGAAGCAGTGGGTACGTAGCATCACTGGCTGTGGTTTGCAGCATTTGTGAAATCAGCACTATGTGTCATCAGTGATAAAGGGATGTTCCTAGTCATTGCTACTAAGGACCACTGAAAAATGACGAGCAGAGTTTCCCTGCTGCACTCTGGGTTCTCTGGTAAAAAGCACAGGTGTATCAGCAGTCACTCAGTAAAGCAGCCCACAGGGAGCATCTTAGTGTTCTGGCCAAGGGCACCCTGTGTTCCTTCTCTCCCTTCTGCCACATGAACTGTGAATTTCTCGTTATCGGTCATAGGTATCGTAACCATGTTGTAATGTGCTTCTCAAGTGCTGTTTGGACAGGACTGGATGTAATTCTAGCCAATTCTGAGTCCCAGTAAGAATTAATGGGAGCTGTGGAATTAGTACTGCCTGCAGAGTTTTACTCATTCAGGGTTAAACAAACCCCTTTTATGAGCCCCACTGAAATAAAGTGCCTCCAGAAAGGTTTCATGCACTGAAACTTCATGTGTTTAGACAGAATTCAGAATCCATATGAAGAGTGGATGATAGGTGTTGCTTATTTGCAAGTTTGCAGTGAGTTTTTAATGTGGCATCACTGTTGGTTTCAGCTTGCCCAGCTCCTGGCAGAACTGAATTCCATACCCGACCTGTTCCCAGTGAAAACACCCACCTCGACTCCTTTGGTAAGTCTCTGGTGCTGGCTAGAGGTGATCGTTGTTTTTGCTAGATTTAGGATTAATGTGCTTCCTGATGAAACACTTTTGCCAGGTTTGTTCTGGTTTTCTTTGGTTTTATTCACTTTATTTGTATAGATTTGCTATTGGTCAGAATATAAGTACCAGAGATGAGGAAATGGAATTTTGTAAGATAATTTATGAAGAAAAATGCAGAACAAATTGAGATGATGCTTTATCATTTTTTGCCCCAGAAATACTGTTGAGATGCTAGACAAATGTCTGTGTATGTGGGAATAAGGAAGAGGAGTTGCTTTCCTTTGTGTTTAGATGCTGTTAATTTCTCTCTTGCAGGCTTTGCTTTTAAAATCCACACTTCCCACTAAAGCTGTGCTGATGAAATTCAACCACTTCAACATGAACCCAGAATGATACTGTAGTTATTTCAACTGACCTTTCTCAGCTAGAAGCAGAGAACTGTCAACCCCTCTAGGTTCTCTATAGAGTGATGTTTTTCCACATGTATTATAAACTGGAGAGATTTGAGGAAAAGTTGAAGGGCCATGCCTTTGGAAAGCCCATGTAGAAATTCTGCTGTGGTAGCTGTCAGGTGAAAAGGTGAAGCCAAATTATATACAGTCTTTGAAAGGCTGGAACCTTGCTAGCTCTAGTTAAATGCTATAGAAACTTAAAACATCCTTTGCATACATGTGTAAGCCTACTACTTATATGTAGTACCCTTACTTGAGGAGGGGGAGGGCATCAGGAGTATTCTAGTTATCTCTTCTGCTTGGTTTTTGACTTCCAGCTTGTCTCTTTGTGATGTGCCTTCACTTCTTTTGAAGGAAATAAGAGAACAGTAGCAAGCAGACTTGCTTGCTATATCTTGTTTATCCTGTCAGATGAGTAGATGCCTTTGTGGTAGGTATCTGCATGCAGGCAGGCAGTAACTGCCAGAGGTGACAATGTGAAAAGGATATCTTGTGCCTCCTAGTAATTTCCAGATGTAGGGATCTGGAAGTAGAAGAAACTTATCAGTGCCCTTTCAATTTAAAAAGTATAAAAGAAAATAAACTAGAATTCAGATTACTCCTTGAAGATGTAGTCAGTTGGTAGGAAAATCTGAATCTTTAGCTGCTGGAAAACAGTGAGAACTAACTTCTACCTTAATATGCCATACAGAAAATTTTGGTATAGTTCTGTGATGTTAATTGGAATAGAATTTGACTGTGAAAGTGTGGTGTCTTAAAAGAATCCAAAAGGTATAGCCTGTAGGGAGAACACTTAAGTATGCCAGAAATTGGTGAGGTTTGGCTTAACAAATAAGGAGTGGGAGAAGAATGGATTAATTCATGATAGCACAAGTGTGGTACAGAGATTTTGAGATAATTTCTGGTGTTTAACACCACAAACATAACTGTAAGGACAGTTACTGGAATCATCTTCTCTTTTCAGAAACAGAAGAAAATCCCAAGGAGGACATTTTCTGAAGGCCAGATAGCACGTCGCATGAACCCAACCAGAAATGCTCGACCGCCAGAGAAATTTGCCTTGGAAAAATTTACTGTGTCAGCTGTTAAATTTGCAGAACAATTCCGTAGCTATAGACAACAAAACCTCTTGAAGAAGAGACTCAGTGTGGTATTTGCCAGACTTTGGTATCTCCAGTAGTCAGGGATTAGGAAACATTCATTTAAATTATTGGCCAACAGTTAGAGCAAACATCACATCCTACAGAAAGTCGATGAGAACCTTTGGTTTGGGATTAGCTACTGAAGAATTTGTCTTCAGGCCTTCCTGCCTCATCTTTCACCCGTTAACTGGGCTTTATTTGTGACCTGTGTTGTCCAAAACTTAACAAGGCAGTTTATTTATGGTCTATTATTTATTTATTATCTGAAAGTTATTAGAGCCCACAAGGCCTTTGAGTGACAAGGCAATGGGTCTGGTGGAGGTGACAAAGCAGATCTCCTTTATCTTCAGGCTTAGGAAAAATTAGCAAAAACCCCTCTCTGGAAATAGCAGAGGGAAGGTAACAAACTGCTGCTGGACTGGCTCGCCATTCAAAAGTTGCAGATTTCATTCTTCCCCTTTGTTTTTAAATCTCCTGGTTTTCCATCCCCTGGTTTATGGTGGTCACTTGTCTTAGTTACATTTACTGTATAGCCTTGATGAGTAAGACTCTTAAGTTTGTGCCTGTACATGGTAGAGGCTGGATCCCAGTTCTACTTGTAGGAATGAGTGCTGGGCATAGTTGAAGAATTATAGAGGGAACTTGGCTACTAAACAAGGTGGAGTAGCACTGAATGAGAATCTGGGCTGGTAAACGTATGTTTTGGAGAGAACAGAGCTGGTCTAGGGTGAAGGACAAATTAGGTGTTAAGAGTGGGGCAGGTGGAAGACTAAAGATCACTTGAGACTTGTACATGAAATCTAAAATCTCCTGAGGGGCACAATGACAATCCATGGATTGGGGCCAAAGAGATTGATATTTGGAAGGAAAAAAAGAGCACTTAATAGTGAGTAGAGGACTCTCTTCCAAATAACAAATAGGATAATAACAAAGGGCTGGGTATGGCAGGACTAATCTAAAACTTCAGTAGAGGTTTTTTTTTGCAGGACATCAGAGATTGTCATTGGAGAAAGCAATCAGAGAGCATGCTAAGAAACCGAAGGAGCAAAGCGTGGGAAAGCAGATGGTTATAGTTCCTTATTTTGAGAGGGAAGAAATGGACTATGGAGAGTTACAGTGGAGGTGTGCCAGGAATGCAAATAAAAGGAGGTAGCAGCAAAATGTGTTAGGACTTTGTGGAAATAGAAGTAGCAATGATGAGAAGGAAGAACATATAAACAGAATAAATAATAAATGGAGTAGAAAAAAGATTAGAGAGAAAAAGGCAGTGATGATTTGGAAACTCTATTTCCTTTTCTTCCAGTGGTCCGTGAGCCTGTAGTCCATCCCCTCTAGACTGCATATGCGTTATAAATGAAAGAATTTGTCACCAAGTGTGGTGACAGAGTCTTCATGACACCAGACAAAAGGTGTTGAGATGAGTTTGTTTAGCAGGGGAATTGTGGAGTGCGCAAAAGAAGGAGATCATCAAAGTATTCATTTCACCGTCCAGTAGAAGATATTACTGAGGAGGAATTGGACAACATTGCAATCACTGTTAAAGACAAAATCTATGACAAAGTTCTGGTAAGTGGCTGCTGTTTTCTTTACTGTGTCCATTTGCTGGAAATTGCAAGTCTCCCAATAGTTCAGCTGGTGTTTGCTGAAAGGAGTGATTTCCTGAGGTTCTGGAGAGTGCAGCTCTCAGCTATTATATTACACGGGCACAACTTTGAAGCTTTGCCAGGGTTCCGTGGGCTTGCCCCTGCGGGTTGATATGCCCCACCAACTTTCTGCTGCTGCAAAGAAGTGCTTTCTTGCCATAGAGCCATTAAGTGGTATTTGCTATGGCTATGACTCACCACTGATAAGAGCCGACATCCCTTTTATCTCTCATTCTCACTTAATATAAATGTTGTGGTGGTTGTACCATTAAATAGTAGTGATCCCTACTGCTCCTTGTACCCCTGGAAACAACGTTTCTGTACGAGTTGGGTAGTTTTCAAAGCTCTTGGTAGAACTCCTCCTCCTTTCCTTCACTGGATTTGGCTGTTACCATTGTAAAGTTCTAGATGATCAGCTTACTATATATTTCATGCTTCATTGTATCTGCAGAGATAAGTCAGAAAGTCATTTTCTGCATAGTTTTAGCTTTTGCCAGATAAAGAAAAGGGTCGTAACTGTGACATGAGGTTCACGTAGTTTGAGACTCCCAATACAACTGAGGCTGGGCACTGTCTTTGTAAAATTTCTAGCATCTCCAGATAATACGATCTATTATAATTACAGAATTTGTGGTTCTTACTAAGATTTTCATTGCTGAATTTGACTTTGATGTGGAGATTGTGCTTTGCTATCAGCAGACATATTAGGAAAGTTCAGTAACAAGCATTTAAGATGTCCTTCATACATATGCGTTTCCAACTTTAGGGTAGTACTTGCCACCAGTGCCGACAAAAGACAATTGATACAAAGACAATCTGTCGCAACCAGGGCTGTGGAGGAGTAAGGGGGCAGTTTTGTGGCCCATGTCTTCGAAATCGATATGGGGAAGATGTGAAATCAGCACTGCTTGATCCAGTAAGTATCATCTCTTGGGCTTGGAAAGAAAGTGTAATGAATATGGTCTTGTGAGTAAGCTGTGATGAGTATATGCTCATGATAACATGGTGTTCAAAGCTTTTTGCCATGAGAAGATCTGTAGTACTGTTATGACTGACACTGATCTTGTTGGAACTCAAGTGGAGGGTGCTGGGCCTGGGTTACAATCCATCCGTCTTCATGCTTTGAAGCTCCACTTGCTTATCAGACAGTGGAGGGAAAGCATGAGAGCTTCTAAGAAAAGAATCTGTCAACTTTTACAAAAATACCAAAACATACCTTCTTTTTTTTAATGCTTTCAGTAACTTGGCACACAAAGAAGGTTCCTTGTTTTAGATTCTAGTTTTTAAATAGGAGGAAAAAAGGAGGATACCTAACAGTCTTAGGGTTGGTTGCCTTTCCTCTGTTGTCCCCTGAGGCACTGAGCAAGGAGAGAGCACAGGCTGCTGCCAGAGAATGAGGCACATAGCTACACAAAAAAAAAAACCTCTTGGCAGAATCATCCTTTCTGTGCTTAGCTTGTTCTGGGACCTCCTCCCCCCACCTCTGCTTTAGAGATGGGCTTCTGCGCTCTCCTGAGGGACAGTGAAGAGCTAAAGGCTCTGACATGCTGCCCCGTGTGGCAATGGCTGCTGTACTGTAACAGAGGCTGTTGGCGCCTGCACCTCTCGGTTTGGTTGCTGAGCAGCTGGGGGGTGCCCAGCTTCATCTACACGCTGGGTGCTGCACTGTCAGGAACAGGGCTGTGCCAGCCGCCAGAGACAATGAAACTTGTCACGAGGGGCTACCCCTCTTTTTCTAGGGAGTTCACTATGGTCAGTCTAACATAGGATGAGTTCTCAACAGGCACTGCAGATACCTTTATTCTGTTTTAAATTCATACTGAACAAACCAGAGAGCCTGAGTCTTCAGAGTAAGAACTATTCAAGCAAACAGGGTAGTGCTTAATCATCACAGTAGCCCCATCCCTGGAAGCATTCAAGGTCAGGCTGGATGGGGCTCTGAGCAACCTGATCTGGTTGAAGATGTCCCTGCTCACTGCAGGGAATTGGACTAGATGACCTTTACAGGTTCCTTCCAACCCAAGCCGTTCTATGATATTATTGTTTCTTTAATCCTGTAGAATTTGGAAGTGTTAACAAGGTTGGCTGGCCGGCTGAGTCAGGCTTTTAGAACGTTGTGCTGAACAACAAGGCAGTAAGGAAGCCATACTCGTCTGTCTGAGCAACGGGAAGGCAAACATAACCTTACTTAGGGCTTGCCTCTAACTGCCTCCCCATTCACCCTCCTGCAGGCCTGGATCTGCCCTCCTTGTCGCGGCGTGTGCAACTGCAGCTACTGCCGTCGGCGGGACGGGCGCTGTGCCACGGGCATGCTCATCCACTTGGCCAAGTTCTATGGCTACAACAACGTTAAGGAGTACCTGGAAAGGTGAGGCTAGGGCCCCGCGGTCGTTCTTTTTTAAACTGTTGTAGCCCTTTAAATAATACCTGATGGCTGGGGCCTGGGTCAGATCCTATCCAAAAGAAGTCTCTTGGACTTCAGATTTCTCCGAGGCTGAAATCAGCTTTGCTGAAGTGAGTCATGTTATCTGTGTGAACAACTCATTTGCCTAAGACATTGAAATGCTTTTCCCTGTTTTGAAATCAGCACTGATTGCTTCAGGCATATGGAAGTGCTGTTTCAGAAGCTGTCATCTTCAGCAATGGAAATTGCTTTGTGGGGAACCTGGGTTTCCTAAAAAGCACTAACACTGTTCTCTCACATGTCTTCTAGTTTACAGAAACAGCTAGCAGATGGGAACTGAGAACCCTGAACTCAAGCTGTGCCTGCAACTGGTTAATATGTTGACAAATCTTGACTTCAAAAGGTTACTACTATGTTTATATAAGATAGAATTGTAGAGTATAGTATATGCATTTCTGTGTTGGCAACTTTTTGATTGATGTGGTCTTATGCAAAAGATCTCTCAGGAACATGTTTTGGTAGAGAAATCTACGTGCACAGACCTATATGTTAAGTGAAATGGCACTCTTGAACCTTGAGTGGTTAATTTTTAATAGAGCTACACAACCACATGATAGAGAACTTGGTCAATTTGAGCAATATTTTTATTTATATAATTGTGCAAGTTTGCAGAAAGGGTGTTTAACAACTACCTGTAAAGCATACTTTGCCTTTAAAGAAAGAAAAAGCCCCTTGTGTTCCAACTTGGCCATAAAGATTCAGTTTTCCAGCCCTTCCTTGCTTTCTGAACCTGTTCCTCCACCTGTAGTTTATTGATCTTGTCCCTGCAGAGAAGGGAAGGGTACTTTCATCTCAATGCCATTATATTCCAGCCAAATCAGATGCAATCTAACAGTGAGAGGATGGTTTGTTTTTTTTTTTATTCCAAAGTGCAATTAATCACTGAAACATGAAAGTGGAGGAGTGTTTTGTAAAAAAACAAACAAGCAAACAAACAAACCCTAAAATATTTTAAATGTCATCCCAATAAAGAAGAAGAATTGCTCACCAGCCTATTTTGTGTGATGCACCTGCTGCTTGAACCAACTACCTTACAGCAATCATATCAGGTTAACTGTTTTAAATCACAAAGTTCAGGAGTATTTTTTATATACAGTACATACTTAGATGTTTTTTCGTATGTACAGCAAAGCTTTCAGACAACTTTGTTTAAATGCAACATGTTTGTATTGTGGTATGATTTTGTTAAAATTCTTGTAAGATACAACGTTCATTTTCTGTAGAGAGAATAAAGAATAACCAAGAGGAGCATTTGTGAGTCAAACTGCAGCGAGGCGCTGATGTTTCCCGTTTACTTTCCCATAGCTGGTGTAATGAAGGAACGCTTGCAGATCAGTAATCACTTTGTGGAGAAACACATGAACACAGCGCTGCCGGATGAGGAAATAACAACATAGAGCACAGCAGGAAAGTTTATATTTGCAAATACCAGCACAAACACAGCAACCACAGTTCACAGAGTTCCTTGATTCCTTCCTCTTATCCAGAGGATGAGTGAACAGCATTGCCCTTTGAGTGACAGATGTTTTAAAAAAAATCCTCTGAAAAATTCAAGGTACCTTTTAAAAAAGCAACAGCCAAGTGACACGCTCATCATTGTTCCTGTCCCTCACCCTGACTTTTCCCTTGGGGCTTACCTGCTGTAGTAGCAACTCCCTTCCAAAAGAGCTGCTTTCCTTTATTATATTCAGGTCTAGTGAAGAGTACGAGTAATGACGATGATGTTTCTCACATTGCCTGTTGGAGTCATTTGCCTTTCCTCTAATTAGCTGTAACTTACTTGACAGCCTTTTTAGGTTAAAACTAAAATCTGCTTTTGACTGTGGGCCTTAGTTGTCTTTCCTAAACTAGGTGCTTCAGTCTCAGGAAAATACAATTCCAAAAGAACAAGCTGCAATCTTTGTCCTCTGAAGTTGTTAAAAGAGGGGTTGCAGCTCAGCAGATGAGCACAATTTCCATGAAGGGACAGCCTGCAGCTGTATTAGAGCTACTGCAATAATTGCTTGGAAACCCAGATGAAAAATCTACTGTCATCCTTCCACATCACCCACTTAGGTGTGTCATTATACCTCATGCTAATACAAGTATTACCTTGCTTCTTGTATGGTAGTAGCCTGTAAGTATTATGGCCTAGGAAATGAAAAAATCAGAGTTCTTTAGATCTGTTTATTTAGAACTGACAACTTTCTGCCAAGGTGGAAGAAAAAACAGGAGAAAGATTATTTTGAAAATAGCTTTTTTGTGTTTTTTTTTGTTTTGCTTCATAGGGGTTTTTTTGTTTGTTTTTTTTAACTGCTACTGTGTAGATGGCTTGATCCAGATTGCCAACATCTGATAACTACTAACCCTATTTGGCATGTCTAAGAGCTACAGAAAATTTCTAGGCTGTCAGTATCAGGGTGAAATTTAACATCTCTGGAATGGTCTTTAAGTATCTGAGTCTCAACTAGATGAGAGCTGCTGCTTTACTACAATGCAGACCTTGTTCAGACTGAGTTAGCAGTTACTTAAATGCACGAAGTGTAGTCAGTGATTAGGACACCAAGCTGATAGGAAATTTAAAGTTACAGTGGACCAACACCAACAATCCACCACCATTTCCTAAGCTTCCTTGGCGCTGCTCATAGGATCACAACACTTTAGTGCAACTCCTGATCGAACCTCTCTACCTCATGAAGGAAGCTAGAGTCCTGAACTAGGTTATGGAGATCAGGCAATTTAAGCTTCTTTTCTTACCTTCCATGAAAAGCCCAGAGATAGAGGCTCCTTCCCTTGGTGGGTGGCCGTAATCTTCTTTGGTCTTTTTGGTAACATCTATAGTCAAGCACACCTTATTCATGGCCAGTTGTTTTTGCGTGCCATGGTCTGCATTACAGCTTTAAAAAATAGTACTTTCAATAATTCAATACCCAGACAGTAATTTTAATGTCAGAACTGTTAGCATGTCCCTCTTGGGCCCATTTTTGCGCAGCCTGAGACTGACTGGGGCTGAGTTTGGGGGTGTTTTTTTTGGTGTTTTTTGTTTTTTTTTTTCCTTTGGCCATTAAAGTAAGGGAAAAAGGCTGCACGAATGCAATTGTTTGGAAACAGAACATTCTGCATAGTACAGAACAAACGACCCCCCCCTCCCCATCAGGGGAGCCAGGCTGCACTGCTGTCTGCACTCTGAGTTACTGCTTCTCTCCAGCCGAGTCCCCCTTCAGAACAAGCCTGTGCTGTCACCTGTTCTAGCCCCCATGGTCCTTACATCGCCCCAGCCCTTGTTGTCATCATGCAAGAAGCGAGACATCAGTACACTGCTGAAGAGTTTTTGTCCCCTACTGTGGCAACAACTACACAAAGGACTGACAGACTGATTTATTTTTCCTACTTAGCCTGGTAACTGTGTTAATACTAAGGAATAAACCAGAATGGGACCATGGCATATGCACTGAATTGGTTAAATAATAATGGCAGGAAAACTTGCACTTATAACCTTTTTAAACTATGAAATTCAGCATTTATTTCCTTAGCTGCTTTGTCTTCACGCTTCAGAGGAGATGGAAGATGAGTCTGGGTTGTTCCACCTGCTTTCAGGAGATGGTTATTCTGATATTTGGTTGATTTTTATCTTTTTATTTAAGCTGTGCTTAATTCTCCAGAGAGCATCACAAATGTAGCTAACACCAATGGTAAAGAATAAATGCCTGGCAGTGAAATGCTATTGCCTGGTCCCTGGCATCTCTTACTTCTCAGAAAGGACTGAGGATTGAACAAGCCAGAAAGCCACGCCACTGCTGGCAGCACAAGGTCCTGTGTCCAGATCTCCAGTTCTCCATATCGCATGAGAAGATCAGTAACCCTAAAAGAGAAGCAGCAATAATTTAAGCCTTAATCTATTTGTACTACTTTTTTAGACAAAATTAATTGCAGACTTCAAGTGTAAGAGTCCTTTTGTCTACAGAGAAGGTACATGGCTGAAGCAACCAGAAAGTATGCTTACATAAACATAAGGTCATGGTTTTAGTGGAATTTCTTCTTTCCCTGATGTAGATGTGTTTGAAATCTGAAATCAGTTGTGGAAGGTGATCAGCATAAGACAGGTTGCTGGCAGTAGTGAATGTAAGTATGCTCAATCCTGTAAAACTTGCTGTCTTGAGGACAAACCTGAACATCTCCATTACTTATGGTAACACACCTTCAGAAACTGTCAGAAATTGGTAATGACAGTTGATGGCTTCTTAAATGCAAATTGTGTGATACCATCTTCAGTAGTGCATTTAAACTTCCAGTAGCCCAGAGCAGAGTACAAATCGGGAACACAAGAGTCTGACAGACTCTGAATAATGGCATCCTGCAGCAAACATCCCGTTAGCAGAATTTTCAAAAACCACTATTTTTTCCATATCTAATGGCCTGCAAGTGGATATTGCTGGTGGCAGGGTAGGGGACAAGGAACATTGCAAGATGCTGAACACCCCTAGCGCTTGTGACGGAGGGGCTGGGGTGTGACAAAGCCTTGCTTTAGCAAAGTGCTTGCCATTTCTGCAAAACTCACTTCAAAGTTAAACTGACTTGCATTAAGACAAACTTTAAACACAAAATAAATGGAACAAAGCCTCTTGTTTCAGTAGCTGTGCATAGTAACTAAACCCTGTTCCTGGCGTACTTACCGATGGGCAAGGCTGTATGTGGGTGGAAACGCTAGTTTAGTCCTTGTGTCTGGCACAGCATCATAGAAGAGTGCGGACTGCAGCACTTCCATGTGAGGAGAAAACATCAACTCTCCCTTTGTTTGGAGAACAATAAAAAACATACTGCCATCCTAAAGAATAGCTATTCTCATTTCCAAAAAAAGCAACAAGAAGCCCCAAATTGCGAAGAGCAACAGTGTTATTAATAAAAAAAGTCACTTGGCTTCAGACCAAGTTCCAGCTGTTTACGAGACCTACAGATCAATGAAGGAGGAGATTCATCCTCACACTCCTGAAGGCAAACAAGAGCATAGGGGCTCCAGGCAGTAGTCTTCTGTGCAATTTCTGCCATGTTAAACTCCTCAGGAAGCATCTCCAGAATATTATCCTGGACATTTTTAACCTTCCAGTCCAATACAAAAGGAGCCATTAGAAATCACTGCAGTCAACTCTTTCTGACTTTTCTACTTTCAAGTCTTGATTTCATTTCCAGGAGAGCACAGACATCCCATTTTCTTAGGCAGATGAAAAACAGAGATGCTCCCCCATCTTTGCTGTGTCTTTGTCAACAGTATTGAGAGGAACAACTGCAAACCAGTTAACACTTTTCAGCTTCTATTTAGCTTTACATTTTCAAGTAACACTGAACCCCAAAGCCCACCAACACGTCATTCCTGGGCCTGGTATGACTGCTGTTACAAGGATGTACCCTGAGATTTCCTTGCTACTTATCAAGCATGATTGATAGTTTGTATTTCTACAGTACCTAATAGCTCCTATCTCCTGCTCCACCACCCACAGTCCTTACTGTCTCAGATATTAGGCAAAATAGTGCAGGCCCACACACATACACACACGTCTTGCCCCCAAGGAGCCTCTCTCCCTCCCCACAGGCTTGCTCTGGAACAGACAGAACACAACTGAAGAACAATTTGTAATAATACTAATGAGCAGGAACTGAAATCACAACATTAATGCAGCTCAGTCTTCATTTCAGCCCTAGTTTTGGCAGAATTGATGATGAATGCCATATACAATTGTCCACACTCCATAAAGTGGACAGGAACCAAAAATGAAAAACACAAGCATTCCAGGAAATGAAGTGTTGTTTGGCTGCATGCATGCAGAGCTGTCATTCCCTTCTGCAAAGCCCCCATAATCTGATGGTGATAAGAGAAAAAAAAATCAGAGAGCCCAGAGGAAAAGGAGGGAGTAAAGAAATGGATGGAGAGTTGCAGAACAAGAGTGGCAGTCACAGGAGAATTTAAGGAGGGAGGATGAGGAGTTGAAGGCTCAGTCTCATGATATGCCAGTTTTGGGGGCATCTGGACATAGCTTCTCAGGTCTACACTCAGACAGGAAGATGCAGAAGGCAGCAGTGTCTGATAACGGAACTACCTGAGATTTCTGATTATGTTTTCCTTTCCTGCTCATCCTTTATTCATTTAATCTGTTAAGCACAAGTGCTGTTCCACGCTTAAAATTCAGTCATTTACATTTTTCTGGAATCAGTTTGGCTGTACTAAGATATGTAGGTATATGAGATACCTTGGCTGTGAACAGAACTACAGTGCCCCAGCCAACTCCATATTAAGTAAAATCCTTATCTTTGTATTAGGGTTGGTCCCTTCAACCCAACAACTGGTAGCTTATAGGTATTCATGTTACTGTTCTGCTAAACTCCAGATTTGGTACAAGGGAAGTGCTAAGAGATGGTCAGACAGCCTCCTTGGCCAGATTTCACCTCTTCAGACTACCAGACAACTGAAAGCCACCTCCTCAGCTGCTGCTTGCAAGGGAAGTCTCTTGGAGCAGCCGCATGGCTCCTGCTCAGATCAAGGGCTGAGGAAGGGTAGCAGTGGGAGAGCACTGTGCTTGGGCTGCTCTTCCTGGCATGCAGACCAGTTTAGAAAAGCACACAAAGAAAGCGAGATAAATTCATCCCTCGTTTCCCACCCCATATTAAATTCAAAGTGAAAAAGAAAGAGTCTGCATAACACATTAGATGTTCCTCTGGTCCAAATTCCTTCCTAGTGCAATACATTGCACAGGCTGGCACATTATGATCACTACTATTAACACTCAGCTGATCTTTGTTAATTTGATGCACCTTTTTTTTTTCCTAGAAATGAAGTTTTCTGCTGAAATAACACAGTAAGATGTGTGCTCCACATGTCATTAACAGCACCGACAATGCACCAGATGAAGAACGGTACCTCTTCTTCTGCAGCCTGCCCTGATTCCTCTCCTACGAACAAATTAATGGGCTGCATTTCCAAAAGAGTTTTGAAGAGATAATCTGTTGTTTTGTCAAGTATCCCATCTCAGCATTGGGGTGCAGTCCGTATAGTACAGGGCTTTCAGATGGCAGCGATTCATCTATGTATTTATGGTGTGCAGCATAATCCAGAATTGGTGGGGCCAAGAAACCTGGTGCAACCTGGTGCCAGAGCCATTTCCCCTTCAAGCTTCAGTAAAATAATCAGTAAGGTTATTGATAATGCTGTCACCAGCCCTCGAAACATTCTTTGGCATCTACAGTTTCATAGATTTGTCTGGAGTCTATGAGCATGACACCGATATGTTCTGATACAGTGGAGCAGGGTTACCAAGCTATTTTTAGCACAGTTACTATTCGCACGCATTTCCAACGTTTCCATTTTCTGCAGTATTGAAATGCTGTTGCTGCTTCCTTCATGAGGATGCTCTGAGTTTATTTTAAGGACTGTCACTACCGAGGCCAGTGTCTTCTAAGTACAGAATTTCTGCATCCTCTCAGTAGACAAGCGAGGATTATTATCCCGTTTTGCAGATGAGTCTTGAGACACAGAACACCTGTGGGAGAGGCACAACTGGAGCCTCAACTCACCTGAAGCCCCATCCCAATAATACATGCACCACAACATTAATTCTGCTTGGTGTGTTGTTAATTAGGGGCTTTTCACAAACATACTGTGGTCATAATAACCTTAAAGAAGTTACAGGGAGTGACAGGTCAATGAAACAAGTTAGTGGAGTGTGGAGGTGGGACAACACAGGTCAGGATTTGTGCAGTTCTTAGCTTGTCAGAAATGGTGATCCCAATGCACTTTCCACATACAGGGATGGCAGTTAGGTCATGTTCCTTCCTTTCTCTTCTGCCTGGCTGTTAACATTCAGGAGCTGGGACAGAAAGGAAAAAACTGCTACTCCATTCCACCTCTTCATATGTAGGAGTCTCACACGGGGTTTTGTACTGCTGCTTTGGCCTCAATGAGATAGACGGTGGTGAGAATTTTCACAGCAGAAAAAAAATAAGGTCTCAATCAGCTCAATAATGAACCAAATACTGTTAACTGCACTGTTCCTATAGAATAGGCAGGCCCTACACCTGTCAGGATATTAAATATAAAACTAAGGACTTGGGAGCAGGTCAAGAATTAAGTAGATAGAGGGCTTTGGTGAGATGTACTCTCAATGGGCTGTCCTCCTACTGATGACAGGACAGAATAAAAGCTATAGCAATCATATTTATTTTCCAGGCTCTCCCAGCTCCTGTGCTGTATGGACTTCACTGGATTCAAAGAGTTGCTCTGAACTTACTGTCATAGAGCTGTCTGGGATTTAAACCAGACTTGAAAGTTGTTTATGCTGAAAAATATTTTTGCCTCTAAGTGGTACTTTTCACAGGAGCTATTTCTTCCTAATGCAGGGTCCACTCCACAAAATCACAATAAAATTTAACAGCTGTTGGCATTTAGAGCAGTCAACAACAAGCTGCTGCTCACAATAACACCAGTAAGCACTTATTTCTGAAGTCATTTTTGTTCTGCAACCAGCCATTTACCTGCGCCTGAACCTGCACCACTAACCTCGCCCACAATAAGCTGCCTTAAGATGCCACTCTGAAGGAGTGTCGAAGTTTTGAAAAAAGCCCTGTTATTCACCTTGCGTGGAAGATCAATTCTGTCAGACAATCTGTACTTGCCAGTCTCTGCTGGCACTTAAGATGGGTTTTACTCTGTTCTTGGGCGCCAGGGGCACAGAGGGAGGCTGCGGGTTATGGAGTTCATAGCAGGCACTCACCACCCTTCTGTCCTTACGACAGAGCCCAGGTGAGGTATAGCAAAGCTGACGTGTAGTGGTTTATTCCCATGCACCTTGTGGAATGTGTTTATAGCTACAAGAACTCCTCAGCAACGTGAATGGGTAAACCAGAAGGTAATCTCCCCAGAGAACATGAAGTGCCAGCCCTGATGAAAGGCATTGCCATCCTGTTTGCATTCATTTGGCTGCCAGTCAATGAATGATTTTCTGGTTTTGCTGGTAATTTGGGGCTCTTAACATTATCCAATTATGGCAAAAAGCTTGGAAAGATACCTCACTGTTTAAAATATCAGCAGATCCACGCTTGGGGTTAGGTCCCTAAACTTTCCAAAGGCCTTACAAATAGCAGTGATTCTCCTCAGGTTTCACCACCTATACTTATTTTGCAATTATTTGAATGAAAGTTCAGGCTTGTAAAGGTTAATGGACTGCCTAAACTGCAAGCAGTAATTCTTTACTTACCCATAGGCTAGAGGCAGAGCCGGAGCTGGTAGGATGAGCTTCCTACCTTGCCCCTGTGACCTCAGCTGTCATTTGGAGAAATCAGCCTCCGCCAAGGTCGGGAGCACAGTGGTGGTTAGCCTTTCCATCTCCATGGCAACTTACTCTTGGGCATCTTCTTCTCAGCAGTTACTTCCAATTGCCTTCATCTCAGTGTGGCTCTTTGATATATGAAAACCCACTCAGGGACTGAGGAGACACCAGCAAGCTCATCTCACTCACGACCAAAAGGCAGGCTTAGTGGCATCACCAAGGGTGAAAAGTGCACTTTCCCCAAGTTAGCCAGGCTCTGCAAATGGCTTGCTCATACGTAGCATGCTAAATTTTTTTTTCTTTCTTCCAAATAAGCTTTTTACCTTTGGACAACAAAAAATAACAAGTCTGGAGAGGGCACTTGAAAAATCTGTCAACATTTTTCAGCAAATTGTGTATGGTCAGTTCAGCAGCTTAGGAGAAGCAGTTAATTGGGGTTTTTTTAAAATTTAATATATATACACACACACATATACACATGCATTTTATATAAACATATGTATATTAAAATGGATTTGTTTCCATGCAAGCCTTTTTAAAACTGAAGTTAAAGCAATATTATTTTTTTTTTTTAGCCTTAAAAGTTCTGACTTCTGTTTCTGATTAGAAGCAACTTTGGCAATCTTGCACCTTGGACTCATGGATGCTCCACATACACTACTGTCCAGGACCAAAACTCAATAGCAAATTTGAATAATTCAGTATTTATCAGCTGGTGATAATCTGATAAAGCTACAGAAACAGATATGTGAGAGGGTGGTAGAAAATGAAAAACAGTCTTACAAACTGTTTTTCCTATTTTGGAAACAAGAAAATCCAAGGAAATGTATATTTTCACTCTTATTATTTATCTGGAGAAGAAAACATAGAAACAGTAAACAGCATTTTTGAGGATTTTGCCACTCTGGACTGGTGTAACTGGTGTGTCTATCAGTTACACTGGTTAAAGTTCAGTTTCATAAAAGATACTTCCCTGTTCCTACCCAGACCTTTCTAAACAGCAGCACCTTAAAGGAGACTAGTTATACTAGGAAGACGGAAACCTAAATGTACTATGCCCCAGTGTCATTAAGCTGGCTATGCAAGCAGTGTAACAAAACACTGAATTCAAGTTGCCAAGTAAGGGTGCTTGCAAAAGTACTTAAAGAAGCAACATGCCAAGTCACAAACCCTTGCAGACAAAATCTTCCTGACAAATCCTTGTGCTCATTACAAGTTGGATAATGTATTCCTCCACAGCCAGACAAGACCTTTTTACACGTGGAGCCACATAGACGAGAAAGACTGTGCTCTTCCCCACAAGGCTCCAGTTCTGAAAGTGACTTTCTCTTAGCTTGAACTTACAATATACGCGTCCAAGAGTTTTAGGCACATATGAAAGTTCCTACCACAGGTGGGCTGATGGATTCTTGCAGATATACACAGCAGAGCCTGTGGTCCCAGGCACTGGTGATGTGGCCACCGTACATGATCTCACCAAAGAGATAACACGGGTCTTCCCATGGAACCTACCCGGGGCAGTGGAATGCATCACTGAGTAAAACAAGTCAGCTTTCCAAAGGACAAACCAAAGCTGCTCACAGTAAACACTGGTAAGAGAAACAAAAGAAATTAAAATACTTCCTTTCAGGAAGCTTCATGGTTATATATACACATTGCTGGGTTTTGTTTGTTTAGAAAATAACTACATGGAAACACAGATTTCTTTTATTTCAATCCAGTGAGAGGTGTCTAGAAATATCTGAGTAAAAATATCAAGTTTGTGACTGAAGTTCAGTAATGGTGTAAAGTGTATCATCTGAGCCTTATGTCATATTTTCTACCTTATCCCTTATAAAAAGCGTTTAAGAGAAAAATACGTTTTCAAAGCACCGCATGATATAAGAGAACATAACTCATTAACAAGGGCATGAATTTTCCCATACAGCTCTTTAAAAACATAATCCTCGTGAGTGACAGGAAGGTAACCTACTGTGCCTTTCTTGGAGGAGAAATAAAAAACTTGTATCTGATTGCAGTCTTTTATATCTCCTCACTAGGAAACATTCAGTAACTGAAATTCTACATTATTTGAATTTGGGATGTATTCAAGAACTTTGGTAAAAATTGAATTAATATTAATCACATTACTACCACATCACATAAGCATTATGTTTATTGTAAAACTCTATTCAAAATGCTGCTGTTATAGCGTGTGATTAACCGTGGTAAGACATTTTATTCAAGGAACTACTGTCTTTCTGATTTATTTAATTTCACAGAGTTTGAAGCTTCTTTTTGCTATCCTTTGGTTTGCAAAATATGCCAGTTTGTGATGAAGCCTTTCCAGACAGGAACCTTTACGCCCTTGAGGGCAGTATTTGCCTCCCAACGGTTCAAGTAAAAACTTAATTAAGGCTTTAAATATTTTGTAATGTGACAGAACAGAAAAAGTAAAATAGCTGCAGCTATTCCAGCCTGCTTGCTACAAGTTTATTTCAGTTTGAGTATGTGAAACTCTAATCCATCTTTCTTTTAAACTGTTTTGAAGAGAATGAAAAAAAGAAGATTAAAAAAAAAAGGCCAGTGGAATATATAAGCAATGCTGCATGCTGGAGATGAGAAGTCTGAACAGAGAAACCCTGTGAAAAATGCCAACAACTTGTATTTAGCATGAAACATTCTTGCAGTTAGAGTAAACCTGCTTTTCTCTTTGTTGGCAACAAAACCACATTTAATGCTTTTCTAATTTCATGTGTATTTGTCTCAAGAAATGGCTTTTTCGTTTGTCTCTTAGAAGAATATATCAATATTCTAACAGTACAAGCTCATTCAGCTGCACACTTCTGGGGACTTTGATTACACTGGGATAATCAAAGCTTGTGATACAAAAGGGACATTTTTGCTAGTGTGAGAAAACTTAGGGTTTGCATTAGAAGTATTTTAGGCTGTCAGGTTTGCATAATTGCCATTGTACCCTGTAGAAAACTGGTCTGTTGTACTCAGAAAGCCACTGAGAAACTGCTCAGTGGATGGATATGGTGAGGCCAGAGTCCACAGGCCCCTCACAACATTGAACAACTCCATGAACATGTGTATGGGGATCAGAAGGTGGAGAGGAAGAGCAGAACAATGAAGCAGGGTCAGGCATCCTGCTCTTCACCAGAGGAGACCTTAACTATCAAGGATAGTGTGCTGGAATTTGTCTTAGCAACAGGACAATGGGTTAAGTCAAGCTGAGATGGAAGAAGATTAAATATTCACAGGGAAGCCTAAACGGGTACATAAACTGGTACAAGTGGTGATGGAGTTGGGGCAATTTCTACTAGCTGATGGGCTAGCTCCAGTTTTCCACTTTATGCTTTCTGTTCAATCCCTTATTGTCTTAAAAAAAGTTTTCCACAAAGGAGACTTAATTGGGAGATTTTACATATATATATATATATATATATATATATATACACACACACACATGCACACACGTGCACACATACAAAGTCATACACATTATATAGACGTGCAAAGTCGCATTTTAAAAAACTACTATCTCTTTTCTCTCTCCTGTATCTGTGTTAAAAAACCTCTTATAAGCCACAGGGTAATGAAACACTATCCAATAGACTGAAAAGGGCCAATAAGCAATAGTACCGAGAGGAGAGAAGACATAATTCTCACTCTTACAGACCTTTTTAGTCCTTCCTGCCATCAGAATCCTCCCTCTCATTAATTAGCAAAATTAATTGTCCAGCTTATGAATTGTGGTTGAAAAGAACAGAGCTTAAAGCAGCAAGATTTATTAGCAAAGAAAACTAAGGGTTGGAATAAGCTGCTTTTATAGACTTGTTTTCTAAATGGGAAGGATTATTAAATCATCACTATAAAATTAAGCAATTATTTCACTATGACACCAAATACCACAGAAAGTAAAAACAGTTTCATGTCCTATTAGCTAAATAAAGGTCAGTAGTGGAAAAAAAGGAAAATTAATTTCTAAGAGTAAATACAAGTTGGGAGATGTGGAGAAATCTGTATCTTCAAGGGGTGACATTTTCCTCTTTTTTAAAAAAACATCTTAAATTAAATTACTAAATGGGAGGACCTATTCAGCACTAGCCTATATCATTCAGTAATAAATAATTATTGCAATTATTTAGGCATTTCATACACAGAACTTACACAAATGACCTCAACTGAGTATTTAAACTATATAAGTGTGAAATATGCTGTAGCTCAGAAATAAAATCACTCATTTACCCTTAACTTTGACTCAAGGGGAACATTACTGAGAAAGTCACAACAAGGTGGCATCCTTAATACATAATAATGACACATGCAGGAAATGCACCATTATTTATACATGTGACGTGCTGTAAATTGCTTCCATCATCAGAACTAATTGTAGTGATTATTAATGCAGTGTTATGAACTGTCAGAATTGCTGTATGTAATTACATTTGCGCAAATGCTTCATTACCTGCCTAATGAATTTGGCATATATGCACATGTAAACCACTGTTTTTGTTAACATAATGAAGGACATTTTTTCCCCCTTAGCTACTGATGTGGAACTGGTTCGACCTATATTACAAAGTTCAAGCATCCACTGCCAGAAAAAAACAAACCAACCAAACCCACAGCCCCCCCAACACCTTTGATCTGGTTTATTTTTATACTCTGCAACAGCATCATATAATACCAGCTACTTAAATAGCAGCTTCAGAGAAGAATTGTGTCCCCCTTATTCAGGATAAACAGTTGACTGAGTCGAAATGACTTTGGTGTGTGGGTACGTGCCCACTACTTCTTACCTTCGTATGGGTCTCCAAATGGTTGCAGAGGACAGGGGTGCAGATGGTGAGATCTCTGGCACTGAATGGGTACCTTCCGTTCCAGCCCTGAGGCCAAACTTCAGTCTCCCAGCAAGGCAAGTGTGAAAATAAATAGCGCAGAGAAAAAAGGATGCTTTTAAATTCCCCTTCTCTGGTCCACAGTTCAAGGGTATCCTGTTGAAGAAAGAAAGGAATACAGTTATGGAGTTAACAACTGGCAGTGTTACTGAGTCCTGTGCCTGCCTCGGCTGCCGAAAGGGAGAACTCACAAGCCTGTGTTTGAAGGAGAGTGAGAAACAGGTTTCTTAGCAGCGAGTGAATATTAGGCAGTAGTTTTTGCAGTAATTCTTAGAAGCAAAAGTGTCGGTGGTCGCCTTTTTATTTCCAAATGTCCCTTAGGAAAAAGAACTGCTGTGCTACTGAAACCAATAAAAATACAGACTTTTAACTAGAACTCTATAAATATTACTGAAATAACTGCTATAGTTTCTCAGCATAAATCACCCATAGGGTTTATCTCAAGTAGAAAGTTATCCAGTTTATATTAACAAGTATACTATTCCTTCAAATTTTAGACTGTTTCCTAAAGGGTTGTGTTTGAAAGTGAAGTTTAATTATTTTTCTTTTGCCTCTGTTGTTTATAGTATTAATAAAGAATCTTAGCAAAATGAGATTCTGCGCAGGGATTCATCTGATTTTTAAACTACTGAGAAAAAGTATTTGCCATTTTTCTATAAAACCTGCAGAAATTTATTCCTGGTTCTCTGTCAGTTTTCTATATTCTGTTGTTTAATTTAAGAAGTAATTAACACAAAAACATTACTTTTGAAAGCCATAAGAACATGGGTGGAAGGAACTTCAGAGGGATAAACTCTTGGCTGTCAAAAGGAAATAGGTCATCTTGAACTGAAGAACAGGTAGCAAAGTCTGAGCAAAGGTGAAGGATTTTATGTCTGACAAAAAACCCTCAAGTCAGAATCCTGAATTTAACCATGAAAAATACAACATAAGCTTCTATCCTGAAGAAAAACACAAAACATGAAATTTATTCCACCAGGATTAGGCATAATTTGATTTTCTTATTACAATTATTTTTTTTCAAAAAAATTTTAAATTTTAAAACCAGAAATGTATTAAACACAGTAGATGCTCAGGAATTTGCAGTATATCTCAAACACCCATGACTCAAAATAATAAGGAAAAAAGGAGAGTTTCTAAGGTATGAGTCTTAGAAATTAGCTAATTGAAGTACATACTATGTATATATATATTTCTTGAACAGAACATAGTCTGAAGTGGGACAACAAATGCCTATGATTTGCCTTTATTAAAAACTGTCTAGATTTTTCATCTTTCCATTAAAAATATTATTATAAGTTACAAAAAAAAAAAAAAAAACCAACCCAGAAAAAATTGCTGCATTAATAGTTGCCCATTTAGCCACAAAATCAGGGCCATTCTCCCTTTCTCACAAGAATCCTTCCGAATCACCTCATACCATCAAAACTGATCCATCTGTAGCCAAGGTAGCTTTGACATGGATATTCTAGTGCAGGGCTCTTTTTCTGGGCATTGATTAATGGAGCTGTTCCCTTTAAAAGCAACTCTTACCTTTTTTACATCCAAGCTCTGCCTTCATGTGTCCTGTGTTCAAACAAATTCATGCTAATACATTGCTGAAAGGCTAAAGCATACAGTTACAGTTGTCTTTATCGTGGTCTGCTTTGTTGACATGAAGGAGCTGCTGCTCCAGCGCTTTCATAGCTGTGGGGAAGTTGACTTGTAGTGAGGCTGAAGTTCTGTCTACAAACTCCTCAGGGTAACAGATGAGGATAACCAGGGATCTGGAGGGAAGGAGGCTACACATGTCTAGTGACACCCCTGTCCTCCACATTCCCACGTCTTCTTTCTCCCACTTCCCACCTACTAAGCAGCTCCACAGAACCTCATGGAGGGAAAGAATGAAAGACAAAACAACAAATGGCACATAACCCTTGCTCATGAATTCCTTTCTTTATGCCTAACTACAGGAATTTATACACATGGTACTATGCCATTGCCTGAGCATCTGACTACATAAATCCACGCTGTAGGAGAATGGACAAACCAAAATTACAGCTGAGCAAAGGTAGCAAGTACCACTGAATGAAAGAGCTCTGACTTTAGAGCATGGACAGGCTTTTTCGTAAGACTGCACAGATGGGTAAAGCTGGTGCAACAAATGCACTTCTTCCTATCTTTGTAAGCATACCTATGCATGTCTAGATCCAGAGATTTAATAATACAAGTGCACACATTATTGTCACGTGTTTCCTCCTGCCAAACATTGATGGGAAGCATGGAGGCAACGCAGGGCACAGAGGAATGGCACCCTGCAGCTGTCAGGTTAGTTTGGAAGCACAAAGATCCCAAAGTTCTGCTCTCCTACAAAGCAGTCATCAACGTTACCACTGCCTCCCACAGGGGAAGGAGTAGTTAAAACAAATTAATGAAAAAAAAAGTACATCTTGCTTTTACCTCATCAGAACTGTAGAGTGCAGCATGTAAATTAGCCAACTAGTCCTGTAGGAGGTTCACTGGTAATTTTAATTGCGTTTTCTAGAATTCCTTGAGGAATTATGTGCTTTTCTGGGGATGGAGCTGGATCAGCACTAATAAAGACATGTAAATCAGGATGACTTTATTCACTGTATTGCTTGAGGATTTTTTCCAAAGTTCCTAGCCACTTGGCTACTAGATGATTATTCTGTTGAAAACCAACCAATACATTTATTGTGAGAAAACAAATAAATCTGTTATCCTTAAGACATTTACTGTGGCTTTATAATAAAAAATAGCTAAGTTACTTAATTCAAAGCATCACATTATTATTAAATAAATTTATAATACAAAGAAAAACTTGAAGATTCTTAGCTACTGTGCCATTTTTTGGTATCTGTTGCAACAACAGAGGTTTTACCCTTAGCCTCTAAAGTTTTAGGCCTTGATTCTGAAGCTAACAAAAATATTATAAACTCAGGGTTAAGTGATCTGGGAGTGTGGGTGGGGGTGTTACTCTATGTAAAGATGAGTATAACTCAGCAGAGCACTTGGACTCTATTTAAATTCCCTGTAGAACTGGGACCTAAGACAAACCAGTCCAAGACTGAAGAACTGCTAGACAAAGAAATATTTAGAGCTATCCTACTGTTTAAAAAAAAATGTTTAATACCCCTTCAGGGCCTAATTGTCTTTAAGATTCTTAATATATGAAGACAGTGGAAAGTAATTTGATAGATCAGAGAAATCAGTTGTAATGGAACAGTATCTATCTGCAAAGCACCTGCTGGTGAAATATTGGAATATAAAGAGAAAGTTTTTGCAGTGTAGCTGGCTTTCTTGTCCTGCCTCCAGAGCACCTAGGAATTCCAAAATGCCCCTGAAAACCAGCTATGCTCTTCCCTTCACAACATTCTGTACTCACTATCAGAAAAGCAGGGTTGTTTTCAGACTAGCATGACTACCTTACTTGTGAGAAACCTGGTTAAAGAATTCTTCCAGTTTCCATGTCAGTGAAGAGGTCAAGTTGTGCGTGTTTGCACAGTGCCTTGCACACCAGGACCCTCGCTAATGCCACAGTGGTTTTATTTCAGCCAGCAGACAACACTGAGTCTAGCCCATCTCTTCATTTGTTGCAGGCAACCTGGTTGGCAGCCAAATGTTCCTGAGGTTAAAACCAGAAGACGAGGCAATCGCCCTGTCCCCATGACCAACTTAAAGTCAAGGCCTGGAACATGCATTTCTTGTACTTCAGGGCAAATGGGTTGTTGCAAATGTCCATTGGCTATTTAACATAAAATGTCATGAGGGGAGCATCTTCTTTCAGTAGCATTAACAATTGCAGTGCTCCTGTCCACTCCATCACTATGCTGGGAAACACAGCTTGCCTGGGTATTGCACAGATCTTTTAGTCTGCTGCAGAGTGGGTTCCTGATCCCCAGAACGCTGGCTAAAGCTATGGCTGCTATCTTTGAAGAGCAGCACTGAAGGGCTAATTATACAGCTTCCCAAGGGAGAGTCGGATCTGTTTTATTAAAGTCTCCATTATGGCCCCCTGAACAGAACAGGAGCTCTTAACGGGAAGTGTATGCCTGAGGGCAGTCCTACCTACCCACCAGAGGCTCTCTGGTTTATGTCTCATGTTCTTCCTGGGAGAGTGCGGACAGTGTTCAGCAAAACATGACATACACCCTATTAATATGATGTGCATCTTGTTACAATCAAAAGCAAAACAAAAAAGGAACAAGATTATTAGCTGTTTAAAACTTTTTCTGCAATCTACCGCTTATTTTGTTTGTGTTCTGGGAAGATCCCTCCAACTGAGGAGACAGTCCCCACCAGGGAGGCTGTTTGACACTCACTTGGAGAAGAACCCAATGAACACGTCTGGCAGCCTTCTCAAGTGCCTCCTCTGCAACCATCTTCTGCCCTTGTCCTAAAGGGATATTACAGTATCTTCCAGAGTCTACAGTGAATCCCAGCTTTTTGCTTGTAAAAGAAGTAATTGCGAAAGGGTGAGTGACAGAGGGGGAGGAGATAGGAAAATTGGCAGAGTAGAAAGGAAAAAGAATTATAATGCCCCCATTAATTTCACTATCACTTGTGCAATGCATATTACTTCTTCTGAAGCACTTCACTAAACCCTTACAATTTCAACAAGCAAAATTGCGAGCTCTCAACAGTGGCCTTATTGCTGGTATTAGAAAAAGCCTGCAGAAATCTGTTCCCTTGGTTTTAAGATAATGAACCTTTTGACATTTTGATAGATGCTCGGCATTGTTACTGAGCTTTAGAAACTCTTACAGGGGGTACAGAGCAATTCCCTTATGAAAAAGGGACCAACATGTGGTAGATATCACATCAGTTTTTTAACTGATTGGTTCAGTTGGTAAATGCACAAGCCTCTCACCTTGTGAGGCCCGAGTTTAAATTGAGCACAGTGAGGTCACAGCTGTATTAACCTGGTATTCTCACTATTGTCTGTGGAGAATAGTAATACTAAGTATAAAGTCACAGAGCCCTATACAATTGAATATAGTTTGTATAATGACCATTATTTAGTCACAGGGGGCACAAGATTACATGAGCATGGAGAAAATTGCCCTCTGGCCCTCATCTAGTCAAAAGGTAGAAAACAGTACAAAGGAAACCTGCATTATGCCAAGCAGAGGAATGCTCAGTCTAAAAATTTCTTCATACTGTAGTGCTTATGGCCTTACACTTTTCATCAAGCCCATTTACCATAAATATGGTGGGGGTGGAAGAAACTTTAGAACTTGAATCTTCTGCTAAAAATAAGCTGTGCCCAACTTTCCCATAGTAATGCATATTCCATTGTAGTGGCAGATGATTCCAGAAGGCTTTGTTCTGTTTAGCAAAAATACGCCCATACACATATGTGTGTACGGGCATATACACACAAGCGTTTCACTGTATATCAGTTTATCTACATTTCTATCCCCACATGCTCCATTTCACTTTTGAACTCAATTTTTCTTTCTCTAATGAGAGGACATTGGAGTGATCCTTGCAGCAGAAGTAAATAAGAGGCTTACCTAATGTCTCAGTATCTTCAAGTGGGTCTACTCCTGGAGACAGAATGAAAAACACAGGAGTGGCCGGACTGCTCTCTTCATGGGTTTTTGCTAAGTCCATCCTTGTGCTTTCCATATATCTTGAGACAAACTTTTCCTCCACAAAATTCCTATACATACAAAAACCGAGGCACTAAATGCCAAAAGCGTTCCTTGATACAGGCTTCAAGCCTGCACCATTCTCAGAACTGAGTGGCTGACAGCAATGGTCTGTCATTTCACCAAAGAAATTGTCAGGGAAGTGAACTGAAGGCAAGAAGGGGAGCCAGGTGCTGAAGTAACATATGATCATTCCTGTTCCTCTGTGGGAGAGGGGCCACATGACAGAAAACAGCAACTTCTGAATGAAAAGGACCTCTTCAATAACTGAATCCAAGAAGTCATTATATGCAGACAATACCGTCACATAAAGTCTGGGCAGCTGGGTAGGATAAACATCCAGGACACAAAAACTGCATTCTCAGAAGGTGTGTAAATGGGTAAAAGTTGTGATGGTGGGTGTGAAGGACCAGGTCTAAGAGACTGTCACTTGGGAACAAAAGATTAAACAGTATCACTGCAAAACCGCTGGGAAAAGATCAGTAAGTATCCACAACTGTATCTTTCTTGGTATCACAGAATTTTAAAGAAGTAAGACCTGAAAAATTGTCATCCTGTGGTGTTAGCTACCAGCCCTAATACCATACTGAGAGCTAACACTGAGAAATACACTTTTAGCTATGAACAGCATAGCTTACTGTATTTGCATTTATTAATGAGCACTCTCCTCAGGATACCTATATGCAATCTAAAATAAACCACAAACACAGCTCTCCAGATATGCTATGACTCATGTCTCACCACACTACCTTTTCACAAACTGTTCACCAGCAGAACAGGCTGGGAAGCACCACAGTCATTGATTTCAAGTTCTGGTTGATCACCTAGTTTATCAGTTACTTCCCTGCCTCTTAAGATCTGAGTTTTCTCCACACTGACACATGCAAGCCACCCTCACACACACTTGCCCCGAGAGATCTACCCTTAGATTTCATACCTAAGAGTGTATGTCATTCTGTCTGGACAGAGTGCCCTCAGAATGATTAGTTTCTGAAGAGAGCTTTTGTTTGTCTATTCCTGGGGGAGCTTTTCCTTTTCTGGACATTCTGAGTCTACCCACCTCTTCCACCTCTTGGTGGATCGTTCAATATCTTTATCTAACCCCCTGAATACATCCATCACTGCCACAGCCTGGAAACATGCCAAAGAAAGACATAAATATAGATGATATACCTTCTGCATGAAGACTGAAACAGGAAGATAAATACTGATATTTTTGGGGATATGTAAAAAACATAGTTTAACCAATTACAAGCAACTGAGGACTTACCTTATAATACTAAATTATACACATATATATATACACACACACATAAAAATAGCACTATTGATAAGAGTTTACTTTGGTCAGTATTGCCATTGTCTGCTTCCTGTTAAACATCAAGATACAACAAAATGGAGACCTTGTTCAGGACATTTACTATAGTAAGGAGTGGTATGAAGATCAAAATTGTATTTTAGGGGACTGGACAAATTATGGAAAAACAGAGTTTCATCACAAAGCACAGTACGTGATGTCTACGGAAAAATACAGTTAAAAAGCAAAGACAACTCCTCTCTGAAAGCATCACTAGTTCTACTAAAAATTACAGTGGAATGTATGACTTTATCTGAAATTGTCTAGTTGCAGCATGCTTCCAGAAATAACATCAAAAAAGATTTAGAACTGAAAAGCAATTTTCCCAACCTACCCTAATGGCACTCCATGACTGAGTGGTTAAGAAGTCAACAGGACTCTTGGAAGTGTGTTCAACTCTGAATCAAAGAAGGAAATCCAATTCAAGGAGCTCTGTCTCTTTACTTCCTAGAAGAATCCTGACAGCCTACAAAATCGAAAAAGGTCATTAGACTTGCTTCAGAGCCACTTCTACCTTAAAGCATTCACTGCTTAAAGTACTACTGAGTAGGCAGCTCAAAGCAACAAGAATTGCTACAGTTGCATTTTTTTTTAATTCTGATATAAGAAATTACAACTTGTTTTAAAGATATTTAAAAATATTTATTTGAAATCTATTGCAAATGGAGTGATATTTTTTGGGTATTTGTCATTAAAGAGTGTGACAAATTTTTGCAAAAACATTCTGACACATACACAGAGCTGAACTTTCCTTTACCTGTTAAAAAGACACCTTGAGTACCAATCACAACCTGTCAGTCAAAACATTTTGCAGAAAATGTAACTGCTGTTCATTTATGTACTGAAAGACAAATTCACTCAAATTTTAAGATGAGCTAGAGCAATAACAATGTGGTTTTTTCTTTAGCTTGTGGGAACATAAACAAACATAAAAATGTCAGTCTTGCACACTGAAGTTAAGCTTACAAAAACTTGGCCACAAATTATTTTATACTAATACTAAGCAAAAGGTACAGATTTCAGAATTCCATCTCATTACGTCTATGTATCCTTTTAATTACTCGGAAGACAGAGAGAAGAAATAGTGCACAGTTGTCTCCATCACCATTCTAAGTCCTCTGAGACTGAGTTAAATTCCTTCAACAGCGTGCTGACTCAAAAGTCTCGGTAGATTTGCAAATCCTGAGTGGTTGTCATTGGTTTTTGTTTGGGTTTTTTTGAGGGGGTTGTTTTATGCTGAATCAGTTCTGCCACATGAATTGAATGTATGCTGAAGAAAACTCATCAAGTTCTATGAGGGGTTTTTCTAGTTCTGTTATCACCTTAATCACATACAGTGGGACAGAGACACCTTTGCCATGATACCATATATTCTCTCTGATAAAATGTATTTAATAAATCAGAAGTTGATTGTGACCTTTATTCTGGTTTCTGTTCACTCTAATTGTGATAGAGCTTATTTTTTGATTACCACACAGATTTCCATTTTTCATGATCCATCTCAGTACCACTGCTACAAAAAAGAAAAAGGTTAAGCAACACAGTGCTAAAAGCCAAGGTGATATGAATAAACCTATCTGCACCATGATGCAGAGAAATCATCATGAGTTTTCCTCCCTGCTTTTTCTCTCTTTTCTTTTCCAGACATTTCTGTCTGCTTTTAATTCCCATTTATACACTGTGTGGAGTGATTATTTTTTTCCTATCCTCCCTCAAATTGGATTCCTTAATTTATAATTTTTTATTTTCTTCCCAAATTGTTGGTTTCTAATTTGGTTCCTGCCTCTGTTATTGATTAGCTCTGTGATGCAACCTGGAGCAAGCTCTTCAGGGCAAGATTTGCTACCCAGTGAGACTGAGCCCTGATTTTTCCGAGGGTTTACAGATACTAAAACTAAAAGGAAAAATAACAGCCTGAATGTGCTATGGATATGTATTGTTTAGTGAATTCTTACTTTAAATGCCACACCAATTTCAACCCTAATTATCCAACCACAAGCAGTGCTAAGTCATGCTATTTATCCTCAGCATGGTTTCATAAAGTCATTGCAGCATTTAAAAGGAAAAGAATTACATGAAAGTATCTTTGGAAATTTTGCAATTAATATTGATATTGAAGCAGCAGTCACACTGTGTGAGAAATTGCACTGTCACGTGGCAAAAAAGATAATGCGTTTGGGCAAAGGTATCGCCTTCTAGTGAAGAAAGAGCAAACTCAGTAAATAGCAGCATCACCAAAGAAAATTTTTCCTTACCTGAAAAGCTGTTTGGGCCAAGAAAATTATCTTATCCTTCTCAAAAAGTCCTTGGCTAGTGAAAAGAAAGGTTGAATACATGACAGCTTCAGGTTAGAGATATGACACTGAATATCCCCTGATTTTTCAGCCTTCTTAATCCTTTGTGGAAGACTGCACTGTAGGCCTGAAAATAAGTACAATTATTTTCACTTATTTAATTTCAGAATTCTGTTTGCTTTTCTACACACAAGACAATTGGTTTCTGACTGTAGGTTTCTAAGGAGAGCTGGCCTAAGCCAGCTTCTGCCAAGAGGCTTTTGAGGAAACTTTCAGCAAACCAGAGATGAGGGCTGCAAACAATACTCTTCTGCTTCCTCACTAGCAGGCAGAACCTTGCACTTAAGCAAGCTGGTAATACTGCAGTGGGTGATCTCCCTTCCTCGTAGCATTAATTAGATAATTTTGTAGATTTGTCACAGTGAATTGCTTATACAGAATCACTCAAAACTCTTCCTACCTGGCCCTGTGAGATGGCTTTACATGAGGAAGGTAAACTGTACAGGCACAGTCAGAAAACACTGATAGAGCAGAGACAGCCTGCAAAGAGACCCGTGGGAACATACTGTGTTTCAGAGCAGCAGGAGATCACATTGTGTTCTCCTTTCTCAGATGTACAGCCCTGCAAATGTAAGCATCTGGTACACACAATAACTCATCTATTGGGCATCACTGCTAGAGGCAGAATTCTGTTTTTTGCACTTTGAAACTAAATCAGCAAGATAAATTTTCACCTTCAGTGAAAACTGGTAGATGGGGTTGATGTTTCCCAGACTATTGCTAACGAAGTAAAGAATGGATGCTCTTATGGCTGTTGGTCTGTAATGCTCTCTTGTCACGTTAAACTGAGCTTCATTTTCTTTGGCTTCAGCTATCTATAGGATGACAATTGTCTTGTTTATAGTTTAATTCACCATGAATATCCCACACAATTACTGAAACACTCCTATCCATACAAAAAATAATATGGATATACTTTAGAAAACTGGCTTTATTTCAGACAGCAGAAAATATTTAAGGCAAGCAAGCTTCCTGTCTTAGACAAACAGTAGGGAATGACTGTTCTCTGCAGCAATATGCCTGTTCACTTGTGAAAACATTGCAATCATATAAGAATACATCTGCTCACATTTCATGTTGATACTTCTTTTATAAGTAGTAACTCAAGCACCTAAATCAAAAGGGGAAAAATGGTTCTGTGACAACTACATACCATAGATATGAAACTGTTAATACGTGGGTGGACAGCATATGCTGGACAGACAGGAATTGGACTACTCCTAGCTCCCAGAAATATTTCACTAAAAATAATTAATAATACACATTTTACAGGTGACTAAGCTGTTAAAAATAGTTTAACTATTACCTTGTGCTGTATTTTTGCTGCAGTTGACTTTGCTGATTCAAGTTTCTCTACAAGTTCACTGTCGTCTAAGAAACTGCCCTGGGCAGCTGGAAGGCTGAGCAGCATGTCATCCTCCAGCTGCCTGAGCCCATTCTTGCACCAGTTCTGTTGCTTGGCCAGGATCTACTAGTAGAGGGAATGAAAACGCAGCAAGAAGTACTGTTTTATATTTGTGAGCTATTTTTTCTATTTAATTATATCAGTTGATTTAATTTAAAGTTCTAAAAAAGCGAGTTTATCTTCTGTCCCTGTACACTAGAACTAAGGTCCTGAGACACTCAAAGCAAGAAAGTCGAGGTCACCATGGACCAGAACTTTATCTCTCTCCTAGCCTCCTTCCTCCTCAGACTACACAAAAGGACTGGGATCTCACCAGACATGGCAAATGGTAATATATGTGGCAGCTGAGAAAACCAACAGTAGCACAAGGCTGACGAACCCCACTCGGCAGCAAGCAGTGTGGGAAAGCCTGGTCACAGTCTGCTCTGCTGTCAGCTGTCAGGACTGACCTTCTGACAGTCAAAGTGTCTGACTGGTCTTATGGGGAGCTCTCTGTCAGAATCTGTCCCTCACACCAAAAACCACTAGGTGATACAGGTGTTGCAAGCATACAGCCCCATGTGGAACAATGGGCAGATGCAGAAGAAAACAGCCAGCTGTTTTCAGAGGGTGTTCCCAAATATATTGCTTTCATTAAACATTCTGATCCAATTTGCCCTTGCGTGAAGCAGCAGTACCTCAAAGTGATGCAGCAAATCTTTGCAGGTGAAGTTAGTAAATTACATGGGATAACTAGAAAGATACACTAGAGAAAGAGGAAGTATTCCTATTCATTTCACACCCCTAAGTATTTTTTCATTTTTTTAGCTCATAGATCACAGTCTGCTCAAAGTCCTTTCTATAACCAGCTACAAAAGTGTTTCTCTTCTTAAATTATTATACATTGGTATGACTGCCACAGAACTGCATCTTTACAGGAATAAATTATGATGTATTAACTAAATGCCCCCAGGTCCTAACAGTGCCATTATATCCTCTTATGGCAGAAAATTTTATTCACACTTATTGGCTGAAGATCACTGAAACACAAGCACTGCAGAGGGCTTCAATCCTGCACTGTAAATTAAATGCGATGCACAGAGCAAACCAAGAAGTGGAACGAAGTGTGGGAATAAGATCACAATAAATTTTCAGCTGAGCCTCAGGTAAAGCCCAGCCCTCTTGGAGCATAGATTTGAGCAAATCAGTAGAAGTACTTTCTACACTTTGCAGAATAAGACCCTTAGTATCTTTCTAATGTATGGGTTACTAACAATTACTGTACAGCAGATTCAAACAGGCATATTAATGCTAGCCTTAAAATCTCAGAAAGGGCAACAGATAGATCAAAAGATAGTCTTTACTTTATGTTTTTCTAAGTCTGGCCTTTCAGCACTAACAACCTCAGTCAACAGCTGGTCTTCCAGCCTGTCCCAGGTGACAGTGAAATTAAGAGGATGGTCTGAGCGTGCAGTTTTGGCCTGTAGCGAGGGTTAGCCAGTTTCGTGTAAAGGATGAAATGGAAATTCTTGCTGAATTCACATTCCTTGTCTTCAATCTTGATGTATCTGGGAAAAAATAAAATACATAAGAATAGGGACTTCATTGAATAAAAACCCCCATGAATGTCTTGGAATTCAAAAGGTGGGTACTGCGTGATCTTTGGAGCATAAGAAATGGATGCAAACCAAACTTCATGTGCCTGCAGTTTAAGAAACAAAATGAGGATGATTGAACATACTAAAATACAAAAGAATACAGAGTATTTCTTAATTGGCATAGTTTCATTTGCATATACAACAGACATCAGTAGATTATTCACTGCTGTACTCTAGAGTTTGTGGCTTCAGGGTAAACGTCTGTCTTCATTACTTACCACAAACTTAGGGAAGTTTTCAAACAACCTGTAATGAGATAGCTGTTAGTTCTTACTGCTATGTCCTAACATACAGCTCACTTTTTCATCTTTTGAAATAGCTTAGCAGTAAACCCTAAAAAACTAAGTAGATGCATATATTTATAACAAACTGATAGAGACCAGAGGAGAGAAGGGCTGGTGACTAACAAAAATAATTTTTTAAGGCAACCTACTAAATGTTTTGTTCCAAATCAATTATTTGCTAGGTGAAAGAATGAGTTATACTAGGCTCACCTTTTATTAACTGAAAAAGATCCCTGACTGAAGCGATATCATTTCCTGAGCCCTTGTCTTCAACAAGCTGCCAGCCTGTCCCATACAGCAACACTACTACAGCTGAAGTACCATTTTGGAGTGAGGCAACATAAAGTGCACCTTCCTACTTCTATGGCACAGCACACAAATAAAAAATTTGAAAGACTGCTTACAGACTACAGTGCGTGCTGTGCATCTGGTCTAGTGCAAACAAGTGCCACAACTTTGTGTCATCTACTCGCACAGTGAGCAGTGTGCTGATCTTCAGCCATCACCCACCACACACAAGCACAAGTACAATATTTTCTGCACAGCAATAGCTTTGAATGTTCTCTGCAAAGAAAGGAGATCCAAACATTAGTAGCAAAATTCTGTTTAAAAAAAGTCAGTTGAACATTTCTACAATAGAATATAGGTTTTGTTAAGTCAAATCAACCTTCAAAGTGATTGCAATAGTATAGATACTAAACTCTTAAAATGCAATTCACAAAAGTCACATCAGAACATGAATAAAACATGGCTTTTCTGTGTGAATTTTAACATAGTTTTCTTTGTAGGGTATTGTAGTGCACTGCCAGAATCACAAACACACACTTCAGCTCTTAACATCCTTGCCTGCTTCTGACATGCCCTTAGCTGGAAAAAATAGGCTAAATGAAATAGTGTGCTGAAAGCACTTCTACATTTCACCAAGGATCAGGAAGATAAGACAATCACTTAAGACATACTGCAAGTGAATTCCTAAAAATAACCTAATACGTCTAGCAGTAGGAAACCAGTGACTCTACAAAACTCAGTATCAGACATGTACGTTGTATACGACTGCCATGCAAATTACTGGAGATGAGTTTTGCTGGCTTGTGCTTGTATAATAGTGAAATAATTTAGCCATAAAGTCATGGCCTTCAGATAGTACAGCCTTTCTCAGGTGGACATGAATTCACCTTCCAGTTCTGCAACATGGATTTCAATTCTGATACTGTGGTCTCTCCACAACCTTCAAAACTGGCTACAGCTGGAGGGAACAAAACAGTAGAGCTTGACACAGAGAGAGTAATTTCGCTCCGTTTTCAATACACACACAGAGAGGCAAAAGATAGAAGCAGAGATCTGACAAAAGACAATTTTTTAGTTTGCTTTGTCAGTGGAAAAAACTTTGCTAAGGGAGCCACACTATATTTCAGGTCTATGAGGTGACATAATAGGCTTTAGAGTTCTGGATTCAAGTACTTAGTTTATGGGTTCTCAATTCACAGGAGCAATAAATTATCAATTTCTGTGACTATCATCTATGAAATGCAAAAACTACATAATGACTCAGTGGGTTTTATTACTGCAGCTATTCTAGGTTTTCTGTTAATTACAGACCTTGGGAAAATAAATGTTTTGTTATTGCTGTCACACAGTTTAAGGAGTATAAGCAATAACGATAAAAGCAGAAGTGGGGAAACCCAGTAGAATTGCTTTAGTTTTTTCAATGAAATGTATCGGTTTAAAGGTTAATTGTGGATTCTGAAGAAATGTAGCACGTACAGGCACGATTTATAGAAGCCTGTAATAGAAGGCTTGGCAAAAAAATTATCGCCAAAGAAATTACTAAAGACAAGTTATACTTTTGGTAAGTTTTATTTCATAATTTCCTGTTCCACCAGCAGAGGCAGATGGAATGGACTGAATTAACGCACTATTCTACCCAAGAATAGGCAGAGCATCTTTCATGTGAGCTCTAGCTCCCTGTTATTTAAGAAAATACAAAGCAAATTAAAAAGATAGTATTCTCCAGTAGTTCTTTCCTGTTGAAATTCTCATAGATATTGAAGATTAAGGGATTCAAAAGAGGTTTGCAAAGCACTTTTAAAATCCTGAATAGGCTCTGAGGAATAACTGAATTTTAGCAAAAGCAAATATAAAAATAAATCGATCCCAGAAGCTAAAATAAGTGTTAAACCCTCAGCTATTAAGAGTCAACGAACAGTGCAATATCTAGTCTGATCTGTCAAAAATCTGAGTTATTGACATAAAGAACTGACTCTCCTTGTGTATATGCTACCCAAGGAAACAATGCCTAGGACTTTCAAAGACAGGATCTGAAAGACAAAAAAATCTTGAGTATAGGAACATGACTTCATAGCATGAAATGCCTCAACAGTTATGCAAAAACTTTTCTTTCATGCAACTCAAAAGTAAAAAAGAGTACCTCTTAGGGCAGATGTTCTCCTAAACATGCCATGACTAAATGGCAGATAATAGGACAGTTTCCTGTAGCCAAATGTTTTGGATCAACTCAGTGAGAATGAAAAGAAGTGATAAATTCTTGGACGGGAAAGAAAAGGGAAACAATATTTTCCAGTGTGAAGGAAGAGGGATAAACACATTTTCCGAAGGAGCCTTCTTTCAGTTCCTGCTGCTTAAAATTAAAAGCTTCTGGGACCGACTTGCAAACTCCAAGTGATGTAGCGAATGAAGTTGAATAAATCAGGTGAAAACAAATGCAGAATGGAGCTGTTACTAGGTGATCTCAGTAGGCAAACTGTGCAAGTTGGTCAAACTAGTTCAGTGGGAAAAGCACTGCCTTAAAGTTGCACAGCTGGCGAGACGTTCAAGGCAAGGAAAGCCTCTCCCTGTGGAGAAACTGAGTGAATTGTCTTGCTGTTTCATGAATAATAGTAATGCCTCATAAGAATGGAAACTTGTTCATACAAGCTACATTTGCACATAAATCAAATTTCAAGACATCTTAAAGAATCTTGTCATAACCTAATCTTGCAACTGAAAAGACATGACTACCGCTTTGTGAACGTGCAAAGGATTTGAGCAGGTGTAACAATGCACGTGAATGCAAATAGAGGCCTTATGAACAATGACTTTATTCCTCTATCTTCTCTCCTATGACTCAAAATGACATTGATCTATTATAGTTAATATAGATTCAATGATCTCCAAAATAGCGGTGCTGGGAAAACAGGATAGGAAACACACAGCCAAAACTCAAATATTAAAGCCTATCCATACCAAACCTATTCAGTGACGTCACTCCTCTTATAGCAGGTGAGGGCCAAATGCAACACCATATAGAACTGGCACCTGTTTACTTTCATGCCTTGATTTATCTGCTCCAGAAAAATCTAAACATGTGAATTTTGAACAATTTTGCATACATTGCTAATAAGTTGCATTCAAATTTTTACTTACTTTTTTTCTTGTGCCTTTAGTGCTTACATAAAGCTATGTACTACAACTGATTATTTTGTTCTCTTTTGTCTTTACTCCCTCTTTTTAAAGCAAACATCCTAAAATATTTTAATAAAAATCTTGGCCTTTTAAAGTAATTTTGAACTTAAGGTCACAGGCTAAAGTGTATTAAGATTCACTGAGCAGGTTTGCAGCTCCAAAATTCAAATTAAAAAAAAATCCAAACTTGAACACCTAAAACTTGTTAGGCTTCTAAATATATACTGAGGCACTTAAACAAGAATTCTGATTTTCAGAGATAACACATGCCTGTAGTTCACCCTACAATCACCCACATTTTGAGGAAAATATAAATTTATAGATCTATTTTATGTTCTCTGAAGTTGAGAAAGTGTTTTGCAGGCTTCACTCAGAAACAATACCAGAAGCTGGTGTTACAGAATATCCAAGAGTACAGCACAAGAACAATCTTGGTAAACAAGGAAGGGGAGATACACTTTTATGAAGTTGCTTCACAGATCAGCAAGTTCTCTAATATGCGGGCCAGTAAATTTGCTTTGGAAGGAGTACAAGTTGATAAATCTCTCTTGCTATGCTTTCTGTCAATTGATATGATAAGATATATTTTACTTAAAATTAGAATTGTCTGAACCTCAGTGGATTTAATTATTTGTAATTATCCAGTCGTTGCCAGTATGTGGCCATTTTATGACAGTGGTATCTACTGTGTGGGTCAGGTTCAACTGTATATCTTTTCAAACACAGAGTTAATGTACTATTGATGAAACCATTACTAGAACCAAATTAAAGTCTGGGCTGATGTATTGGTCCACAGGGTGCTGTCAGACGTGAAAGGAGTAATTAGTATTCATTACTTCATACTCTGCAACATTCCAATTATTAATGAACTTCAACTGCTGGACTACACTGTATCTATCACAAACACCTTTCTAGTCTTTCTTTATTAGGAAAAAAAAAATCAAAGTGCCTGACACAACTACTAAAATAAACAAATAACAAAAATTAATCCAGAATGAGGAAAACTCTGCTGATTTGGTAATAAAGGGGTATATATATTAGCAGTGCCCCACAAAGAAGACCTGCCACATCTTCATGAGCCACAGAATGCTAGGTCATGTCATGCTGCTAAAATATTCACCAGAAGAAGCTATATTTTAATAGCTTGTGTGTGTGTGCATGTGTACAGCTCTGTTGTGCTGCATGGAAGCCTTTGCTAAGTAAATGCAAAACTATATTGCTGTGGCCCTTGTCCTTTTCAATCCAACTTCTTTCTACTGTTTTGCATCCATCTGCCTCATGCCTGAAGACTTGTTAGACCGTGTAATTTCTGATCTCTCTTTTAGACCAGTATAATTCTAATTTTCAGTAGAGCTTCTTCACTACGGATTCTAAAAAGCAAGCTACATGGTCTTACTCTGAAGTACTTCAAACAGCATTATAGACAAATGCAACAAAAAGGAATAATTTCAAGATCTCACAGTGCAGGGCAAGAATGCATCTTCCAGGAGCTTCTTGTATGCATGTATGTGCATTGCTTAGATTTACTGTGCAGGCACCAATGCCTGAAATATAAGGAAGAGAGAGGGAGAAAAACCTTGGATAATGATCTGTCCAACAGTAGACATAATTTTCATTTACCTTCTCTTTCATGTTTTCTCTTTTAACAATCTGAAACCGTGCAAGTACTCAAACCACTCTTGGAGTAACATTTGAGACCCATCCAGAAATGCTTCAGGGGTATCTCTGAGTTTTTATGAGAATAAATTTCACATTCTTCAATATGCAAAGTCTAGCTTGCTGATGTGTTGTTTGAAAACAGGAATAGAAAAGAGGGACACTTTTAGGCTTAAAAAATAAATTAACGTTTGAGCAGAGACAGTAATATGGCACTTCAGCTCATCAGATTAAACATTTAATGAGGTTTGCTGAGTTTACTCTCATGGAGCCACAAATGAACATTATTCTTTAGGTTGACAGCTGCACTGAAGACTCAACAATCACACTGGAAGTTTTCATGAAAAGCAATGGAAGACGTTACAGACTGAAATTCTCTTGTACCAAGGACCTGAGTACATGATCCTTTGCTTTTCTTATTATTATTTTGAAAATGTGTATATAGAGGTATCTTAATTAGAACTTGGGGAATATTTTTAATTATATTTTATAAATTTTACAATAATTTTTCAAAATCTAGGGAAAAAGGAAGGATGGGAATGACAGATGAGATTCACAGACAGCCTGCACAAAAGGTCAGAACATGAAGTTTCCTTCTCTTGTACCATCTACCACTCCTGCCACAGCAGTGTCAGAACAGGGAAGACACATTAACTCAGCCTTGTATTATCCGATTCAGATTTGAGTCTCCCACTCAAATGCCCAGCTACAGACCTCTGGGGTGGAGCTCACACAGCTTTCAGAGCTGCAGTCCTTCTCCTGGGAGGGAGAGGTCAGAACAGTCCCCGTACTCGGATGTTTGGAGCACTCGCATGAGAAATGGGGCACGTGAGTTTTGTGCTAGCAGACTAGGTTGCTGGGTAAAACTGGAAAGAGACCAACACCACTGCTACATCTGCCTCCATGGATTTGTGAATGCTATCAATGGGACCGGTTTGATGCACGGGACATTGGTAGCAATACCAATGTAAAGAGTCCCCATCTCTGCCCCACATTGTAGAATATTAGTTTTTCCTCATTAGCCCATTAGCCTTATTTTTATTTTTCCTTTTTAAACTAATTCCTTGATTTGTTTCATGGGGTGGCCCAACAAACAGTTATGGCAACACACTGCAAAGTGGAGGCACAAATTTCTTATGCTGATATTGCAGTTGGAAATCTCTATATCATTAAACCCACAACTAGCTTGTAATTTCCAATGCTTTCCCTTTTGCTATAGATGCCTAACATGGAAATGAAATATTTTCTTTTCTTTTGAATCAAATTATAATATATGCTCCTCCCTGTTTTGTTCCTTTTTTGAAGTAAAAAAAGTGAAGATTTTCACTTTGGGTTGAGAAACATATATGCCTGTCTATATTGTATTTCTAGGCCAATTTGTGAATTAAGAAGAGAATTTTCTTATTTAATCAGATGCAGATATCATCACTTTAATATCCACTCATCACCAGTTTTTAGCCATTACATTTTAAAAAGAAATAAATAACTTCATGAAGGGTTATCAAGTAGTAAGGAAAATGTGGCAATCAAAGCCATATAGATTCAGTTGTCATGGAAAAACTCTGATTGCTCAAGTATACTTACTTTCTCTTTTTAACTGCATGTCTTCCTAGCAGGGGATCAAGTATGGGATCAATAGTTTCACCCATGTTTTCGGTTAGTACGGTCTCTCCACAAGCCAAAGCTCCTTCAATGGTCTTCAGAAACCTAACATGAAAAATAAAAAAACAAACCCTCAAATATTTGATGAATATTAGACAAATATTGGTCATAAAAAGATTTCTTTTATATAACACAATTGGATAAGTTTTTCTAAAGAGTATGATTAAGCCACAAATTAAATTCACAAAAAATTTCCCAGTGGTTAAGAGGTTGACATCTTTATACCTATCTTCTTGCATATATTGCTGGGGCTTTTCTTATAAGCAAATACAAGGATATAGCCCCACATCGAAGACACTGGAATTAACATGGAGAAGTTGCAGGGGGCACATATACCTTTTAGCTTTTGTTGGTTTTTTAGTTTTATGTTCTTGTGTTATAGCTTTTGGTATATCCCCATCTACACAATAAATGTTTTCTTGAAGGCATTACATCTGAACAGTTTGGAAGAACTGTTTCAACAGGCACTGAGAAGAGGGTAGATAATCGTGGAAAGATAAGTAAGCAGACAATGTAGCTTCACGCAGAAGGGTACTGCAGTGTATGAATGAATTATTTGTGAGGGCTGGGAAAGGAAGAAAAAGATCAGGGCAGGTGAGGGAAAAAGAGTTCATTCAGAAGAGCAGACCAGATAAATGTTTAATGCTTCTTTTAAAAATGAAGTATTACTGATTATTGTGTAATTGTGTGATATATATGGAATTAATTTAAACCAACTCAGATAGCCCTTTGAAAGAGAGCAGTTAAACCTTACCTAGTTGTCTCCCCAAATCAAAGTAAACATGAGAAAAGATATGAACAGATCAATTACATGCAAATGCTATCAACTTACATATAATTCAGTAACAGTAATGAGAACTAAACCCACATTTGTTTACCAGCAAAGGACTTGATATTGACCTTTGCCTTGAATGCAGTACACTGGATTGAATCTTTCCCTTGGTAAGGTGCACGCGCTGTGTTCTGCTGACTAAACTGTACAGTAAAACTGTCACATCATCAGGCTTTGCACCTTACCTACTGAAAAAGTGATCTGCCCCTCACAAAAAGCACACCTCAACTTCCACTATACTTCCTCCTCAACAGTGTAAAAAATATCCCCTTTCAATCACCATTTAAAATGGAAAATGATACTATGGATAAATAAGCAGCACTGCTGTAATATTTCAAGTCTTCAAGTAAGAGTATTCCAACAAACACCAATCCCTTCCAAAAATAAGGGGAACTTCAGGGCACTAAACATGAAAGCCAATTTTTCATCATGTACATACCATTTCTGTCCTAGATGTATGACTTTAAGGTCAGCTCCGTATTTATTCTTTATCCATTTAATTCCCTGTTGCGGAGGATCTATCATCAGAGGCCAGTGCTTGCAGTTTGTTAGAATAGTGGCATTTTCTGTTGACATCCTATCACTGGGCAGTCCCTCATTATTCCATGCTGCAATCGTACCACCATCCGTCAACGTGGCAATTGGGCCCAGGCCCTCCGTCACGGGAACAGGAACCTTTGAATCAGAGCGCAATATAATCACCCAGCAAGGTTACCAAGCAGCAAGACAGGATTCAGTGCAATACACAAGATAACCGGGCTGATATAAATTAAGGCTTTCTAGGCAGAAAAGTAAGGAGGATCCCTGTGGAGTCTCAGATGCAAAAGACTATACTAGGAAATGTAATGAGAAGCAGCTTATTATATTTATCATATATTTAAAAAAAAAAAAGTGTTTTCATTTAAGACATTTACTTCATAAAATATATTTATTGTTCAATAGTTAAAAAACCACCATATATTATAAATTTCAGTCTATATGGATTCTGATCTTGCAAATTCAGTGCTCATGTATGCTCTTGAGCAGGCATTTCTGGAACATAAAACAGTAGGCATCTATACAAAAATATAAAACCAGGATTCCCATGGTATCTTATTAATATAGTTCAGCTGTATGCTAACAAGGTCAAAAGCCAGAGAATAGGCCCATCTCCAGCCCCCTGCATGGCACCAGCTGCAGCAACACTCTCGTGCCAGCGCCTTTGCTAAGAAGGAAGCTGCGATCTCCACGCATACCAGCGCAGCCACCAGCCAGCCACGCCTGCTGGGTACTAACTTGTCACAGGCATTGACAGAGAGATGAAATAAAAAAGAAACTGAATATCTGAAATCAGTGCTTACCAAGCGGGTATGGGTGGGAAGGGAAATGCCTAATGCAACACAACAGAGTAAGTAAGCTATTTGGAAAAAAATGTGGTTAGTGGAGGCATAAAAGAAGATCTATACCAGATGCCTGGAATTAAATTTTTCCTTGCTGAAGCAAAGGGCAACCCCCCACCAACTCCTTCACAATATTCCAGGCTTCCTTATTTGATTTCTGAATTGAATTCTAAACCCATAAATTAAAGGAAACCACAGCATCATCAGCATTTAGCTTGAACTATCTTCTACTCCATTCAGAAGTGTTTTAAAAACTCTTCCATCAAAATTTTCCTCCCCCTCCCTAGACATGTACAATCCCTAGCCCTGGCTTGTAGACTGGAGATTCTTTTAAAAGTGCACACTGAAATAAAAAAGCATGTACATCTGGTGATTATTTTTAAAGAAAATAATTACATATACTTAAATTGAGCCAAATTTGCACAATTATTAGTATTAATATGAATGGCACCATACCTCTAGTGCTGTTTCTGTGGCACAATGTCATAGTTATGATATTATTAGAAAATACATACCACCTTGAAATTGTCTAACCCCTGATTCTAATCACAGAGCCCAAAATAAACCTAACTTTTGATGAACTTGAAATACTGAAAATAACTTGAAATTGAAATACTTGAAATAACTGAAAATACAAGCACAAAAGGAGCAACAGGCATACACTCCCCTCTGCAAGCACGTAATATATTTATCTCCCATGTGTAACACATTTATCTAAACATACCAGAAAATATTATTTGCTTCATCTCTGGACTGTAAGACAAGCAATACAATCATTTCCATGGGCTGAAATACTTCCTTGTGGAAAACACTAGCACTGGGGTGTTATCAGGGTTTCTAATACAGATTTTCACACAATGTAAGAAAAATATTTACTATATAGATACATCTAATATCCCTGTATCTACACTAAACTGATACTTCATGGCATAGAACTACTTGTTGTTCCTTCTAAAGAGGACGATTAATAAACATCTGTTTTTAATGTTACTTCCCAAATGTGCTTTTCTCCTCTTTCCCACTCTTCCCACTTGCAGAAAAACAATCAAAACTGAAATGAGGTATTTTATCTCACTGCTGTTCAGTGAAAGCATCTTAAAAAGTAAAAAGTTACAGTATGGATTATTTTTATTTTTAAAAATGTTCAATCCTTTTCAGAGGGTTCTTAGAAGAGTTAAGAACAATGTTTATTTCCATGGTCCCACTATTGAAATCAAATATACAGGGGCAATTTTTAATACCTATCAGCATAAGGTTGCAAGGAAAAAGGAGGTTTTTGAGAAAGAACTTTATCTGAAGACAGATTTTGTGTGGAAAAGGATGGGGAGATGTTCCATGCAAAATAAAGCTGCACACAAATTAGTGACTGTTAAACTCTCGCACAAAGCAAATGTCTGCAAAAGGATGTCCCCGCGGTTCTGAGTGCTGACTTTGGGAAGATTGGATTTGGCTTTAACTGTATTTCCAGAGTGCCCTCAGGCAACTCAGCTTGCCTGCTGTGCCTTGTCTTCACAATTTAAAATAGGGTAAGAGTTCCACAAGTCATACATTTCAGTGACTGAACTACATTAATTATGATATAATGCCATGATGTGTAGTGCATGAAGAACAGGAAACAAGTAGGAAAACTTGAGGAGCATTTGCAGCAGTAAGGAAGAAAGGAATGGTCCAAAGCTTCACAAAGAAGGACAGAAAAAGCTTTGCAGAGACAACTCTAAGGGTTAGAGTCTCTATTAGTTTATTGAGTACTATCAGAGTTTCCTCCATGTAAAGAGAAATGGGAATTATCATAGCCACATGCTCTTCCTGGGGCTGAAAAGGTAAGCAGAACGGGTCTCTCTATACAGCTCTACCACTATTTATAGCATTCGCTGTTACACAAGTGCCACAAAGGACAGAATTTGGCATTGAGAACTGAAAAGGGAAGGGATTTTCTTTTGCCAAAGAGAACTTAACCTTTCTCTCCCATCCCCTCAAAATGTACCTGTAATCTGAGGAAAGCAAGTATCTGGAAAGCAAATACCTGTAAAGAGCCACTTTTAAATACAGATTTGTACTTCAAATTTTTGAAAGACAGCAACTTTAACAAACTGGACTCTTCACTGGAGACTCCTATTTTATAAACTAAATTTTACCTTATGTAACTTCAGAAAAGGAACCCAGAAATGTTCCATCAGTTCCTGGTGATACTGTTTTGCAAAGGATCCAAAGTAAGACACAAATGCTGCTGCTAATAAGACGTCAATGCATAAAGTTTTCATTGAGCTTTGAGGTTTTCAACAGACTGCTTCCAACACATGTTTTCAGATAGCACTGCAAAATTAGGAAATGTTATCTCCTGAGCAACTTGGAAGTGACAGAATGTTTAACCTCCACATTAAAAACCAGAGGCACACAAAAGTACAACAGGAAAGGTACTCTGTCAGCAACAGATATGCTTCTTAAGACTGCAAGGCTGGAAACAATTCATACTTTTCTGGTGATGATTTGAAGCCTTTGAAGCTGAAAAAATAGGATAGAGCTCTTCATCAAGCATTCTGTGTCCTTCCCTTGTCGGATCTTTTTCCAGTAATAGGTGCTTTTGTCTAGACCAGATACCGTATGGCAGACACACGGCAATACTGGCAGCATCTGGCACACTACTGCCAGGTACAGCATGGCACTACTGCCTTGTGCAAAGCGCAATCACTTTCAGCAAGATTCACATAAGGCAAGGAGACAGGAATACTGGAAGGAAGAAAAAAAAAAAAAAGAGAACAAAAAGCTCTTCCAACCTCAACAAAGATGACTCCTACTTTTTCTCACACTTTTTTCCAAGGGAAAAGGCAAGGCCGAAATTTGCAGGTTTTTTTACTTCTTATTTGTCTGGCTTGTTTCACCTCCTGCAGAATTTTTGCTGAGTTAAGAGCTGTAATGATTTGGAATTTCACCAGGAGGAAAGATGAGTGTGGTCAAACGCATAGGTTGCCCAAAGAGTTTATGGAGTTTCCATCCTAGGATATACTCAAAACTGGAGTGGACATGTTTGAGCAGGAAGAGTGGTCTAGATGATCTCAGAAGGTTCTTTCTAGCCTCAGTGATTCTGTCAAAGTTTAACTCAATAAGTTATTTTCTTCATATTCCCTTCCCACCCCCAGAGAGCCCTCATTTCTGGAATTCCTTGTACATTTTTCATAGTTCATCTTAACCATGCTCACCCTGGAGCATTTTGGGTGAATAGGCAGGAACGGTCTCAGATATTGATGATTTTTTATTAGTAGCTATATGGAAAACTGTTATTTTATTCCAGTTACATTGTAAAGACAGCCCACCACCTATTTAAAATGTTGAAATGGTGACTAAAGAATTTCAGAGAAATGAGTTATCTTCTTTAAAGAAAATTTATGTTTAGGATATTTATCAAATCATCATCTCCTTTTCAATCAGAATTTAGGACATGGTATAGAAACCAGTGTTTGGCACACTGTACTTTGTTCTGTGTATAAAGTTGTCAGCAAAGGAAAGAATGTATGCGCAAATAGTTTCAGCACGGAAAGGAACATACAAATTAATCATCCATTAGAGTCAGCTTCAAATTCATGAAATTCTAAATGCAAAAATGGAATAGACTGCCATAACCTTTCTTCCTTGTTTGCACTGCTTGAAATACTCAGGAGAAAATAAAAGCTGTTTCACAGTTCATTCATTTGCATCAGGGAAATCTCAGGAAATCACCCTCCAGTGGGCAGAGGGACTGAAGCAAAGAAAGGGCCAGCATGAAAGAAGGAAAGCACACTGCTGAACAACTTACAAGGACTGTCCTTTACCTATGGTACACACCACCATTTATTTTTCAGAGCAATGACAGTAATCAAAACATATTTTTCCAGTCCTTTACATCATAAAATCAAAATCAATGAAAGTCACTGAATAGAAAGTATCCCCCGTACTTCAAATAATGTAAAATGCTTTAATCTTGATGGTGCTAGCTGCTTGAGAGCTTAAAAGAATAGTCTTGGGTGTGCTCATTCTTGAAAGTCTTAAAAATTTATAAAATCAATCTCAAATAACAACTCAGTCTCATTTTAAAAATAAATATATATGTGTACAAAACCAAAGTAACAAAATAATAGTTAACCTTGATATTAATTATTTTCCATCTATATTTTTCAGAAAAATCAGAAATATTTACTGAAGTGGTTAAACAACCTATCCTGCAAAGACAGACACAGAATTCTATGACAACAGAAGACTCAAACTCTTTTGTTATAAAATAGGAATATAAAAATCCGCTAAGAAAATTGAAATAACTTTAATCAAAGTACTGTGCTTAAAACAGTTAGCATTTAAATGCTGCACAGTGTAAATGCAGGAACTGAGTGTGTGAAGACCTCCTAAACCCCAGTTACATTCATGAGATGGCCAACAAATGACAAGTAAAGGACTATTCCTGTTGAAAGCTCTAACAGCAATCTTGTAATGTAGCAGTTTTGTTTTGAACTACTTCAGGCATCCATTTTTGCCTATAGAAATCATTGGATTCTTCTTTAAACCATTAGCTGAAGGCAACAAGACAATAAATCTATTAATTCATAAGAGGGCTTTTTGATTTATCCATTCTCTCTTCTTGTTGTCACTGGCTGGTAAGTCATAAACAATAAAGAGCACCCACCTCATTCTCCAAAATAGCTTTGAAATTTGAAGATTTACTAAACATAGAATGATTGTCTATTTAAATCTTCGGTAATTTTACCATACCACCCAAGCACCATAAATCACATATGACATTGGCTAACAAGGGTTTAAGAGTTGGAACATGCAGTGTAATAAATTTCCAGACAGTTAAAAATCACTATAATTTTATTCTAATGCATTATAGATTGCCTGTAATGTCATCCTGGCCAGGGTGACCCATTTCTAATTTTGAACAGCTGTTCAGCTCGGGAGTTAGTTAATGATTAAATATAAATTGCCTGATTTATTAGTCTGAATGCCTGAGCTTCCAGGTCAATGCTATATAGACAAAATCATCAGTCTTGATGCTTTTCAGAAGTTAACTGTCTCATGTTCTAGTCAAAAAGAATTTATTTTCAGATGAAAAGACTTGATGTTCTCAATTAATCCTTTTAAATATTTTCCCCCTTAACTTACACAATAAGATCAGTAATAAAAACTCAAATCTTGGAGAAAAACTTATGTTAACTATGTATAAACCTTCAGAACCAAGGCTTGGAGACTACCTATGGGCGAAGGCCATGGGCTTCCACGGAGCTTCAAAAGGCTTTGGAGGTCTGCACGGTCAGGCCAACAGTGACTGTCTCAGGTGCCTTGGGGCAAACAAAAGCTTTCATACGCAGATAGTAACATTGACTTCACTATTTTTCTATCAAAGGAAAGACTATTTAAACATTTTACATTTCTAGGCATATTAATTTCAGAATTGGGTATCAAAACCAGATGTTTAATTGCAGTGGGGTTTTTTGATTAGTTCTATACTCTTACAATATTTTTTTCCCAAACTGATCTAATCTTGATTGCCAGCCTCTGCTGAGAGATTTGCAGCAAGAAAAGTATTCACTCTCTGATCTTAGAAAGCAAGGTCACAGGGATTTTATGAAATCCAACTTAAAGTATTTATTCAGACTGCCTTGGGAAGCCAGATAGTAGTGTAAATACTGTTTGTACTTTTAATGTCCTGTTATTTACACTTAATTGTCAAAAAGGAATGGCTAAAATTCTGGGTGATGAATTGTGACAGCATGGTGTCTGTAAAGACCTCGGAAAGACTGCACAGAAAAGCTGTGGCTGACTTGACTGGTTACTGACCGTTAAATAGGCATGTGTTACCTTTAATGATGTTTGTCTGCAAATAAAGCTAATAATCACACTGAAATATATATAATTTTAACATAAATACATTTCATTCTTATTTAAAAATTAATAGTTTCTGCAAAAGGAAAATACCAAAACAGCAAATACTTGATTGGTGCCTTCCACTTATTTGCAATCTAAAGTGCAATGGGGACAGAGGCAGGGCAACTCCATCCTGACCTAGGGGATTATTCAGTCTTTCTGCTCATTAACTAGAGGCTGCCCAGGCTGTCACAATGTGTTCACAGTTGTGTATAAATGTGGTGACTTAGTTACCGAGTCTTCTCTCTAGCAATCATACCAATGTCAGTTGCTCAGCAAGGAATGATTTTTAGGAAATGCAATTGTGGTGCAGCACATTTTAGTTCTCAAAATTTTATTATGAGTTTATTTGTGGTTTGGGTTTGGTGTGTTGGGTTTTGGTTTGTTTTGGGTTGTGGTTTTTTTTTTTTTTGGGGGTGGGGGGGGGGGGGGGAAGTGTTTGCTTTTTTTCATTTAAATGATTTTTAATAAGGGTCATCATGCTGTCTGTCCCCCCTGCCCCCCCACCCCCCCCCCCAACTTTTTTCCCCCACACAGTCCTCAAAAATTAAGTTTAACTTGATAGTCAACAAACATTTCAGGTATTTCAAAACTCACACTAGAGATCAGGCCAAATCTTCTTACCTCAAGTCCCTTGACCAATCTGTTGGCCAGCTCAATAGTTTCGTTCATTCGGTTCACATCATCTTGAAATCGGACTTTCTCTGCAACTGCTTTCTCGAGTGAAGCTGTGAGCTTATGCAGATTGCTATCCAGAACCTATTCAGAAAAGGGATGGCTAAATATTGTAGCTTAAGGTTTGTTGGTTTTTTGTTTTGGTTTTTTTTAAAAAAATTATAATTTTAAATAATATTTTAGTGATGATAATTGAAGACAGTACCTTTAAGTCTGAAGGATACAAACTTTAGAGGAAAGGTTTTGTTGAACTCTTGTTCTTTCTACAGCTCCTGGCACAACATAAGTATGCTAACAAACAACAATTTAGAACAAAATCATCATTAGAATCCCTCACCAAATAACCTTTTAAATGGTGGAGATTAGGTGCTTTACGAGGAGAAATGTTTCTTCTTGATGACAATGGCCTGTATTGGAACGACCAGATCTGAAGGTCCCAGACAAAAGTGCAAGTTTTTTGTGCTAAATTCAGTAACAAACATCCTAGGACACTGTAACTGTGTCGTATGCATGCTGAAGCATTTAAAATTGTAACAGAGAGAGAAAAAATGGCAAGAACAAAATTATTATTTTCATTTTGTATATGAGCCAGGTGGCACAAGAAGATCCAGTAATTTTCTCTTAGACAGGATGGTTTCACTTGGGGCAGAAATAAGCAGCTCTCCTGCATGCTGATCCACAACTTCAGTGAAGATCTTTAACCACACTTTTATGCACTCTGCTCAAAAGGCAGCCATGTGCCCTCTCTCTGCTGTCAGGGATTTCATACTGAATGTACCTCAACTCAGTAGCAGCCACTGCCCCCTCCCAGGGAGCCCCTGCAAATTCCCTCTCAGGTGGCTCAGGCCCTTTATTTTCCTCAGTCTCCATCACTCCTGTCATATAACTGGTAATCCGCTAAGCTGCAGCACTTTCTCCAGATGCTCTTAACTGAGCAGCTAGGATGACATGGGATTTTTAGATAAAATAATGTAAAAATGTTTCTGTTAAAGCCTACTTAACTAAAACAGCTGAAAGACCTGGATGAGGAGATACCTTGTTATCATTGTTAAAGACAACACTGTCTTTCTGAAAAAAGTCTAAGAAATACAGTAATAATCAGTCAAGAATAGTTAGCTGACAAAACAGCAGGGCTGAGGGGGCGGGGGAGGAATCACAAGTTTGTTCTGGTTCTAAATATAAAAACTCCAAACTACTGCATTTGTTCATCAAGAAGAACCAAAGAGAGGAAAACCACCCACAATTTGTTTATCTCAGTTTTCCCTTTCATCAGGAAGTTAAACACTTATATTCTTTCCTACCATAAAAAAAGAGAACCCTAAGAAGAACTGTTGAAAAGAAAGATGTTAAAAAATCAGACAGTTGAGTGACAAAAGCTAAGATGTTAACACCTAGAAAAGTACAATTTTTACAAATAATCAGGTGAGACAAAAGACAAAAGAGATACAAGAACAAGGCTTGAAAGACCATTTTGCAGAAAGAAAATACAAGGGAAGACAACAGAGGCTGCAGCAGGCAAGCTGCCTGGAACTGTTCTGTTTCTCTAGAGTATCCACAGAACTAACAACAGCAAGTTCCACTGTAGAACAAAATTTTCATATGTCAGGTTTAATGGAAGAGTTTGCAACAGGAGTAAGGAGTGTATACCTCCATGAAAGCTTGGTGGTTTTGCAGGATCAGAGATTTAGATCTCATCTGCCAAGTTTAGTGTTTGAATTGGTGGTGTGCAACCAGGAGATTTCAAAATATATATAATATATACATTAAAAATAATAAAATAATAATTCAATTGGCAAAGGGGGAAAGATGAAATTACAGTTGAGAGCTTAATAAAGAAGGTTGGCTTGATTTCTTAGGGATAATGAGGCAGCCAATCCACTTTTTAATGGTGATGGATCTTAAATTGAGCGACTAATGAGGACCTCTGCTCACAAGGGCATCTCACAGAGATGGGCTATAAGTAAAATTTCATCAGGCTAGCATGCAAGGCATAAGAAGAATGAATATAGAAACAGTTGTCTACTCTCCCTCTTTTTTTAAGAGAGATTTATTTCTAGGCATCTCAAGTTTGCCTGCATGATAACATAGATCTGACCACAGCTGAGGTGCACTCATCCATCAAAGGCTCAGGTAGTAAAGATGGCAAGAAAATTCTTCTGCAGTAAGACAAACTGTAAGGAATGCCCCAACATCTCTGTGTGGTTTTTTTGGAACATAATAGTCTCCTTTATCAAAGCACTTCCTACCTCATGTCTTTCAAATAGGAAAGGTGTCACTAAAAACACACCATTCCATTTTGTCCTCCTTTCATAGGATGTACCATCAGTAAATATTTAAGGCTAGCAGCAGGATTACATACTGCATTTCATACCCCAGTACTCTAAAGTGTATGGGAAAATTCATGTTTTAAAGACACTTGCTATTGAGAAAGTTAGTGCCAGGGAACTATGCTCCACAAATTACAGCAGAGAGCCATTACTCTCCATAGCCAGCCTGCTGGACTGTGCCCTTGTATAATCCTTTCCAGGCACAGAGTGTATTTGCACTGTATTTAAGTGCTCTCATATACTAATGATAATGATTGTAATGATAAATAATACAAACCACACCATATCCACCAAAAGGATGAATTCAGCCCAACTTTTTAGCTTTAACACTAATAAACATACTACCTTTCCTTCTTTTTTATTTTTTCCCCTTATAATAGGCATACTTATTGTTACATATATATGTGAACATAGAATCATAGTTTTCACAAATATTTTCAGCAGATAACTGTAGTCTCTTTAAGGATGGAAGTCTGATTTAATTTCACTCAAATTACTTAAAAAATAATTTTGCTTGTGAAGAAATAATCCTCTTTTTCTATTTCTTGCTCTTTTTTCCATTTTTGTCAATATATAGCTATTGTTTGACTGGATGGACAAATGTATGTGTTCATATATTAAAACTTTAACACACAAGAAAGGATCAGTATGCATCACCACCCACAAAGTATTTTTAAATCATCTTTAAAACATTGTAAATATGTAAAATTATATATTGTATTAGTACCAATCTGTATATATTTGACACTAAAAAAATTACTGTGACAATATTCATTACAATATCGCCCATGTTTGATAAGAATTTAATTTCTCATTTAAAGATATATTCAGGCAGCCATGAGAAGTGAAAGGTCAGTTTAACTGTGCTGTCTAGGCTGGAGATGTGCTACTGATTACTAACAGCTGCACCAATTATCATCACTGAAAATTGCTGGCCACAAAAACTTGCATATGAAAAATACATCCAACTCTCCTTCTCTCTCTCTTTGCCAAAAGAAAGAAGCTGAATTACAAGTCAAGGAGCACAGAACATCTGTGAATGCAGAAGAAGAGATCAGTAACAACTGATACTCTGCCTTCAAGTCTCTTCTTTAGAAAATTGGATAGAGGAAGATGGGAAAGAGACAGGCAAATAAATGACCAGAATGGAAAAGGCCAAGAAATGAACTGAAGGACAGAGGGCAACTGAAAGTATGGATTGATGCTTGAATAATGATAAGAAAAACTCTCATGGCACTTTAAAAGCATTTAAAATAGACTAGATAGAAGAGAAACTGCTTCATTACTCTTCCTGAATTTGTTTAGTTCCAGGATGAGCAAGACTACTAAAGGCTAGCATTCATAAATGAGATACAAAATACCTTTCTCTTCTGTACTGCTTGATTTCATGTGGATCCAGATGAATTTGCACTGGTGGAGGACCTTCTTGTGGGCTTTGCATGCCGGTCTCGTGCAAGCTTAAAAGAAAAATCGCTCTTCAGAGGATGACCGATACGGCTGCCCAGCACTTCCACTACTCCTAAAAATGAGGTGGTAGGTGAGGTGAAAACTTCCCACAGACTGGATCCAGTCAGCAAGCAGCCCAGACACAGGTATAAAAGACTGTCCACATATCAAGGGTGACTTTCTTTCAACCTTGGAGAACTTCTTGTTTTTACAGACTATGGATGCATACAATTCAAGTGAGGATTAATAGCCTTCTAGAGGCTGGGGGTACAGAGGGTCCTCAGCAGCTAAAGTAAATAAAATCTAGGTACTTTTCACAAAGAATTGCCTGCATTGTTCATTTTTTCCCTCAGAAGATATACGGTACTGAATGCAAAGATTAAATGAAGCAGATGAAGAAGTTACCATGGTTGGGAAAAATGGAGCTGATGAGACTTTGCTAGACGTAAAACTCTCTGTAGAAGTGGAAGACAACTGGTGAATATTTATACAACACTTCATTCTAACTCTAAAAATGGATGCCAGCAAAAGTCAACATTTCAGTCTGAGTTTGCACCTTTTCATCAGCTGATCGTGGTTAATGCCACTGCTGTACAAAACAGTCCTCCTCATGGGACATCACATTGAACATCAGCTCCTTTAACAGGTGGACTGATACAAGTATTCAGCTGAGGAACTTAAACTGATTTTAAGGGTAAGATTGAACAGAACAGTTCAGGATCATTGAACAGGGATGAAAATCTGCAAAGTTATTCACTGCTGACCATGTTGTGCATGTTTAGATGGAGAAAAAAGCTGAGCTCAGAAAGCTAAGCGGAGGCTCTGTGAAATACCAGCTGTAACTATGGTTAAAACAAAACCAAATTAAAACCAAAATGTTACCAATAATCCCCAGTAATTAAATTAGGGATTAAGACATAGAATCATGGAATGGTTGGGGTTGAAAGCGACCTTAAACATCATCTAGTTCCAACCCCTCTGCCATGAGCAGGGACACCCCCCACTAGATCAGGTTGCTCAAAACCTCATCCAGCCTGGCCTTGATCACTTCCAGGGAAGGGGCAGCCACAGCTTCTCTGGGCAACCTGTTCCAGTGTCTCACCACCCTCACAGGAAAGAATTTCTTCCTAATATCTAATCTAAACCTGCCCTCTTCCAGTTTAAAGCCATTTCCCCTTGTTCTGTCATTAACTGCCTTTGTAAAAAGTCCCTCCCCAGCTTTCTTGTAGGTCTCTTCAGGTACTGGAAGGCTGCTATAAAATCTCCCCGGAGCCTTCTCTTCTCCAGGCTGAACAGCCCCAGCTCTCTCAGCCTGTCCTCACAGGAGAGGTGCTCCAGCCCTCAGATCATCCTTGTGGCCTCCTCTGGACTCGTTCTAACAGGTCCATGTCTCTCTTGTGTTGGGGGCTCCAGAACTGACACAGTGCTCCAGGTGGGGCCTTATGAGAGCAGCGTACAGGGGGAGAATCACCTCCCTCGACCTGCTGGCCACGCTTCTCTTGATGCAGCCCAGGATACGGTTATTTGCCTTCTGGGCTGCAAGCGCACATTGCCAGCTCATGTTGAGCTTCTCGTCCACCACCACTCCCAAGTCCTTCTCTTCGGAGCTGGCCTCAAGCCACTCATCCCCCAGCCTGTATTTTTGCTTAGGACTGCCCCAACCCAGGTGCAGGACCTTGCATTTGGCCTTGTTGAACTTCATGAGGTTAGCACAGGCCCACCTCTCAAGCCTGTCAAGGTCCCTCTGGATGGCATCCCGTCCCTCCAGCGTGTCAACTGCACCACTCAGCTTGGTGTCATTGGCAAACTTGCTGAGGGTGCACTCAATCCACTGTCCATGTCTCTGACAAAGATGTTGAACAGCACTGGCCCCAATACCAGCCCTTGAGGGACACCACTCATCATCGGTTTCCACTCATACACTGAGCTGTTGACCACAATGCTTTGAGTGTGACCATCCAGCCAGTTCCTTATCCACCAAGTGGTCCATCTCTCAAACCCATGTTTCCAATTTAGAGATAAGGATGCCATGTGGGACCGTGTCAAACACCTTGCACAAGTCCAGGTAGATGACATCAGTTGCTTCAGCCTTATCCACCAATGTTGTAACTCCATCATAAAAGGCCACCAGATTGGTCAGGCACAATTTGCCCTTGGTGAAGCCATGCTGGCTGTCACCAGTCACCTTATCATTCTCCATGTGCCTTAGCATAGTTTCTAGGAGCATCTGCTCCATGATTTTGCCTGGCACTGAAGTGAGACTGACCGACCTGTAGCTCCCCAGGTCTTCCTTGTTTCCCTTTTTAAAAATGGGGGTGATGTTCCCCTTTTTCCAGTCTGTGGGAACTTCACCAGACTGCCAGGACTTCTCAAATACGATGGATAGTGGTTTTGCAACTTCATCTGCCAGTTCCCTCAGGACCCGCAGATGCATCCCATCAGGTCCCATGGACTCGTGCATCTTCCCGTTCCTTAGGTGGTCCTGAACCTGATCTTCTCCTACAGTGGGAGCTTCTTCATTCTCCCAGACCCTTCCTTGGCTTTCTAGGACTTGGGCAGTGTGGCACAAACACTTGCTGGTGAGGGCAGCAGGGGGCTGCCTTGACTGAGGCAAAAAAGTCATTGAGCACCTCAGCCTTCTCAGGTCTCCCCTTGCCTTCCAGAGAGAGCCCCCATGTTCCCTAATTTTCCTTTTCTCCCCAACATACCTACAGAAGCTTTTTTTGTTGCCCTTGACATCTCTGGCCAAATTTAATTCTGTCAGGGCCTTGGCTTTTATAATCTGATCCCTGGCTTCTTGGGCAATTTCTCTGTATTCCTCCCAGGTAACTCATCCTTCCCTCCACCCTCTATAGGCTTCTTTTTTGATCTTAAGTTTGTTCAGGAGCTTCCTGTCCATCCATGCAGGCCTCCTCCTGTTTTTGCCTGCCTTCCTCTTTGTTGGGATGCATCACTCCTGAGCTTGGAGGAGATCTTTGAGAATAAGCCAGCTGTCCTGAGCCCCTCTTTCCTCCAGGAATACATCCCATGGTACCTGACCAAGTAGATCTCTGAGGTGGTCAAAATCTGCTCTTCCAAAATCCAGAGTGGTGAGCTTACAGTGCACCTTCCTCACTGCCCTAAGGATCTCAGATTCCACCATTTCATGGTTGCTGTAGCCAAGACTGCCAGAGAGCTTCATGTTCCCCACCAACTCCTCCTTGTTGGTGAGAACGAGGTCCAGCATTGCATCTCTCCTCGCTGGTTCCTTGACCACTTGGAGAAAGAAACTGTCATCCACGCATTCCAGAAACCACCTGGATTGTTTGTGCCTTGCTGTGTTGTCCCTTCAACAGATATCCGGGTGGTTGAAGTCCCTCATGAGGACCAGGGCTTGTGAACATGAGGCTTCTCATATCTACCTATAAAGGGCCTCATCTGCTCAGACTCCCTGGTCTGGAGGCCTTTAGCAGACCCCCACTGTAACATCCCCTCTCCCTGCCTTCCCTTTAATCTTAACCCATAAACTCTCCATCAGCTAATCCATCCCCAGGTGGAGCTCCACACACTCCAGCTGGTTGTTGACATAGAGGGCAACACCCCTTCCTCCTCTCCCCTGCCTGTCCTTCCTGAAGAGCCTGTATCCTTCCATTCCAACATTCTGGTCATTCGAGCCATCCCACCATGCCTCTGTGATGCCAATCAGGTCATATCCCTGCAGGCACGAACACATCTCCAACTCCTCTTGTTTATTGCCCATGGTACGTGCATTAGCATAGAGGCATTTAAGTTGGACCCCCAGTGAAATTGACTTTGACTTGCTGGCTGGAGCAGCTGGAATCACATTGTGGTGCTCTTCAGGCATGTACCTCCTGGAGTTATTGTTAGCTGTCCCAGTTATATCCCCTTCCCTCTTCCAATCCAGTTTAAACCTCTATCAATGAGCCCGGCTAATTCTTGCCCCAGGGTCCTTTTCCCCTTCTGAGACAGGTGTATCCCATCTTTGTCTGTAGCCCTGGTGCCATGTAAACCTCTCCATGGTCAAAAAACCGAAACTCTGCCTGTGGCACCAGCCTCTGAGCCATGTGTTGATCAGCTCTATCTTCCTGTTCCTGTCAGTAAACCTCCCTGCCACTTGAAGGGATTGAGGAAAACACTACCTATGCACCCGATCCTGCAACCAGTCTCCCTAAGGACCTGAAGCCATTTTTAATAATTTTGGGACTTTTCTCAGTAATCTCATCACTACCAGCCTGGATGACCAAAAAATGAGTAGTAGTCTGAGGGCCACACCAGGCCAGGGGGGTTCTTACTGATACCCCTGACCCAGGCCCCAGGGAGGCAGCAGACTGCCCTGTGGGAGGGATCTGGCCGACATATGGGGCCCTTAGTTCCCCTCAGGAGGGAATCACCTTCCACAATTAACTTCCTTTTTTTCTTGGGTGAACTAGTCCTGAGCTGTGGGGGTAACTGATTTGCCCTGGATGTCTGCCCAGGTGGACCTGCCTTTCCATCCTCACTCGTCTGTCTCTCAGTGTCCAAGGCCCCATACCTGTTGTGCAGTGGTAACTGGGGGGGGCAAGGGAGGCTGGCAGGAGATCTGCCTGCCTGCCCGAGGAGGGATCTGTTTCCATTCCCCACTGTCTTTTAGGTCCCCTTGTCTTACCTGGTGCCAAGAGGAGAGGGGATGCTGTGCTTCATGTGAAACCTGTTTCCTTTGTCTCAGGGATGGGAGGGCCTGAGCCCATCAGTCTGTCTCCCTCTCACACTCCCTTATATCCTCAGCCTTTCAGCTCCTCTTTCAGCTCAGCCACCATGCTGAGCAGATCATTCACCTGCTCACAGCAAATACAGGTGCTGTCCCTGCACCTCTCCCTCCCAAGTGAGAGGCTCCAGCACGCCCTGCAGCCAGGGGCCTGGCCAGCTGCATCTTTACGTGGGACCTCTGTCTGGGTCACCACATTTCTCTTGCCTACAGCTTTTGGCCGGGTGACAGCCATGGCTGTTCCTGCCTGTGTGACTAACGGCTCAAACTCCGGCGACACCTGAGTTTTGTTGCTCTACCCAACTGCCGCGGGGGCGGTTCGGCTCCAGAGAGTGATCGCAGTGACTGACAGTAGCAGCGCCCTCCCCTGCTCGCCCTGCCCACACGAACGGCCGCCCCACGCCCTGTCTGTCCGTCCCGATCGCCGCGCTCCCTGGGAGCCGTTTAAATCGCCCGCGGTTGCCCTTGGCAACGCCCCCGCGCCGTCAGCCGCGCCCGCGGCCTCCCCTCGCGCCGCGACCTGGCGCTCCTCATCCGCACGCGCTGAGCCGCGGAGCTGCCCGTGTCCTCCGCCGCCGCGGTGCCCCGCACCCACGGAATTACGGGAGTATATCAAGTTTTCAAGTTTGTTGGTAGATAAAAATTGAAACCCTTTTTGATACCTTCAAATTTCCGGACCAAGTCACCGCTCGGTGACAAGAATCAAGGCAAAAGCAGGTTTTCCCGAGCGAGATGTGGGCAAACAGTCGTTCCTGTGCCAACTCCGCGCTCTCTTACCGCTCACTCTGCTACGGATTACAGCTTTTCCGTACATAAGATACACACTGCATAGACAGCTATTTCCTTTTTATTCTTCTACTGAACTTCACCTTCTTGTAAAATATTACTGGATGAACCAAGTTTCTGCTTTACTTTTGGAATCATGAGATGGTACAGGCTAGAGGGACTTTTGGAGGTCTTCTAGTCCAACTCTCAGCTCAAACTAGGGCTAACTTCAGTTTTCTTTGAACTGTCCACAACCAGCCCCAGGTCTCTCTCCCTAAGCTACCAATGAATAAACAACAGTCAAGAAGTATTCATGAACAGTTCAAATTTTTCATTCCAATATGTGTTATTTTGCATTTATCAATAGTGAATTTTACCAGCTATAGCATGCTCCATTCAACAACTTCATGAGCTCTGGACCTTACCGTTGCTATGAGTAATACCTACTGGAGAATCAAAAATTACAGCTGAAGCTCCTTAAAAAAAGTTCATCAGGTTGATCAGCTATGGCATGAATCAGTAATAAAAATAATAGTTTTGACTGGATCGTTCTACCTTGTAAAAACAAGCCTGGTTGAACATGCAGGATGAATTTTATAAAGCAGTAAGGAAAAATATTCATATTAAATTACAATGTGACATCTGTTGGCCTAACACAGGAAACAGGCAACTTTGTCTGTAGTGCAGAACTCTTCCTACTAGAAACTGAATATAGCTGAGAGAAAACCACCTCCAGAAAAATTGATGAGGAGATGAAGGGGACGTAGTTACATTTAAGAAGACAGGACTAGATTTGAACCTGGAGCCTTACTGAACTGCAAGATCACTTAAAAGAGGAAAGGTTCTTTCAGGTATCGACAGGCAAGAAACAGAGATGCATTAGTGCTCTTCTCTGAGGAACACATTAAAACAAAAGATTCAATCAGTTTAAGGGGTGAGTGCTACCTATTAAAAATAATCATTAGAAGGCTATTTTTGTTCAAGAAGTAAGTATTTGCACTTAATAAACATACATCAGTATAGATGTGTGAAATAAAACCCATGGTTTTTCAATAAAGCTATCTTTTAGTGTAGATATAAGCTCAATAAGGGCAGATGCGCTATGATCTGAATGGGCAAGTCCAAGTTCACAAGGCTAAGGCTGTATATGGAGGCAAAATACATGCTGTAGCAGCTGATGGGATTTTTGAGGTGGGGGGGCAGAGGGATCAGAAGAAGAAGAGATGGTAAAACCTCTCTTTATTTACCTATTAAATATGCATTTCCTGAACAAGAAGAGCTGGTACTACAATAGCAGGAGAAATAACAGGAAACTGCTGAAATAAAGAATGAAATTCTGAGATACTATTAGCTCACAGATTTCTAAGGGTTTCAGTAAAAGTGAATCTTGCCCAGGCTCTTAAATTGATACCTTAGGAGAAAACAGGAAGAATAATCCCCATATTACAAATTTGTTCAGCCTTCATTTATTGTTCGCTATCAGGTCTAAATATTGCCAACAAAAAAGTCTTAATCCAAGTCAAAGCCTTCTAAATCCAATTAATACCATATCTTTCAAACCATTTGAAGCCTTCTTTGCTAAATCAGGGTAATTAGCCTGGAGCAGAGAAACTCCTTCCACCCACCATCTCCCAAGATACTACAAAGTGTCTTTATTTCAAGGGCACTTTGCATTGCAGTTGCTCCATTAAATGAATACTTAATAAACCACAAATAATCTCTCTCAAAAGTTGAACAGATACTTGGTGCTAAACATGGTCTTTGATTCAATCATTACCTCAAAAGACATTCATAAGCAAAAGGCTGTAATCAAAGTTTTCACTTCTAATGTGCATGTGCACACACGCACGGATATGTGTTTGGAGAGGTTTGATGTGATTTTTATGGTATGACCAATGACAAAACATAAACATGAGTGAACATGAGGTTCCAAAGCCTTTTCTGGAAGTCGTTACTCATATAAACAGTTTGAATTATACCATATATACAAAATCACAGTCAATTATTTTTTCCTGATCTATTGGTTAAAATGTGCCTAGCTGGCTTTGAGGAAATTCAGTCATTTCTGATCAATAGCTTCATGTGCTGCCACTGAAACTGTGGGATATTCTTCAGTAGGTTTGTGGGGAAAATAGTGATAATCCCTAATGAACACATATCTTGTAATACTTGAACTAGGAAGTAACAAAATCAATAAAAAGAAAATAAATTAACAAAATTAAATAAACAAAATAAAACTAATAAAATTAAGTGGGCTCAAGATCTTAGAGAAGAATGCTTATCAATCAAGCAGTACTTACAAGGAGCTTTTTCCTGATGGCTTCTAGTTTTTCTATAGCTGCTGCTAATTCAGCATTTGTCTGGGCCAATGCACAGCATTTTGGCTCTACCTCACAATACACCTTGAAAAAGGTATACAACAGATGTACGTTAGTCAAGTTAGGCTCACATTCATTTTTAAATGGTAAATAACTCCTGATAGAAGACTTTAACATAATTGTAGTAGTCTCTTATTAGATCTATTTGCTTTAGAGCCATCTTTCTACACAATAGTGAGATATGCAGAGATTTCTTTCAATATTGACCTAAAGACTACAGGAGATTTGATTATAGCCTATGTAAGGATATCTTAAGCAGAACTGAATGCATCCTCAGTGGGCGTACTCTGCAACTAAAATTAATTTATATGTATCACTTTCATGGTTTTAGAATACAGGTGGAAATCAGACAGGCATTAAGCTTGAATAGATTTCAACTAAAATTGATTAGGTTTTTTACTATTTTGTAATTAAATTATAACCTACTATCATACTAGGATGAACGGATGAATCCTGCTGTCAGGTGCTCAAGGGAATCATAAGTTATAAGCTCTGTCTTACACTCCAGACAGTCAGACTCAGATGGGTATATGAAATGAAATGTGTACATCTGGAGAAGAATATTTCCCAACAGTTACACCATAATGACAATTAGAAGGTCCCAGACAGCCACGTCTTTTTTACCACTTTCTGCTAAAAATAAATACATGTGTACGTTCTGTTAAGCACTGACTACTTCCCACATTATCTGTGGTTGCTGTCACATTCTTCCCAGAACACTAAGCTGACCTTACCAAAATAACAAAAAACTCCAATAACAGAAATTCCCTTCATCAGGGTTAGTCGAGAGAGGAACTGATAGATACATACCTCTCTGAATTTTACTACATTGATGACCCAGGCACAGATACCAGCTGCTGCAAAGGATTTTGTATGAACATAATTTGGGCTGAAGTCTGGATCTTCCAAGTAATGTTCCTTGATGACTTTCAGACAATTCTGAGGAATATGCTCCTTATCATAGTTGATTAAAGCTTGTAAGAAGTCGTTAACCTGCAAGAAGAGAAGTTCCAATGCATCAGTCCTTTCCATTTCAGAGAATTGGAAGCTAACTCCTACTTTCATCACCAATGCAAAACTGGAATCCTGCACTAGCTTATCATTTTGGAAACATTATGCAGTACAAAGCAAAAACATTTTCCCAAAAAGTCTGAAGTATTCACCCTCACAAACACATTTTGTGATTTTATGATAGACTTGAGGGATTTGGCAGAGATGAGATAAATATGATGAAATGCTCTCGCTTTGACTTTTCTTCTGCTTTTACAATTAGTAGATCCCAGTGGCACTCAGGCTGGCTCGAGTTTGTCATCAAAAGTACACAGAAAAAAAACAATGCAAGATCCCATCTTATTCCCCTAAATTCAAACTGTAAGGAAATGAAGTTCTGATTTAGTTTCTCTTTCTCTGGCTCTCATTTTTAACTGTTCTTTTCCTCTCTCATCTCAGGCACTATATGATATCCCATTGATCATTACCTTTCCCATAAAGACTTTTGCAGCTTTCCATTTTCGGTCTTTGAGCACTTTCCCTTTGTATGCCAGTAAAACCATTACTGGAGCAATAACATTGGTTACAGCCATTGGTGGGTTGGTGAAGGCTTTCAGTTTTGTAAGATTAACCTGGAAAAAAAGATCAGAGGAACACATACAGAATGCTGCAACAACAGTGGATTTGTTGGACAAATTGGGGGTGCTGGTGGACAAGAAGCTCAACATGAGCCAGCAATGTACACTCTCAGCCTGGAAGGCCAACCATATCCTGGGCTGCATCAAAAGAAGTGTGGCCAGCAGGTCAAGGGAGGTGATTCTGCCCCTCTAATCTGCTCTGGTGAGACCCCACCTGGAGTACTGCATCCAGTCTGGAGTCCTTAGTAAAGGAAAGGCATAGACCTGTTGGAGCAGGTCCAGAGGAGGGCCACAAAAATGATCAGAGGGATGGACCACCTCTCTGATGAAGAAAGGCTGAGAGAGTTGGGTTGTTCAGCCTGGAGAGGAGAAGACTCCAGGGAGACCTTATTGCAGCCTTTTGATGCTTAAAGGGGGCCTATAAGAAAGATGAACAGACTTTTTAGTAGGGCGTGTAGTGATGGGACAATGGGTAATGGTTTTAAACTAAGAGGGTAGATTCAAACTAGATATAAGGAAGAAATTGTTTATGATAAGAGTGGTGAAACACTGGAATAAGTTGCGCAGAGAGGTGGTAGATGCCCCATCCCTGGAAACATTCAAGTCAGGTTGGACGGGTCTCTGAGCAACCTGATCTGGTTGAAGATGTCCCTGCTCACTGCAGGGGGTTGGACTAGATGACCTCTAAAAGTCCCCTCAAACCTAAACCATTCTACAGTTCTATGATTTTAAGAGCTGGTGGGCCAGACCCTCAACAGTTTTGCAATGCCAGAACTTTCATAAGGCAGCCACTGCTCGCTTCAGGAAAGCTCCTATATGCTGTACGTTAGCTAGCGCATGCGACTGCTCGGGAGTGAAGCTTTGTACGTTGTAAGGATAATGTGATAAAGCGCCAGGGACAGAAGGATGTGCTGGAAAATCGTTAAAAGTTAACAGGCTTCTGAGTAACTTCTGACCTTATATTGTACCTGCTATTTCTACTAAAGCGGAAGCTTAACCTCTGAGTAGTTAGATCCCATTTATTCATTGCTCCAGTAAGAAAATTTGGTATAGGAAGTTCCTTTCTTCCCTGCTGCTCTGAATCATGTAGCATCCCTGGATGTTGCTCTGCCCTTTTAGGAACAATAGTGTGAGACAGGAGGTGGAAACCTTCTGACTACCCCCTTTGTGGAGAAAACAGACCAAGACTAAAAGAGATGAATAGGAAACAGAATAGTATCATCACAAAGAATCTTTATCTGGGTTATTATAAAGACCAGATATTCTCCATCATCCTCAATTGCTCAGTTTTACAAACTGAAGAGTAAGAAACAGGTACGGATGCTTTATCTACTAAAAGCAGTTTGTACTTGAGATATTCACTTCTCAAATTCTCTTCTCACAGGCTGCTGTGATTCTGGCCTTGACAACTTGGCCGTATTCTTATTTTCATGTTAAATAGACATGTAGTAAACCTGATTTAAAAAAAGTTTTACCTTTGGTTACTAAAGAAAATATGTCACTTTGCACAATTTTGGTAGCGCTCACCAGGTTGAAGGTGAAGACCAGTTCAGCATTTGTAAGACTAAATCCCCCAGGTTGATTTACTAACTATTGCTTAGCACAGCCTCCTCTCCTTCAGGGTAATGAAGGACAACACACTACCACCACAATGTTGTGAGAGGACTATGAGACAGCTTTATACAAATTCTGTTAATTTCTGTTAATTTCTGTTAATTTCCCTGAGACTGTAATAAACCACGTACATTTTTCAAACAGGTATTGCATTAACAGATTTTGTGTGATGCTGAATTTCTTTCTTGCATAGGATACTGCAACACAAAATACTGCAAGTAATGCTTTCGTTGTCGTTTTGACATCCAAGGACATAAAAGAGAGGTACAGCTGTAAGAAGGGTACTATATATTTCTGTATATATATATATTTTTCTTCTAGATAAGTTTTTAATATCTCTTGTTGAAAAATTGATAGTATGAAGATTGCCATTCTAGTAGATGTATCTATCTACCAGACTATAATCAAGCATGCCTGTACGGATGTGAAATATCACCTATCTGTATGATGCTTTTGAAAAAAGGAGCCTGTAAGCTTGTGAAGACCTGTAAGTTAGTGAATGCTCCTGGTTGCCAACAGGAACCTGGAGATCACCATGTGAGATACAAAAATTTAGAAGGACTCCTGTTTAGGACTCTCTATATTACTGTAGGATGCAAAGGTGAGCAATTTAGTAACACAGGACTAGGTAAGGTATCGGTACAAAAAAGCTGGGGAATATTAGGGCAGTCAGCTACATCTGAGGAGTTATCAAATACAGGGGAGAACTCAATAGTTTATGCCATTTCAGTAAGTAAACTCCAAGCATCCAATGATCTATGTTCAAATGCAGAATGAGGAGCTGAACAAGAGATATTTGGCGGAGAGAAAGGGAAGATTTTTCACTAAGAGTTTGAGAGCCATGACATTTTTTCCTCTCATTTCCTCATTTTTCCCCTGTAAAGGGTTCCCTGTTAGAAAATCAGAGAAAACACCAGGGATCCAATGGCCATTTCTAGTGAGGCACTAGGGGTTTCCCCAACCAGTACAACATTCACTGCATTTTTGGGATATAGGTAAATATATCAGATTTGTCAAACCAGCCTCCATCTTTTGGTAAATTTGCCTTTTTCTTTCAATTCCTCAGTTCCAAGTCTAAAACCAGAGGCCTCAACAAGAAAGAGAATAGGAGAAAAGGAAATATCCTATATGAAAGCACTGTATTTACTTAATTTCAGGCTTGGAAATCGAACAGATATCAATCTAAGCAGATTTGTCAAAACTCTTATTTTGGCTTAACAGTAGTTTCAATCAGTGACTTTACATCAGCTAGCATCAGTTTTAAGTGAAATTTGAGGGTCTACACAACTTTCTGCAGTTATTTAATTAGCTGTTTAAGAGTTAATTGTAATTTATCTTGTAGATTAATCCTGGAGGGTGTTCTGTATCATCTGTAATTGTGCATCTGGAAGATTATTATACACATTTTTAAGGATACATTGCCGGGAGCTGAAATCAGTTATATTTGGTTCATCTTTATCCTTTGGACCTCACACTCATCTCACAGGCTCATTTCCTGTCAGGTCTTGCTTAAACAAAGTCTAATTACAGAGGAAGAGGATATTACAGTGATCAAGATGTTGATACTTGGATCAAGCACTGTGCACTGGCAGTCACAAGCCTCTATAAGAACTAAATATCCTTACAAAACATGTTTCTACAACTGTCGGGGCCACTTTCCATGTATACATTTATTACATGGGGGATACACAGACACTGTCTATGGAAATAACAAAGCTTAAAAGCCAATATGCAGTACATTACAAATTACAAGTTACTAATAAAGTTAAATAATTCTCCCAAGTCTTGTGAAAGAAAAGTGCAGAATAGAACTGTTGTAGCTTTCAGGATGAAATTCCCAATGTTTATTGGTTTGCATCTTAGCCACAACGTATATTTTAAATTAAAAACTGCATATACAGTTGCAGTTTTGGTTTGGTTTGTATTTTCTTTAACATGGTTTGAGAGTGATGTTAACTTAAAGAGAAAACTTTAGAACAGCCACGATACTCCTTCTGTTAATTTTTTTAATGATGTAACCAGGTGAACAAGAATTATTTACAGCAAACCATGCTTTTAACGTGACACTGTATTTTACATTAAAACAAACAACAGTTAAGTCACACAGGCTGCATTACAGTTCTAACTCTTTTTTTTTTCTTATGCTTAGTTATTCTTTGCTTGCTGATATGAGAAGAAAATATGGGAGAAGATATTTTTTTAAGGGAGGAAAAAATAAACAAAGCAGGTTGCCGATAAGCCTTGGGACAGTATTTCTGAAATCTACTTCCCCACACAAAGAGATGAAGGAGCTTTACATTCCTGTCTCCAGAAGTTTAGTGCCCTTCACATCAATAACTTCTACAGTATAGAGCTCTTCAATGGTGGCTAAATTGTTAGAAAAGCTGTGTGCCCTTAGCAATCAGACCATGAGTAGAGTGGCTCAAATATACCATGTAAATCAAGAGTGCACTTCAGCTGAGGGAGGTAAATCAAAAAAGCTGGTCAGTTTGGATCCATCTTTGCTTCTAGTCCTCAGCTAGTGACACTATCACCCACATACCTACAGCATGCTCTGCAGGTTTTCTTCTTTTGAAGGGGTAGGTCCCATTTTAAAAGGCAATGGCATATGCATCTTTCATCTGTAAACCACGCTGGCTGGCATCGCTCAGAGCACACAGACGGCCAGGAAAATGACAGCAGTGTTACTCCCACTATTTTAAAACCTGCGCAGTGTCATGTCCATAGTCAGGCCCATGTTCATTGCTGTACAGATCTGTAGCTCTGCCTCATTTATGGGGCATCCAGACTGACCCCACGTTTCCTGATGAGTCTCATATAAAGTGACTTCCACTCTTCACCTTTTCTTTGGTAATGCTGCACTCTAAGGCATTTGCTGGCTTAATGTTGTAAAACTAAAAAACCTCTTATAAACTGCACTTTGAAATCTATCTAATAGGAAAGCCAAAATAATTTTTCAAAGGGTGACATATTTTAATCAATTATGAAGAGTATTCACAAATTACTTAGCTGGAAGATGTATTCTCATTTGCTGAATTTTTTTTTTTTTTGGGTAACAAAAATTATAGAAGATTAATATTTAGAAACCATCATCAGCCTTATGAAGTAGTTTTAGATTAATGTAGCACAAAATGATGCTTTCATTTCCAATGAAAACATTTCAGAAGTGCAATAAAGAAATGAACAGGGGAGTATGGTAATCATTAGTGTCATGTGCCGAACTTCATCCCTGAAACAAAGTGGCCCAAAGATGTGATTATCCCACGATAATCACTCTGTGTGTTTCATCTAGTTGCTTAATGAAGTAATTAGTATTGTGTTAAGGGTGTATTTTGATCATCCAAATCCATCAGAAGCATATGGAACCAATACAGTAAAAGCACCACTGAAAAGTGATTGGTAGGATGTTGAGTTGTTGGATCCAATTTGTGCAAGTTTAATTAATTGCACTATTCGGTCTTTTCATTTCATAGCAATTTTTATGTTATGTTTAAGATATGGATCAGTAAAAGGCTGAGGTCCACAGTCAGCATAATTCAGAGAAATATAAAGGCCCTGATCCAGTCTTCATTTATGTCAGTATCAAAAATCACTTTTCCCTCAAGAAAATTAGGATGAGACACCAGGTCATTATAGAAGTATTAAATATCACTTAATAATAAGAACCCTTTAGGAAACAAAACAGGAAAGAATGAAAGATCATTTTGGTTGCACAGACAGTATAGTCTTCCCTCTTGATCAGCATCTCAAGACTGTTTACAAAGTTCCTGACAACTTGAACCTTACACAGCTCCAAATCAGGCATTATCAACTATAATGAGTCAATCAAAAATTTCTCTCTGCAGTACTGAAAAATGACACAATGTACATCAGATTTCATAGCAAAATGTCAGAATTGAATAAGCCCTTCAGACTTTAAAGGCAGAGGAACTTCAGTTTACAGCATTCCATTCTGCTGGTGTTTTATTTAAAAAACCATGCTCGTAACAGTAGATTAAAATTTTAGAGTGCAACCGAAATGATGCAGTTCTATTCATTCTGTGGTGAGAACTAATGGATGTAAACTTCTATGTTTCCAACATGGATGTTGATAACTAATGTTAATAGGATGAACCAAGAGCAAAAAGAAGATTCAACACTGATGACATGTGGACATTAGGAATGCTATTATACTCTTAAAATTCAAGGTTTGCACCTTGTAATATTGCAAGATACTGGAATGAACTTCTGTATCAATTGAGTTGTTCAATTTAGCTAGAGCCTCAAAGCCTTTAGAAATCTGAAGTGCTCGGAGATGACTCTCTGACCTTTACTGTATTACAAATAGGTCTGATTTTCAAGATCCACATCCATTAAATGCTTGAATGAGCTCAGTATTTATTGTTCTTTCATCTCATTAAAACAGCTAAAAGGTTGGGAAAAGGCATAATGTAAAGAAAGGTCAAGTGGTAATCACGGTGTGAAATGCTGTTACATGTGTAAGTATAATAATTCTTTAGACTTTATGCTCCCTGGAGAGGAAGTTGTTCAAAACTGTTCACCTAAAAAGGTTTATTTTGTACTAAATATAGCTCAACAGCACTAAATGGGGGAATTAGACTGACCTTTTGCTCCTCTGCATCTGCAATGGCCTTTTCTTGGTTCGCTTTCTCAGTCTGAAACCCTATCTTAACAATCAAAGCTTCAGCATCTTGATTTCTCAGTTGCAGTTCTGCCTCTTGAGAAGCAAGTTTGGATTTTAGATCTTCTACCTACAGGGCAAAAGGCAATGCATTATTTGAGAGCAAGGGTCATTAGGTATGGTTCTGGAAATATTATACCACATGAGCTCCAAAAAGTAGAACTGCAAAGAAAATTTGTGCTTCGTTGGTTTCAGTACTAAAAGTGTTGTCTTTTCCTTTTTTATTTTGTTTCCATTTGACAGCTCCTTGTTTGTAGCTCACAGAATTTTGTTGACCTACAGAATTTAATAAGAACAGCCTAACTGCTCCCCCCAGGGACCCTGCAGCTCCCCTGAGATGCTCAGATGTCTGACCAGCTGCTGAGGTTGTGTTTGTAACCAGGTGACTCAGTAGTACAAGGCCCTGCTGCAGCACCTAGCAAAGATGTAAATGTAAAAGCAAAAGGGCATTATGTAAAATGCTTAGTAATCAGTCTCAGCAGGTAATTCCAGCAGAGGTTTGCTGAAAGGTTTAGATGGACTCAGAAACTGATGAACAAAGACTACCTGTTTATTGTTAAATGCAATTTATTGCCAGGCGAGAAACCTGTATCAAAATATGTAGTGACAATATCTTTCCACACATAAAGGAATTTCTCAAATACCTGTTTTTTTACTATTTTTCCCCTGTCCCTCCAAGCATTTTATCTGGCAGCTATTAATGATAAAAGGCTATGGTTTAACCAGAGGAGACTCTTCTTAATCCGATCTGGATAGAGATGATAAAGAGGAAGAGAAATATTACATGGAAGGTTTTGAGGACTACTATTCTTTGGTGGACTGATGAAATCTTACAAAGTCTACAAAATCTACCTTTTCAAAACCTGACCATTTGAAAGGAGAAGACAAAGCTGTAATACTGAGTTGTAACAGGTGACTGTAAAGATCCCAAATCTCTCCACTCACTTTGTTTTTCTTTTTTTTTTTTGAGCTGACCTTATTTCTTTTTCTTTCTGAAAAAACTAAACGGTGCTGCATTTGATATTCTTGTGTAGAGCTCTGGCGTGCAGGATAAAAATGGCTCAGTGTTCAAGTACCAGGCTAGGTAGGAGCTGTGGCTCTGTCTGCTAGCAGAGCACGCAGCACTTGAAATTATCAAATTTCCTTTTGGTCATCATCAAATCAGAATTCAGAGAAAAAGAATGTTTTAATAATTTACTAGCATGGGATACCTTATTAAAAATGGACTTTAAAGGAGCAGTCATGCTCTTCTGTTGACTATATATTTTTGCAGGCCTTCAGCTGGAAAAGTGGGAATAAGCCAACCAGCTCCCTCTATTAATCTCATGCAGTAGCACAAAGATGCAACATTATGCAAAGATTGCAACTAAGCATTTCATTTGCAGATTTTTATTTTAAAAACCACAGAATTTTTATTTTTATAAAAAAAATCTTTGGATTACAGCTTGTCTTTAGCATTTGCAAAAGGGAGTATGGAACATGTGTGAGGGTGGGGTGGAGGAAAGGCTTCAAAGCATTTTGCTCTCCCTTCTGTCTTTGTGGGCTGACCAGCCACAAATGAACTGCAGGCAGAAGCACTGACTGAGTGCTAAGTGTCACTACCCACACAAAGAGGTAACAATAGCTGATGGAAAGGCTCCACACATGTTCCTCCTGCCTTCCTTACCCCTCAACTGGTCACTGGCCACCCACAAAGTCCCCATGTTCAGAACTGCATCTTCTCTCTCCATGGTTTGGCTTCTACTGTGGTACTTGCTTCCTTTCTCACCCTCTTACTGTAGCCCCACTACACTCCCATCCCCTCCAGACTTTGTCCTTGCTCAAATGGATGGACTCCTCTTTTCAAAGACAGCTAAAGAGCTCAAAGAAATTCCATGTGAAGAAAAAAAAACAAACCCCAGCTTCTAAAATCAGGTAATTCCAATAAAAAACAAGAATGCCACCCCACGACTAATCAGTCTAATGAAAAGGTGCTGCAATAAGTTTGTTTTACTAGCAATAAACCCAAGATTATTTATAAAGAATGAAAGAAAACATGAATTTCACAGTTTACCTGGAAAGCTGCTGCCTTCAGCTTCTCCATGCCATTTACTGAGTGCTCCATGTGTCTTGAAATCTCCTTGCTTTTCTTTCCTAGGAGGTTCTTATAAAGTGTGATTTGCTCCAGAAAACTGTGGATTGGTGTAATTGTATTGTCTCTCACTATGATTGTATTTGACACTCAGCATATTCACACTTTTGTGGCCATGAGCCATGAAATCGCAAATGGAGTCCTGGATGAGTGGCTGAACATACCCAAGAAACAAGAACAAATGTAAAATGCAAAGAAATGCTCCAAAAATTGAGTATATCTATGTGAGACAGAAAAGGCTACGCTTCTAAGGATGGCTCATTCAGAAAACTACTGTGGTCTACCCTAAACATCATTTTGCCATCATGTAAAAAACATTAAAGCAAAATGAACCTTCCCCAACTTTTTTGCATATAAATTAATTAATTCTGTGCTGTCATTCATCAAATCTTCATCATCACAGAAGCTCAGTGCTTCAACATACTTTCATTTTTAAAAAATAAATACTCCTAAAAGCTAAAACCAAAAATTAGATCAGTCACTTTAGTGCTATATGCATAGTTAATACTATATGGATTTTCTATTTTACCTGTGGAAATCTTGTTTAAGAAAAATCCTGTATAGGCTAAACAAATACAATAGACTCGTCACTCTAACCACACTGATCCACACATATATCATGTATCATCAAATGCCTATTCAGAGTGAGGGGCATTTATGCCATTAACTTCAGATGGAACAGAACCGGACTCCATGATTTAGACTGGTGAAGTTATACAAGTCCCTCCTTATCTGTGCTTGCCAAAGTCAGTGACAAACTAACATAAAACAGCAGAAGGGCAGGATAGAGTGCTTCTGAAAGCTGAGTCTCCACCTACCATAAAATGTCAAAAAATCAGCAACATTTCTGATTTCTATCAGTTTCATGGGGTGTTTGACCAGAAAAGTAGTTATGACTTAATAGAGTTGAAATAGTTTCACCTGGCTGACAGCCAAACTTGACACAGGACTCTATCCTTGCAAAACCAGGACAGGAGTTCAGCTCACCCCGAACTGTGACAGCTGACACTCTTTCCTTCCCTAGGTGCCACTCAGGCATCAAAGCACAAAGCACACCTCCAGCTTGGAGCAAATCTCAGCACGCTGCAGAGGGGACCCCAGAGTGGTCGGTCCTGTGGCCCCAGGGGGCTGTGTCAGGTGCCACACAGCACTGCATGGGGTTTCTCTCTCATCACAGGGAGGAAAATGAAACCGTGAGACTGGAAAACTCTTTTCACGTACTATATGATAACCAAAACAAGCTAGGCATATTTAAAACAGCTCCAGATAGTAATTTAATCATGTATTTCTGAGAAAAATACAGAGGTAAAATGCCTGTCTTTATCCACCTCTCACAGCAAGGAGAGAGGCAGATCTAGGACTGAAGTTCAAAGGTCCTTTTTCAAATTTTTTGAAAACCAAACCAGCAAATACAACATACTACTATACTACTTTAAATTAGAGTATACTTCCCTGGGATAAAGGTGAAATAAGAAACATCCAAAATTAATTTTTGTCTGTTTCAAAGGACCCTGACTACCTGTGTTACTAGAATACATTCATATGCATGTCTAAGCAAGAGTACTGTATGCAAAATTAACAGGGAAATACTAAGAAAATCTATTTAACTCCACCATTGTAACTAACTTCCATTTTGTCCTCTATGACTTCTAGCGTACTTAACTTTATAATTTGTGGAGTCACATCTCCCTCATTTTAATGATTATTTATTGCATTCTGTACAAGATGAACCCAGTTCAATTAATCAAGGGAAGCCTAAAAATCAATTAATATGAATTAAATGAGCTACACCAACTCTTAGGAAAGTCACACATAATTTACCAAAGCATTGTCAATAATGCTTAGGGAACTTTGGGAAAATTGCTCACGAGTGGCTGTTGATGCAGTTAAATGTTTTAAGCCTACATCATTAGTATTACAATCAGGTTGATGCTGAAAGACTTGCCATTTTTCTCAGTAAGAAACCTCATTATTTTCTTGTGACTTTTAAAAGCTGGTTTAGAAGAATACTTATTTCACCTATGATTACAAAAACAGAAATTAAAACAAGGACTAAATAAAGAATTATGTGCATTTAGGGAAAGCAGAAATAAATTGCTTTACAGACTAGAAAAAACCCCAGAACATCATTAGTTGAGGCAAAGCCAGCATAAATTCATCTTAAAAATAAAATTGTTTGTGAAAGCAAGGCTAGTCAGCAGGAATGGACATTTTATGCAGATTTGGGTAGCACTTGGCTTCCAACTGAAATGCATTTTAGCCTTTTTCTCCTTTTTTTCATTGCTTGTGACACACACAGACCCTGCAATACAGCTCTGCCTTGCGGAAGACAACCTCCTTACACATGATCCTTATGAGAGGTCTCACTCAGCAGCCCTGAAAAGCCCTCTAACAACAGTTTCATTTGTAAATCAGTGAGGGAAAAAGTGGGTTCCGGTAGAGCTGGAAGTGGCCCGAGACAACTTGTCTCAATGGGGCAAAATAACTATTGTTATCGAGCTTAACAAAATGGCACAGCATGGGAGACACGCCGAGCCAGAGAGCAGCTGGTTGTAATTCACACTGGTTTTCAGAAAACACTAATCGTTCCTGAACAGACCTCTTTGAGGATTGGTCTTTCCTGCATTTTCAATTTGTCACTTTCTCTTATGATAAGGTCAGCGGTGACAGCACTTCCTGACATTAACAGCTGTGGCTTTTAAAAGGGTCATTGTGGAACTACTAATTGCAGTAATTTCATTAGCATAAATTATTTATTCTGCCATTCATTTATCTCCAGGATTGGTTTGGTTTTTGTTTTGTTTTGTTTTGTTTTAATGCTATATTGTACTTTTCAATATATGCCCATTCAGGGTTGCAGGCAAAGGAAATTATTATTGCTAATTTTGCCTCTTTATTTTAAAAAAGGCAAACAAAAAAGAGTTGATATAGTAACAAAATCTGATTTAACTACAGTTCCCTAGAAAGCAAAAAGTAGCTTGAAGCCAATTATGAAGATTAGGGTGGTACGAATTAAACCCATTCAACAGTCCTAAAGGCAACTGAGCAATAAGCCTATGTACAATCTATAAGAAAATCTAAGGTTGAAGTCTGTTCATTCTCATGCAGTCTCTCTATTCTAGGCCTTGGCTAGCTGACTTTTAAGCATGTAAAAAAAAAACCCAAAACAAAAAAAAAGCCCCAAACCCCAATGCAATTTATGAATAGAGTTTAGATAGGAATTTTGCCCTTTACTTTATTCATGTTGTAAACTACTCATTACCAAATTGACAAATCTTAGCTCTTTGCAGTTAAGTTGAGCTAGCTGAAACATGGCAAGCAAAGAGCAAAAAAGACCAATGTCACTGAACGTGAATGCATCTCACAGGCAGTTATCAAAACTGAGAATAAAACCAAGCCAGTATATGTCTGAAGGAAGAGGTAACTGGGAAGTGAGTGTGAGGAGGAGTGGGGTGTGGAGAGGCAAGGGGAGAAGGCAAAATGTTACTTCAGGCATCTTCTTTTGTCATATCACATGTTGTAAAATACTTTGGAATACAAGAAATTAAGAGTTTAATGAATTGATCCTTGCTATGCTTAACCATGTGCACTACTTGGTGCCAAGCACCAAAGGAGCAGCATACAAGACAGCAACAGCAAAATACTCAAAGGAGATGGCAGAGATGTATGTTGCTGTTATTTTCAAAGGGATTAAACAATCCTGACTCTTTTATTCTATACTCAGTGCTGATAATGTGAAAACAGATGAAAGTAAGGAAAAGAGATTGTGTCACATTAAATTTGGAGACAGACACATAATTTCAAAATACTATAGATCATGTTTTATACCAAATGAGGCACCTTTGTAAGGTCGTTAATCTCAGTATACGGATTTCAAAATCACTGCACAGAGTTCTTTGCTTGTGCTCTTTTTAAGTGTAAGTTTAGCAATTTGAGTACTGAAACAGAAGAGGGCTCTTTCCCTTTCTTTTCTCCCAAGAAATCAAAGATATCATAACCGATTACATTTCTGACACTCCATTTATCTCCAAATATCTGTGAACTCACTGCCTCCTGTCCTTAACCCACACACACTGTCCAATGTCCTTCTGAGTGAAAAGAGGCTCATGGGACTTATTTTCAATAGGCACCACAAGTAAGGAAAATAACTTGTTCTTTCTGTTCAGATACTTTCACACAGGGCAGAAGAGACACTCACAGCATCCTTCAGAGCACATATGCAGCATGCAGCTCACCATCTCCCTCCTGAGCTCAATTTGCCCCTCTTCCTTCTCTGGATAAACTGTATCTTCCAGAGAAGTACCTAGGCTTGGTAAGAGATGAAGAATCTAATACTTCCTTCTCAACTCTCAAAATCACTGTGAATTTTCAAATGTTTTTATCTCACCATTTAAACCCATAATTTTTCCAGTTTTTGTTAAAGAAATGTAGATATTATGTCATATTTTTATTGAACTTTTAAAGGGGGGGGGGGAAGATCATGAGCTTAACTTCAGGCTACCATAATTAAAAATAATCTGTAATATTGTTATACAGTGATGAACTAAAAATCTATCAGTTACTATTGCTGTATTTTTGTAAACTCTGAAAAATGATAATCAGGAGCTAAGCATCAATTATGCAAAAATAGACTCAGTAATAGACCTTGCACTGTTCATCATAAGGGACAGCATGATTACAGCATGTTTCAGAAGTCCAGGTGTACATGAGCCCTGGCTAATAAGATTTCTCTACTAAGAACAAACAAGGAGAGAAGGAGAGGCGACCACCTCCCATAAATCTTCGATGGAGAGGGGATGGCAGACTGCAGCTAAGATTCCCTCTTCTTCAGGGTGGTCCTTTTCCACCCAGCCCCTCTCATTCTTTTCATATCTTAATACAACTCTGCAAGTCTCCTGCTCCCCCATCCCCCCCACCCCTTTACCAACTATTTTTCTGTGCTCATTCTCCCTTCACTTCCCTTTCACTCCTCCTCAGACTCTTTGCTGCACACTTCTACCTTTCTGGTTCAGTTTTCATTCTCTTCTGTCTCTCCTGGTTAAGTCCCCTTTCTCTCCCCCCATAACACTGTCATAGTTTCCCTGTTACTTCAATGCCTCTGTTCTGGGTTCGCTTTTTCCATCACTTTCAAATCCTTCTCCTGTCTCCTCCTAATATTTTTTGCATTCTGCTGTATTATCTGTTGGTCTTTTCATTGACTGCACATGCAGACATGACTCAGGCACCTAGTAACTGCTTTACATCTGTTGATGACACAGAAACCTTAGCTCACTATCAATAAAGTGTCATGTTGTTATTTGCCATTTATTTCACTTGCTGGGAACTGAACAGAAAAGATCTTTACCACGAGCAGTTAGCACCAATGTGCAAAAGAGACTCATCAACAGTTGCTTGGATCAGTGAAACCTTTCTTAAATATCTACAAAAAGGAATTACATAGTAACATAATCCCTAAATAAAAGAGAAAACAATTTAAACCCCAAGAAATAGTTTCAATATTAAAAGCCTAAATTCTGATGACCAGATGTATTTTCAAAGGAGCAAAATATAACTGGGGAAAAGAAACAAAAGTCAAAACAAATTCTATTCTCTTTTTTCCAGGTAATCCTAGCAGTTTTTTCAAATAAATGTGAATCTGTAAACTGGTATTGCATTAAAAATTAATGCAAGTGGATACCAGAGCCCCATAGCTAACCCGACAACAAACAACTATCCTAACAACGCTTTGAGTCTCTTATGAGCGGTTAAACCGAAGCAGAAGATGCCGACGGAAAACGTGACAGCCCAGGCTCTGCGCACACCTCTGCTGCAGGCCCGCAGGAGGCGTCCGCCCGCCGCCGGAGCGCGGGGCCCAGGCGAGCTTCGGCCCCGGCAGCCCGGCCCGCCCCCTCCCGCAGCGGCAGCTGGAGCGGCCCGCCCTGCACCGTAGCCGCCCCCCGTCCCTCTGCCTCGCAGCAGCCTCGGGGCGGCGAAGAGCCCGCGGGGTACCCTGGAAGCAGCCCCAGGCATCCCTGCAGATTCCCCCAGCTCCATTTCCTGACGCCGCCGTGTATTTTGTGTGGGTCTGAGTGGAAGATGTGCTGTAAGTGCACTTCGTGGGGCATTCCTGAAATCCTCAGCCTCTCATGACTGCAAATCCTCTACACAAATAAATGGTCCCACATATAACAGCGCTCCATAATGAAACTATTGCAGCCCCGATCGCTGCAAGAAAGGAAATCGTTTCTCGATCTATGTGAGTTACTCCAAAGTCTCACCGCCTGCATGACAGTGTGGTCCCACGTTGGGTGGGACAGCAGAGGCAGCTTGTTAAAACTCTTGGAAGAATACGAGAACATTCTTTTGCCCTGAAAGGAAACTCAGTAATATACAATTTATTTATTTATTTATTTTCTGAAAACAAGTAAGTAACACTGGAGATCAATCAGGAACAAAAAGAGGACTTGCCCAGCTACTAAAACTCTAAATGCATTTGCCATGTGGTTACAGGGGAAATTTTCACCTTTTTAGTTGCTGAACAAAGGGAAAATTGTTGTTATCCTGGACTGTGTACTGCAATATTTCAGCCTCACTTGCTACAGCACTCATGAATATATTTAACCATATTGGAAAGGGTTAAATAAATTCCAAATCTATAAGATCCTAAAAAGCCTTGAATTCAAGGATTCTGCAAAGACAGTGCTATGAAGTACATTCTTCTTTTCTTTTCTGCTCACTTCCCTGTCTGCACTAGACAGTTCTCTAAACTCTGCTGAAGGAACCAAGCAGTGGCACGCTATAAAAATTCAGCTTTTAGCAGGGGTGAGCTTGAACAAAACCAAAGGCAACAAGTATGCAAAGAAGGAGTAAAAGAAGCCTTGGGTTTTTTTCAGCTTATTCAGTTATCAATCTTTCAATGATCTCCGTTGCTTTCTTAGAAGACTGACAAGCTTGAAACTCTGTACCTCGACCCTCTTGGCTTCCTCAATGAAACTCCTGCGGACGAAGCTCAGGGCCTCCCGCAGCCACTCATGAAGCCAGTCAATAGCGGTGCAGTTAACGGTGGCTGGGAACTTCCGCGCTTGCGCTCGCAGCATGGCACCGGCAGGAGGAACACAGAGCAATCTGCGGAGGGGAGGGAGGGAAAAGAGAGAGAAAAGAATCACACGGTATGTTGAGGCGATCAAAGGCATGCAATGAACCATGGCCCAGCACCAGCACCGGCCAGTGCAGAGCCGAGGCTCCACACCAAATTTGGCAGCTAATAAACTCTGTCAGCTGCTTTGGGTAAATAGATTTTACTCCCTTTCCTCTGTACAAACACAGCATACTCACAGCTTCCTTCCCCTCTCTCCACACTGGTATCAGTTACTTGGTTTGATAGCTATAAATAATAATGCAGCCAGAGGGACTGGCTGGCATGCAGACAGCACGCTCAGCTGGTCATGGTGACACAAACCCAGTTCTTGAGTTGCTAAATCTGTTCAAGCCACTTCCTGCTACTTCAATACACACTGCAACCCTGTCAAAAGAACAGTAAGAAAAGGAGATCTGGATCTTGGTTTGTATGTGAAGTTTTTGGGACTATTCTTTACACAAGTGGAAAGGCATGTCCAAGCAAGGGTAAGCTAAAATACTCAAAGAAAAATCTGTGACTGGCTGTTAATATCATCAGGTCTACCCAAAGCAACTTGCATTTGGGAAGGCAGACATTCTAGTGTCTCAGTTGTATCTGTGGACCTGCTTACTGAAGTTAGCATGTGTTTTGGCCATTATGCTTGCTTTTGGTTAATTAGCAAAATTACAGACATCAGGCTGTTAGGACCAGAGTCTCTCCTATACATTTCTTATGAAATGAGCTATTCTTGTACAGGGCTACTCAAACCACATGGCATCAATATTATTAATTACAATAGTAAATATCCAAATGGTATCAGAACAGATTATCACTTCCCCAACAGCCACAAATGCCAGGACAGAGCCCAGTCAGGCATGCTAGGGAACTGACAAGTTTATTCTGCCTCTGGAGTAATCAGGAATTGACATTACCTATTCAGAGAAAACTGGATGAAAAAGGGAGAAGAGCAGAAAGTTGAACGAAAAGAAGGAAAAAATGAGTGAAGGAAGAAGGAGGTTGACTGGTGACAATACTTCACTGAGTTTTAAAGCAGTCAGAGATGAGAGAGAAAGTGATGAGTAGATAGTAAGAGTGGAAAAAGCTTCTATAGTATCTAGAAAGAATACACGGAAAATATAACAGACTTGCCTCTATCTCAGTTTCTAAAAATGCACCTCTGCACTGGAAAACACAAGATGACAATTTCTGTAAGCAACCTTTAGTTAAGAGCAAAGAAGAATAAGTTTCAGTAGAACTAAGTCAAAACAAGAAAATCTTTTACTATTATTCAGAAATTCCTCTCAAAGAGAAACTGTTTCCTGGGATATTTATGCATTTTGCAAAACTTGGATTTGACACTGAACCACAGGATATTATCCTTTTTTACTCCCACTCTTTCTAGCAAAATCAATGAAGAATTGGTCTCTTGCTCACAAGCATTGGTCAGTCTGCATCTCACAAAAATCTTCCCTTTGTCACGGCTGTACAAACCACATGGGATTTGGAGATTATTATAGGCTTCAGATCAATTACACCATTTTCAGAAGGGTGTGATATGACAAAATGTAACACCAAGAAGGGCACAAGTGGTCCCTTCTGTTTGGAGCCATGGTGGAAATGGAGAAGATGAAAGGCAGAAGTGAGAAAAAAATCTTAAAAGAAAAAAAAAAGAAACAAACAAAAAGGGCAAGAGAAAGAAGCAAGGGAGGCAAACAGAAGTAATGTTAGTCTCCCACGTTGTGACAGACAGGAAGAGAAATGATGCAGACTGAAATACTAAATGGGGCATAAAATAGAAAAGAATTCACTGAAATCTTTACTGGTGAGTGAATCATAAATATGCAATAAATTAGAGCCCCAAGCCCATGCTTTAGATTGTGAATTAACTGCATGTTCCACCATTTTTAATCCATTTACTTCTTTATACTTCTAAATGGAGGGTATTCACTAGTACCTATTCCATTTCCAACATGCTTACCAGCTTCTCAGAGCTACAATATCTCATAGTGCATTTTTTAATGTTTTGTGGAATGGGATGTAGAGCACTACTTCATGTGAAAACAGAGTTTTGAATTGCTGAAGTTATTCTGGTCCTCCTACTGATCTAGTTTACTGTCAGAGAAAAATACCTCTCTTACATGAACCAAAAATTCTTCTAACCACAGGCAATTTGCATATTTGTCTAGGAAGTACTTGAGAATGTGTCAGCAAGAGAAACTACTGGTTTTAAATCACTCGTGACCTTTGACTCCAGCAAGAATTACAAAGAGCAGTGCATGTTCCCATACCTGCAAGAAGTTAATGTTCTCCTCTATCTTCAGTAATTTAGGTAGAAATGTAGACGCTCATGCACAACGGAATCCAGGTTGTCCAAGGATTTTAGAAAGACAGACCAACCAGCATGTTGGTCCAAGGTACAGAAGAAAATGTCATCGACTTTGAATGTTCAGAGTGAAGAAGCAAATGGCAGAAACGTCCATGTAGAAATGCATTCTAGCCAAGTGATGAAAACTGCACTAAAACTTACAAAGGGCACAGAATGATCTTGGAATTTGCAGTGAAATTTTATCAGGCTGATGAGAAATAAAGGCAATCACCAGAGAAACAATCAAAACGATACAAGAATAAATGGTCTCTACCCCAACACTCTGAATCAGAGGAGAAATGTACATGAAGAATCTGCCAGGTTTGTTTTGCGATTCTCAGCGACTTTGGACACTTCTGTGAGTTTTCTGAAATTTCTTCTCTTATACTATGTTTCCTTCAATCAGACATTCTCTCTCCCTCTCATTCACGTCACCTCATTTTCTGATAAAATTCTACCTTCAGTTATAGTATCAGAGGTGGTGAGCAATGCTGGTGTTTGGGGCACCCCATTTTCTCCTCTCTTATTCCTCTAGCAGTGACCTTCTCAATCTGCATACCATCCTTGCTATGGTAGCAGCAGCAATGGAGAGCCTAGAGATATCTGTCCCCACTTTGATGTGTTTCTCACAAGTGTCCTTGCTAAAGCCTTGGTGCCAAACTGAATCTATCACACTTCCAAAGCTGCAAACCATACACAGTCTTGCTAGAAGTTACATCTACACCCTCCTACACTCCTATTGCTCATATTTGGATTTAACTCTCTATGTACTGGACTGTAAGAAGAGTTCAAATCAAAGTCTTGGATCATTTGCCAAACATATATCAGAATTTACTGTTTTCCTCAGTCTTTTACCCTAAGTGATATTTTATCCTCTCTAAATATTGAACAGTTGTCTGTATGGAACGATTACTGTTTATGCCCTACTTAAATCAATCTTATGTTGAACTTTCCATCATCTTTGAGAGGTCATGGCAACCAGGAGAGGTTTCTGAAGACTGCAAGAAGGCAAATGTCACCCCTGTCTTCAAGAAGGGTAAGAAGGAGGACCCAGGGAACTACAGGCCAGTCAGCCTTACCTCTGCCTTACTTTATTCTAGGATCTAAATTCTGGATTTACTAAGTCATCCCCATCCTCATCTGTTCTCTCCTTGCCTTTGGCCACCCCTCTTAAAAAATTTCTGAAAGTTTTAAAAAGTAAATTATAGTAGTATGTTCTAATCTTTATTCTCATGTCATGTTTATCCAGCACAGTGGATAGCTGGTGCTCATGTGGATAAACACAGGTCACAAAAGCCTCTCCACAGTTAACTTTCGTAACAAATGAACAGGAGGTGAACAGCAACAAATGAAGACAGGAGAGAAATGGTTGAAGCAACAGTGCATCTAGCACAAGTTGCTAAACAGGGTAAGCAAGTCCTAGTGAAAGTCTTTGCAAGAAATACCAGGCAGACATTAGTTCTACCAGGATTATTTCTCTGGAAAGCCTGAACAAGAGAAAAGAAATATACCTGTGAAAGTATCCTGGAATCAGCTGTCATAACATCCCTAAAAACAGCTAGTTTAAAGGCAGGGGAACTTAGTACACGTGCAATACAGATACACCAATCTTCTGCTTGCAATGCAGACATATTCAAATACCTAGCTGTTATTTCACAAGTGCAGATTACAACGTAAAAAGTAACACATGAAAACAACTCCTGTGAAGGCTAAGAAGAGAGGGACTAGATGAGAAGGTCTGCAAAAGCTAATAATAAAGAAAATAGCAGCAGATCTGAGTTCTAGAAACCTTGTAGAAAATGAAGAGAAACAATGAAATCCAATTTAAAGGTAGCAATAGGTAAAATTCGTTACCTACGCACACGCTTTGTAGATTATCATGTCAGGATGAAGGTCAGAAGAACAATTTCTCAATCCCTTAATAAATTACTTATTGGAATAGCTAGTTCTAGAACTCAAATTTAAATACACTGTTTAAAATTTACATTTCTCTAAAACACTGAGTTATTTTTACTATGTTTTATTGTTAAGCAGGGAATTCCAGCACAGCCCTACCTATAATGTAACACCCTAAATAGGTCACTTCTTTATCTTTGTTAATTATTTTTGTGGACAATAAAAAATATGATACATCATATACTTGAAAAAGTAGTCATAAAAAGCAGGTAACCAGATCCGCACCATGGTATAACCTTTCTATCTCCTTTAGCTTTAGTGAAGTTTGGTAAAATCACATCAGGAAGAGATTTGTTGTGCCATGTTTTCAGGGTTTATTTGTATTCCTTCCAGTGAATTCCCAATATTATGAAGGACCTTGTGCACTGCTTGATTTGCACATAGAATAATGAAGATGCCATGTGATTTGATAACAAGAGAGCTGTGAGAAAAAATGAGTAATTATTACTGACTACATTTTAAGCAATCTCTGCTTAAGCAATAAGGTCATATTTTCAGAACATTTATCTTCTTCCCAGGCCATAAATGACAGTCTAATGTGACAGTGTTAAAAAAAAAAAGGAACAGGAAATGCTCCAATAAGGAATGCTTCATTTTTTTGCAAGACAACCAGGATATAGATATTACAGTGAGGGTATTTCATATAGTAATGGAAGAACTTAGAAAGTTCTCCAAGATAGACCCATTCCTTTCTTTGAAAAAAATGTGGAGTGAGAAGGACTATGCAAGAGTCTTTCATCTGACATTTTTAAGATTTAAATTTGCACAACTGAGTAATAAAGACAATCAGTGTGGACAAAATAATTGGTACCACGTGAAATTAATATCAATGTCCATGTAGCATTCACCACTCCTAAGAACACAAAAAACCTCTTTTCTCAAATGTCCTGTTTAAGCCTCACACTCACATGTCACTCTCGCTACAGATGTGTCTTTTACACTAGATTTTTTGGCTCAAACTCCTCCTCCTTATCTCAGATATGCAAGCTCTCTAGGTTCACTGAGTGCTTCAAACAGAGCAAGACAGACAACAGTGTATTCTAATACTAATGAACTAAAGAGTGCCTTGGCCCATGCTTGACCACTGGTCTGACAGGGCCCATCCTATTTAAGCATTAGAACACTCACTTGCATGGTTTTCCCATTTGAAACTAAGCAATGCTGCAGCAGGAGCAAGGAGCTGTACAGGCCAGGAATTGTTCCTAACCAGCTCAAAACCACTGCCATCATTTTATGAGCAGAACAAGGGAAAAGCTAAGACACGTGGATGCCAGCCATGTCATGCCACTAGTCTGCCAGAACCACAAAATACATCTCGTAAGTTTACTTATATATATATATATACACACATATATATATCTCCTTAAAAATCAGCTCTCTAAGTACTCAAGAAGAGATGGCTGACATCCAAATGAGAAAAGCCTGGGGCTTTTCATAGAGAAACAGGAACTCTGTAAGAGCCTGCCAACTGCAGAAGCAGCTGTTTTGTGTGCTACAGAACTTAGAAATCCTCAATAGCTTCTTGGCTGTCTATTAGTGTAACTGAACCTTCATTCTGTGGGACAAACAGTAACCGTGTCTGTCTCTGATCCACCTGCCTCCTTGGTGGCAATTGGTTCATGAGTTCAAAAATTGGTGGGGAGGTGAGATTGATCAAGTGATAGACAGCATGATTAACTGAACCCTTATTTCCCATTGAATCAGACAAATATAATCACATCTGAAGTTAGTATTAGTTTAACATAGAACCAGAAACTCTTAACAACATGGTTCTCTGGCTGGCATTAAAGCAGTCAGGCTGACAGGCACATAAGTGTATTTACACCCTCAAAGGAAAAACCACGAGAGCTGGCCAAAAGCTGAGCTGTGATGGGGCTGCACAAGTTCCTCTCAGATTCACAGGTAAAAGAGACATTCTGTCAGTGGTGAAACAGACCACAAGGAAAATGCTAACATGTCCTGATGAAAGAGGAGTTGGAGATTATTTAAAACCAAAGTAATAGTAATAATATGGACAAAATGGCCAAAAGCTGAGCTGTGATGGGGCTGCACAAGTTCCTCTCAGATTCACAGGTTAAAGAGACATTCTGTCAGTGGTGAAACAGACCACAAGGAAAATGCTAGCATGTCCTGATGAAAGAGGAGTTGGAGATTATTTAAAACCAAAGTAATAGTAATAATATGGACAAAATTGCCTGTGGCAATGCAGGGAACCTGCGCTGCCTATGTTTGATATTAATTCTGGCTGAAGCATGAAAGGGCTTTACTCCTGAGTTCCTTATAAAATGGGGAGCCAGCTAAATACTGACAAGACTATGCAAGGAGGAGACAACTATAAAGATGTAATGACTAAAGTAGTCCAGCCAAGTCTGACTATTGGAAGGAAACTAGAGAAATAGTATTCCCCTAAAACCAGTAGATTTAGTTCTTAATGCTGAGACTTCACAACAGCCACTGAGGGACTGTAAACTTTGAAACATGAGGAAAATACACAATGAGAAAACCTGGAGGAAACCTGTTCAAGAAGTGGGAGCAAGTATTTGTAGTAGGAGATTCACAGCTCATGAAGAAAACTGGCTGCACAGGAACTAGGTAACAGAGATTCAGGTCAGAAGAAAAGCCATATAACATGTGTGGCTGTAGAACACATAGTAATGTTTAAAATCACCAAGGAAACTGAGATGAGCTAGTAGGAAATTTTGAACTTGGAAAACACACAAAGATGAAATGCTTTAAAGAGTATGTTTACTGGAAAGAGTACATTTAAGAGTATCTTTGTGTAGGAAGTGGACTGCAAGGCATTTAGACATGGTTTTCTCATTTTTGGGAAACCACTGAAAGGTTGCCACAACCAAAAGAATAAAATAAAATCAGATGGAGCTCAAGAGGCAGCAGGACTGAGTGGCCATGCCTCATATCCATGCTTTAGGGAAACAGTTGCTTCTTCTGGCCTTTACTTTTATTAAAAATTTTGGTAATGTGAAGAGTATTTAAGAGTGATTACTGCATAGACATGTGGGATATTGAAAAAGTTCTGGAGCTCCAGTAAATCCCTGTGAGCCTTAGAAACTTCTCAGCCTATGCAACGCCATGCCTTAGCACTGTTAGCACATTACCATTCACAATGTTTGGCCAACTGAAGCAGCATTCTTCTTTTTAATTTATTTCATTATTCATCACAAAAGCTTTTGAAATCCTCAGGTGCATATATGTTCTCACACACACTTCACTTGTGGGGCCATATTTTATAATTGTGCAGTCCACTGTCTTTAACTGACATTCTTCCAACTTGCGCTGACATAAATTGCACCTACATACATGGCATGTTCTCAATACGTTAATAGCAGAAGTGATTGCAAGTTCCAGACTGAAAACAATCAAACAAAAATAACACAAAACCAAAGAGGTATGGTGAATCAAAGAATTGCACTGTGTAGTTTGGGTTCCTGAGATACAGATTCCTCATCATAAACAGAAATGTAGGGTATAAGATGATGGGTGAGCGCAAGAGAAGTGTGGCTTAATATAGGGTGCTGGGTTTTTAATATGAAATTGAAAAATTAGACTATATCATTTCACTAAGCTTTAACATTCTGAAACTGTCCAAATTTTCCCTCTTGCTCTCTTTCATATTTTATTAGTCTTTTATTGTTCAAATCTAGGGAACGGGTGGGGTGATAGGTCACCTAACACTACCTAGAAGTCTGTACAGATATCTGCCAGGGTGCTAACTCATTAAATTTATGTCTCCTTCAGTACTGTAATGTCTCTACTTAGCTTCCCTGTAACATGAATAGATATCACCTGATCTTGCCTCCAGAAGTGCTAATTTGCACAGTGGGGGATTGGTGAAATGGCTGCAAGGTAATAGGCATTTGAAAGGTGGAAAGGAAAGGAAAGGAAAGGAAAGGAAAGGAAAGGAAAGGAAAGGAAAGGAAAGGAAAGGAAAGGAAAGGAAAGGAAAGGAAAGGAAAGGAAAGGAAAGGAAAGGAAAGGAAAGGAAAGGAAAGGAAAGGAAAGGAAAGGAAAGGAAAGGAAAGGAAAGGAAAGGAAAGGAAAGGAAAGGAAAGGAAAGGAAAGGAAAGGAAAGGAAAGGAAAGGAAAGGAAAGGAAAGGAAAGGAAAAAGAAATTGTTGGGGGAATAAGGAAAACACAAAGAGAAATAATAAAATGAAGAGAGATATTAGATATCATATTTTTTTCCTGTCCTCTCTTAAAAAATGTACACAAATGCAATAGTTATGAAACAGAGACAAATAACACTGACTAGAAATATATAGAGAAGGTAAGCATCACCATTGACCATGTCCTTGAAGTGAAAGTATGGAAAAGTGAAAACATGATAGAATATGTCATACTAGATCCCATACAAGTATCCACTGCCCTTTAAGTTACAGAAGAAATTAGTAGAAGGACAGAAGTGACGGCAATAAAATTTGAGATAGGAAGGAACTTTGGCAAAACTAAAGCAGGATAGAAAAAAGAAAGAAGATGAGGAAAAAAAAAAAGAGAAAGTGGCATGTTATATAGAGTAAGAAGTTGAAAAAAATCTTATAACCAAATAAGAATGGTCTTCAGATCAGTGGTGGTTAAACACTTCAGAAGAAGCAAAAAGAACCCACATAGAAGATGACTGTGGAATAATCTGCTATGGGAAGGCTCTTCTCATCCCTAGTCAAACAGATCAGTCTACTACATAAAGTATGGGGCATATATTCCTTTCAAAACACTCTCTTTATAAAGGGTTAATGGTTTTCAGTCTTTCAATTTTCTTATCAGCCACATACATGTTTCAGATTATGTCTAAAATTGATGCCTGCATAAACCAAAAGTTCCTAAAAATTCCACTCCAAAACCAGTATTCCCAGCTCCTGCTTCCCATCTTTCAGGAGAGAACTAGAGTCAACCTCAACAACATTACCTCTAAAATGGAGTTCTGAGAGAGATACTTGTTGCAATTGTGGTATCATATGAATGCGTACTGTTAAACAGCTTTTGACCTGAAAAGAGCTACAGGAATATTTTTATTTTCCCAGCTTTAAATGGCATATGAAAAGTAGAAGAAATTAACATTTACTGTGAAATTTCAGTCATTTGTGCAAATGTTTAAGAGTTGACTATGCATACAGAATTATTGTATGTCTAATTAGGGAACATATTTACAATTGCACTAATTGTACCACTAACTCCTCATCAGCATCTTGCTTCTCTCTGAAATGCATCGTTATATTCAAAACTGACCATGAAAACAAGAGGCAGGGCAGCTGTGCGACTTTCCTATGAACGGGCAGGAAGTCAGTAGCCAGGCCTACGAGTAAAACTTGGTGTGCACCAAACCTCCACATAGAGAAGGGTATTACAGGGGTAATGCAAGAGAGGCAAATTCAGTGTCGTGGGTTGGAGAGTATGTCTTTCAAGAGAAGTATGCCAACGTATGCAGGGTTATAGAACAAATTAAATATCTTGTAACTTTAACCAGCTGGGTACTGCCTCTCTCCCCTGAGATATGCCTTACTTTTAACTAAGCCTCCAGCAGCTTTCTCTGGTGTCCATCAGGCCCAGGGCTTGGACTTCTTTTCGAACTCCTGTAACTATGGCCTCCATGTCTTCATCACTGAAGAGATCTGGAACTTCTCCTGTGAAAAGACAAAAGGATGGTTAGGAGAAGCCTTACACAACACAACCTGAGAAATAATCTTCTACACAGTATTTAGCACAATGGGGTTTAGGTGCATAACTAGAACTATGCTATGATAATAGATAGATCAAGTAACAAAACAGTTTCTGCTGATAGGAATTTAACTTATAAATTATGTATCCTTCAGAATAGTTGTTCCTTTTTTTTACAGGCTATTAGAAAATTGTTCTCCAGTCTGGTTGCAAAAATAAATAATAATAATTTTAAAAAAAATCTTTCAAGATGCTCTCCAACTGTACAGCATGGTGTTATTCTGATTTTTCTTCCACCCTACCTCCAGAGTCCCACAGTCAGAATCCAGATTCTTGAATGTTCAAAACATGGGTGAAACTGCATTTATGTGTTACACTTGTGCAGCCACAAAGACATTGCTTGAAGTCAGTGAAATAGTATCAAAGCAAACATGGCATTAAGTCAAAGAGAGATTCCCATATCCTCCCAAATCCACGCGCTTATGCACGATAAGCCTTAGCAATTTGTCCCCGCAGTGGGCAATGCTTTCTTAAGCAACCCATCCATCCCCAAGTTGGCCTCTCTAAAAGCTCCCCCTACAAATAACTGAAAGAGAAATAATCTTTATAAAGTTCAGTGAAACCACAGATCATTTGTCATTGGAAAAGATCTTTCAAGAAATGTGTTGGGCTAATCACCTGATGCCAACAAGTCATTAATCAGCACAAGAAAGCGTTCATCTGGAACCTGGGCATCTGTCAGCAAAAACACTGTGGGCATGTTCTTGGCACCCGTCTTGATGTACAAACTGGCAAGATCTACCTGTAAGGAAAGGAGGCAATCATTCATATTCTGTTAAAACATTGAAGCAGAAAAAGTATGAAATTCATGTTAGTGGATGGTAACACATTGCTGACTTCTCGTTTTTTTCATTTTATTTACACATCGTTAATTGTTGCACAATGTCCAAAGGGAAAAGCAGCTTGTTTTTGTTTTCAATATCAGACACTGAGGTTCTGACATGACCTAGTGGTAAAGATCAAAATGGACTACTAATCAAGGAAATCCATCCATGAATGTACTAAAAAAAGGATATTGCAGTCATGAAAGTCCCCATCAAGAACAGTCATAAACATACCATTAATGTCTGGGAATTTCACTGAAGAGTCAGATCTGTTTTAAACTGTTATTTCTACAAGACTTTATTTTTTTTCTTAAGTGCATTTATTTAGGAGAGCTTTCTCATGTAAAAAAACCAACCAAACAAACAACAAAAACCCCCACCAAACAAAAGACAGCAGTGCACTGGTGCATGATACTTTTGCTGTCACACATGGGTGGCCCGGAGAGACACATGGCATGGGAGCATTGTGCTAGCAGTGGCACAACATGGAATGCCTTTTGGCATTGGGTTCCAGAAAAAAAAATCAACCCACACCAGCTGCATTCAAGTGTGGTCATATTTGAAACACAGATTAAGGTGTTGGTTGATATGAACAAGTTGCCACATGACCTAGCAGAAAGCAAATCCTCAGGCTTGTTAACAGAAGCTTAGAAATTTCCCTGCTTGGAAACAGCACAGGGGAAATGACCACTTGAGGGTACATCTTACTCTGCACCTCATTTGCCCAGGGAAGGAGGGCTCAAGAAGTTAGATGCCATGTAAGACACTGAAGAACACATAGGACTTGTCCAAAACAGAACAGTGAGTACCTCCCTCTGAAAACTGATGCCTCAGGCTGCACACACTATGGTAGTTTAGTCATGGCCCAAGGCTAACAGAAGGGTTTTTTGGGGACTACCAGCCACCATATCTGGCCTTGATCAGATCCTCATTTAGCCTTGTCTGAGATTCAGAAGTATCGCTTGTTGTCTGCATGGAGTGAAGAGGAAGAAAATGTTCCCTCCTTCCGTGTTTGCTCACACAGATAGGACTCAGCCTTGCAAGGTCCCAAAGCCTGATAGAGCACCTCACTCAGCTATATTCCTTAACTTTGCATATGACCAGTTTAAGTGATTAAATGACTCACATACAACAAAGACAAAATTTTGCCTGGTGTTCACCTACATCTGTTTTATACCACTAAATCAATAAATGTGCAATGACACACAAGAATTTGTTAAAAACACTTACTTTAAATACCAGAATTCCAACCACATCTTTGCAGTATGTCAAGTAGCTGCCTTAGGAAAAGTGGAGAAAGTACCAAAATTCTGTGAAGCATATCAACAGACACTAAAACACCTTTTGACCATCCATTTCTCAGAGATATAGAAAACAAGAAGTAGAGTTGGAAACCACAGGAACCACAGGGGTTGGTACTGTAAATTACACTGCTTCGCCTGTGATTTTATCGGCTGTGATGTAACAACAAAACGATGCATTCTTGAAGTAGTGAACGCAGCAGACTCGAATAACATCTCTGCATTTACCCTCAGGTCCCGGATCCCACAGCCTTTTTTCAGTGAGATTTGGAAAACCTCCAGGGAGCAGATGTATGCTGCCAGTCTCAACAAGCTTTGTTTACCACTACCACCTACTCCAAGCAGAAGTGCATAACCCCAAGGGCTTCTAAGATACAACTGATCCGGCACCTGATAACAAAAACCCAGTAGTGTAACATAGATTCCAACAACCTTGTTAGCCAAGTTTCTCGATTTCTTTTTATTGCACCAAGCTTTCTTTTTTCCTTTTTTTTCCCCTTTCTTTCTTTTTTGTCTAATTTTGTGGTAATGTGCCCCTGACACCTACAGGTACATTATCTTCATGTCATCACTCGGTTTCTTTCTAATATTTGAGCGAGTGGAAAGAAAAACTGTTTTCCTTTGTCAAATCTTGAACCTCTGCACTGACCTCTACAATGACCAGAGCTGTCTGGTTGCTCATTCTTTACACTGAGCTGCTCCAAAGCATCATTTCAAGATCCTGATGGACTCTGACTGGGCTCAAAATAAAGACCTAGTTAACTTGAAGGGAGTTTGAGTAGGGCCTAGGAGCACATGAGAACTTAACCTCCAGCAGTTTGCACCTCAAAGGTTGAACGATGATGATCACTTCATGAAAAGTATGTATCAAATTTAATTTACTCTTGAAATATTTAGCCCAGACTACTTAAGCCATACTTTTATTTGCTGATCATGGACTATTATATGATGAACGAGGCCAGATGGGAATATGGCCCACAATTAGACAAGATTTAGTTGCTAGAATTTTCAAATGTAAGTATTGAGGTAATTCTTCCCTCCAAAAAGAAATGTTTGAGACATTAAAAGAAATGTCTTGGAATTTATATTTTAATTATTTATATAAGCATCTAAAATTATTTTCAAAATTTCATTTTTTAAAATCAGATGCAGATTCTAAGGGATTACAGCCTAGTATCAGCAGACCAGAGCTTAGAAACAGCATGTTGGACCATTTGTTTTCATTTATCAATGAAAAAAAAGCCAAAAAGCAATCCCCTCATTCTCTTTATGTCTCATGCCTCTGCAAAAATCATCCCTTTTAAAATATGTATGAGAGCCTTCTTAAATAAAGGGATAATGTGTCTAATCTGGTTGCATCTAATAAAGAGGTAGAAACCTGTTCAACCAAAACATTACTGGAAACCAATTCTCTTTGACCTCACTGTAGAGCTTTGTCAGCCTTATTCATGATTTCACAATGGATCCATAAAAAAAAAAGTAAAAGGTGTGGAAAAAATTTACAGGATTTAATTTCACATAAACTTTTCTGGGACTGCCAAATTGTAAGGCTAATACACCCTGTCACTTTGTTTGCCAAACTGGGATACTACTCTCAGTCACTAGACTTCAGAGAGGAGATAATGGCTTACCAACATTTTCAAGCAAGACTAGCGATACCTGAGAAGGCTTCTGTCTGCAATTCTGATGATTATCACATCAACCTCTAAATCAGCAGAACAAAATCTACAGTGCCTGTGAAAGATCCATATGATTATCTTTGTAATTCAAGCTCCTTTTTAATCCTTTTGGAGAGAAACTTCTACAATAGACTGCTTTGTCAAGAGTGCCTTCTCTTACATAGCTCCTGTCTGAATATGTGCAAAGTGAAAAATGGTGACACTGAAATCCTAGTCCAGCTCAGTGAGAAGAAAAGGTTCCATGTTAAATGATTTGACAATGCAAATAATAAAAACTGCTTTAACAAAACCAAGCTCTGCCAGCATGGGCCTCTGTCTCTTTCTGGAAATCACTGATATTATACAAAAGCAGAACAATGGTATATGTTAAAGAAAGATTATAAATAATGACAAGGCACAACAATGAAATCTGTGCCTCACTTACTCAGCAAAATCTTCACTTAATCTTCTGAAAACTGGCTGGTTTTCTTCCATGCAGGAAAACAAAGCAAATGCAGTTAATCAAACTTCAGAAACAAACAGATTTGGGGCCATGATGAACACTAAGATATTGCCCAACATCAGAAAAACAAATTTCACTAAACTGAGACAAGGTAAGAATACATATGGAAAAAAAAATCTATAAAATAAAAATCTATGATGCCATTTTGAAGTCTGGGCTGGTTTAGATTCAAAAACATACAAGGCTAGGCAGCAAAGCAACTTCAAGTCTGCCATGCACTGGCATCGTTTACTATATGCTTAAGGTATTACTTGTCTTTGTTTTGAATTAATTTAATTTTAAAAACATTTTCCCTTTCTTGGAAATAAAAGATAAATATTACTTTTCTTATAAAGGCCTGTTATACCCTTAACTAATTAAAAGATAAGGCAGACTATGTACAGCATTAAAGATTATCTTTCCACCTCAAAGAATAAACAGTGTTAATTTCTGTGCAGCACAATAAAGGATGAATCTCTATTTAAACAAACAAAACGGAGGTTAGCTTTAACACTGACTCACAATCTACTCTTCCATAATGGCACCAGTGAAGTATATTTAGCAGGACTGTTGCTGCATGGTGTCCTTGCATAAGCCTTTCATTAAGAATGTTATGAGACTGAACTGCAACCACCTCTGAACAGTAAAAAGCAACAACTTCATGCAAACATTGGTAGCATCATTATGAATTTGCTCTGACATTTGCAAAATGGCAATAGATGAGTGGAGATTGCAGCAACACTTGGTCTTCCACATTTTACCACACAGTAAAAGAGAAAAATAATAGTTAAAAAATGCCCCAAACAAAGTGCATGAAAAATACTTTCATGAAAAAACAGTCCATCAATGTAGTGACTGATGTACCCAGGCACTGTGAGCACACTGCAAGACTAAAAGCAGGTGCAAGTATTGGCATTTGCACAGTACCTCCAAACAGCCAGACTCCAAACAACTACTTGTGAAGCTGTCTGTTCTTCAATAGCTTTAAATAGTTTAGACACGAACAAAGGAACAATCATTTCTTTGTGACAGGAAGTCACTGTTCAGTCTGGGTTCAAACACTCCCAAATATTTTAAATTTTCTGTTTTGGTGTTCTTATTCCTATCATTATTTCTTTTCACTCCTTTTTTTTACTGGAAAATAGAAATTAGAAAGGAAGGGAAAAAAGGACTAGTAAACGAAGCTCATGTTTTCCAGTTTCCATTTTTTGTCAAATCAAATACCCCCTTTTTCTTCTTCCTTCCCCTCCTCCCCAACAGTTAGGAAAGCTATTTATTTTTAAAAAATCAAATATACATGCTTTTAATATGTTCATTTTAGTTCATGTTTCTGTTGCTTTGTCTGCTGCAAAACGTGTATGCTTTCAAGTGAAGAGTTTTTGAAAGGAAAATAGAAACAGCATTGTGGTCCTCACTAGTTAATTCATCCGTGGTATTGGCACCAACACAGATTAATTGCAGCAGAAACTATACATGCCACAGTACTATATAATATGTGACATTATTTTATCTTCCTTGTACCGTGTCTGATACAATGAACAATACAAAAGGTACTATATGTCATTATATATGACAAGTTAAGGAAACATGAGGCATACATAAAAAGACCGAGAACATGAAGACAAAGGAACATACTTGTTTCCTGGCTTATATGTGCAGCTTTTGGACTGTGAAAACTCCCATCCCCGTAAACAGAGAGACTGAAATGAAACCTGTCTATCTGTTTTATACATGTCTTGTAATCTACAGTGTCTTAACTCTTTAATAGTTTAATTCTGATAAAAAGTACTTTTATTTGGATAAGCAACAGTGCTCAAAGTTAAAAAAGCACATGCTGTTTTAGTGACATGCTTTGAATGCCAAAGAGAGTCTATGATTTAAAATTATTTGAAAAATAAATTAATTCAATTTTTTAATATACATGCATATACATACACACACTTAATACTCAAGATAACTATTCAGGGAAAGGAAACTAACACAAAAGAAACAATTAGTAAAGAAAAATAAAAGTACATTATTGAGGTTTGAAGCACAGAATCAGGAAACGGAAAATGAAGGTTGCAACTTGTTTACAGTTATCCAGTGAAGGACATGAAGAGTCACGTCCACAGACAGGCTGCCACCTCCCCCTTCTAGAGAAGACTCACCTGTTTGCTTTAAGTTACTAACAACACTGCAACAGAGATACCTGACAGTCCTCTGCTAGTCAAACATTACAGCCAAGGTAAGAATAATTGCCCCTGAATCTTCTCAAGGGAGAAGCTTCTTTGGCTTCCCCTTTTCACTTACTGTGGCACCTGCTTTTCCTCAGTAAGGAAGATGCTCGTGTTGAGGGCTGAGGATAAAAAGAGCTACTGCTACTTACCGTTCCAGTAAATAAGACCTTTCACTACCCAGATTTTAACTTGTTGGCATTAGGCAAAATACTTTCAAGCTACCAACATATTTCAAAATACTTGTGCATAGTGTCCATCATAATTTTATGAAAGAAACTGCAGTCTTTGTTTTCCACCAGTTTATCTCCATAGCTGATTAATGAAGCCAAAGACATTGAAGACCATTTGGTTGTTGTAAACACTCCGGTGCAGCAAACAGAATGCCCTAAAGATAACACAATATATATTTAAAAAAAAAAAAAATGCTGTCATCTGGCATTAAAATAGGCCACCTGCAGAATACCAGTTAGTCTCCCTTCAAAAGTATTAAGCATACTAAGTAGATACTCAATACACATTGTGCTTGAAATTATGTATTCTTTAACATGAACCAGAATGTCTCTAAATTAGCAAGTTCTCCAGCAAACTGAGTGTGCAAAATATAATTAAAACAAATGTCTGCTCTCCACTGGCTGGCACATTTAGGTGACTCATTACGGTTTGAGGCTCCGGTGCCGTACAGGGCACAGGGAAGTATCAGCGCTGCCAGGATCTTAGGTGTTCACTAGCCCCATTTTGCATTATCACTCAAGAAAATAGGACACAGTTTATCATGAGAAAATTAGCCCTTTCTCAGCTATCACCTCAAACTTCCTTCCTTAACAAATTCCATGCCAGCACGGGCACAAATGTGCATACTGGACCAGTGCACCCCCATCAAACTATGTGTTATACAGGGTAGTATTAATAGGAGAGCTGACAAATCCTCGCCTGCTTGCTAACAGTTCATCATGTTCCATGGGGTGGGCAGAGAAGAAAAATATTCTGGAAGAGAACAGAACTGCACTCCAAGGAATAAGAAAGCAGATAAAACCAAACCAAGACCAGGCTCAGCTGATTTTACAAGAAGGATCAGGATTTGCTGATCATATTACATCCTTTCCTCATTTTTCTATTTAAACCCTCCTCTGACATTTGGCTACTGGTTTCAGTCTCTGCTTCAGAGCTTCTTCAACCTCTGCTTCATTTTACCTAGTCTCCAGAAAGTTGTTGTTCCCTCTGAACAAATGTTGACCTCTTCTCAAAACAATAAGTAAGGATAGCAAACTTTGCAAACCATTACTCTATTTCCACTAAGTATCTTTTCTTTCTCAGCTTTCTACCCTTTTCATCTACCTGACCATATCCACATCAGGGCAGAGACTATCTTCTGCTTTGTACAAAAGCCATCTGTTCTTCATTGGTCCACTGGCCAATCTACATCATTAAATAATAGAGAGCACCAATAATAGAATATTGTTAGGTAGAAAATTAACCCATGATATAAACCTGGAAGATGTTGGAGAGGTCTCTCATGTTAAAGACATAGTGTAACTTAACAGCAGTTGCTGGGAAGTTTTGAACCACTGCCTGGTAAAGCCATATGGCTGCTTGTACTATGGCTGGAATATTCTCTATTACTGTTGGTGTAAAAACTTGTTGCTGAAAATGGAAGCAAACTATCTTGCTATAGATGGTAGTCAGGGAATCTGAAGAAGGGAAGTTCAAAGCAAATACTACAAAATGGCTCTGAAAATCAAAAGGGAAAGAGAGAGAAAGATTCTTCAGCATCAGACATCAGTTAAGAGTCAGTGAAGTGTTAAATGACAATACAGCCTGGTGAAAATACTTACTTGTGTGTCACAGAAAATACTTCATTTCTAGCCTCATCCTTGATGCAGTTCCACGGCAGTTGCATGTCTGGCTATGAGCCCCAAGGGCACACCTGCCAGGTGAAGGACCCCATGAGACTGCAATTGCTATGAAACACGGGGAATCACAATATCATAATAAATATGGTTTGTCTCTTTCTGTTTAGCTATAGAAACAGCAGGATTTTGAACCTGTACTAAGTTTCAGACACTATGTTTTCTCCTATCACCTTTCATCTCCTACCTATTGCAGTGAAAAGCTAAATAGTAATTATCTCATGTATTAAATACAGGATTACTTTAATATGACACTTCAAACCATACCTGGAGCCTAGGGTTGATACTGAAGTTGCTAGCAGCTGGATTCATACAGGCAACATACTGACAATTATGAATTTTTTTAATAGTTAGCTTCTGCCTGTCATACCTGAGAAAGAAAACGTAGCTTGATTAATAGTAGTGACAAAATACCATACATTTTCCAGGTTTAACTTCGGTGGAAGAAACAACATTTCTGCCCTATGGGAAATCTGCAATACAAATGGCCATGAAAATATCAAATTAGGATGGACCTTTTAAAATTAAGAAAAATCTCACAATTTCTACCACAATATTTTTTTCAATATTTTTTTAAAAAATGAAGATATTATATTCTCATAAAACATTCTGATAATAGAGATTTTTGAATGAAATTGACTCCAAACCAACTTGGATGAGTACAACACAGTCAAAGGAAGTTCAGATCAGTTTGAGAATGCATACAACCATGATAGATAAAAGCAGCAAAATTAACAGATGTCAATAAGAACAAACCAGGAAAGATTATCTTGACTTGTATGAAGAAATGGCTCTGAGAGCTACGTAAAACAACTGTCATCAAGCACACCTAAGAGAAAGCATCACAGAGTAGAAGGTGGCAGGCTTAAAAGATCACTCCTTTTTTGCAGCATCATACAATAGATACTGTTTCTGGCTCTCCAGATGACACAGATCCAGGAGAATTAAAAGGAGGCCACTTTAAACAAACAAACAAATAAGAGGTATTCAGTAGCTTGCAATTTGAGTTCCGATTGCCCAAATCTGAAGACAGAGTCTTGTTTCTTTAGAAGTCAGCATACAATTGAATTAGGCCAAGCAGCTACTGTCTTTAAAAAAACACAGTAAAAGAAAAACTCATAAATAATGCGGGCCCTGCCTGCTTAAATCAACAAATCCTCCCCAGAATTTCATAGTATAATGTACTCTCCTTCCTTCCACGCATTTGCAACAAACTTTACTCTGTTTAAGAATTCTCAAACGTTTATGTTCAATATTCCTGCTGGCATGGCCAACTTTTTTCCTAATTTGATTTGTTTTGTAAAATGAAGATTTTAAATTTTTTTTGTTTGGTTTTGTTTCAAAAGAAAGAAGCATCAACAGTTTTAAGCAGTAGGAATTTTTAAGATCTTAAGTTTGAAATCTTTGTGAGAAAAAAAAAAAAGATTTCAAGCTAGAATAGATTATAGTTCTGGGAAGAAAAGAGAAGAGAAGGGCACTGAGACGTTAGCTTTGCATGTCACTGAATTAGAACCGATTGATTTTTCTGAACTAGAGGTGCTTCAGATTTGAGCAGCCACTTCCTTTTTTCTCTTTACATCTCATTCCTTAACAAGATAGTCAGCTGACACCTGGTATCATTCCTTCATGAGATGAAGGATGACCTAGTGAAAAGCTTATACCATTCAATAGAACAAGAACAGTACAGATGCTATTGCCTCACCTTGGTCACAATGGTAGTCAGATCACAGCATATGTGCCAGTGAAAAGAACCCTTGATTAAACAAAAACTGTAAAGCTATAATACACACACAGGTGTGCATTAACCTTTATTTTGTTTGATTACTTTTCTCCTTTACCCACCAGATCATTGACAATGTTTTCTTTGTATGTCGCATGTTTACTTCACGCCACATAACTGACATGCTTGTATATGAACAAGACTCTAATATGCATTTATAATAACAACTAAGTATTTACAGAAGATGTAGATCCTCCTGGAATAGAACAAAGTCAAACACTAAGCAGTCGATTTCTAACTGAAGACCTTCTCCTTCCACAGACTTGAAGGATATTAATATATTTTAACTGTAAAAAAAGTATTTTTTTCTTTGGGAAGTAAGAAGAGAATTACCTTAATTGCCCAAATCAACTTAATTATCCTTCAGTGGTAATCTTCTGTGTTTTTCTTCTCATGGCACAGAAAGATCATTCATTTGAACCAGTACCATAAGGTTTCCGTGGATTTTGTCTGCTGTCTTTACTTGGTGATGAAAAGATAGGTGGTAGTGTAAGCTGAACATCTGGCAGGTTGCAATTCAGGGAATCAATTTCTGTTTCTCATACATCCCTGTTCACATTAGGTCAATTGATGGGGTCAACATTCAGCAGCTCCATCAGGAGCAGCTGAAGGATATTTTCCTTCTGAGACTCTCTACAGCCCCTTCACTTTATGCTTTATTTTTTTAAAACTGTTTATAACCTCCAGGGAGAGCACTCTTTTCTATTTAAGCAATTATCTTTGAAGCTTTCTGTTTCTGTGTGGTTTAGAGATCCCATCATGGACCACAATATAAAAAATATAGCATAACATTAAGTAAGAAGTAAATGGTCACCAGTGTCCATAATCTATGTGCTGATGAATCAATGTGTGAGGTTGAACTGTTCTGTATCTATCCACTTCAGGCATATTCCAATCCTCAGTAAAATAGATAAGTTCCTTACTCCCCACTGGACCTTAGGTATGACCAGCTTTTTTCCCCAGCTTTTTTTCCAAGCATTTCTGAAATGTATCACAACATACATAAAAATTATTGCCATACCTAATCAATGCTGAAACTAAAAAAATCAAGAATTCAAAATCATGCTGGCTAAAATTTATGAAACATTTTACCACCTACTACCCTTCAGTAGTTTTGGAACTATTGAAGTCCTTAGTAATCAGTGAAACTCAAAGAGTGTCATTGAAAAAAAACATCACACTGGGATTCTGAATTCCAGAAGGGTCTTGTTGATTTAGTTAGCTGACTGCTTCACAGCTTTTGACAATCTCACTGCATATCCATCTGCATTCTTTGGAACTGAAAAGCTCTGAATGCGAAAACCCCAGGTATCTTGACATTCAGCAAGTTTATCAGTGAAGTAGATTATTTTCTCCTTCTCTTGGGAAGGATTAAACAAGGATTTTACCATATGTAAAGTGTAAAAGTATGAATTATAAATATCATTTAATCAGAACATTTAATCAGGAAACTAGTGCAGCATCTCCCACACTAAGGAATAGTGGGAGATGGCTAAGGAATATTAAGCTGCTTGTATTAAATTTCAGCCTATTCCCCAAAATGAAGTGCTTACATGAACCTGAATGCAGATCATCAGGTAACAAAGTTACTACAACAGTGAACAAATTAATTCCAATACTCTTACATATTAATCAGAACAGTAAAATCTTGAGTCATAAATCTCGAATTTATACAATTTTTATCCAACTGCACTGCTTCTCTAGAGGTGTAAAGGAAAGAATAACTACAAAAACCTGCTAAATCATCTTGAAAATACAGAAGAAAACCACTTGTATTAAGCTTTATTAAAATATTGAACTTTGATATAACATGATCCTGAACTTTTGCCACTTAAGTGACACATTCCACAAGAAAGGATTGACACGAAAGGATTCATCGTCCACGGAGGTTTGATTTCTAATTGCACTGTTTCTATTTTGTGCATGGAAGTAAAAACCTGCAGAAATCGTTAGGAATTCAAGACTGGAAACTAACAATCTCATCTCACCTCCTTCATAGGTCATCTATTTTTGTTGTCTTAATGATCACATAAATGTTTTGCACAAAATGAAACCACAGTAATAGGCAGACTTCCAGAAAAACTTTTCAGCATGTCCCAGTGACTGGGGCTCTCATCTTTGGTGAGCAGCTCAATTTCAAAAGCTCCCTTTGCCTCATTCAGAGCAGGGATTTGAACCAAAGTTGGTTATGAAACATTTAATGAAAATACTGGTTACAGCCTTTGCAGCACAGGAGAAAGTTTAATTCAGATTTTATATGCATGAGATTTCTCACTCAATACTGGTAGCAAGACGAAAAATATTTCTCAAAACTTTGATGCATCTAGTCCAGATTTTTTTTGTCTAGTCAATAAGTGTCGTGAATTTGGGCTACACCTGCTATTGGTTTAGAGATGACCAAGCCCACATTTTTTGTGACTTTAATATTTCTCAAAAAGAAAGGAGAATAAGGAAGAAAAAAACCTATCAGTTCCATGTATAATAAGTAGAATAGGAAAAAAATGCAGACTACAGACTTCTTTCTTTATTCCATTATATGAGACTGTATGTTAAAAAACTTTGTGTTAGACAAAAAAAAAAGAGTGAAATGTAAGCGTATGGTTTTGAACTTATCTTGTTTTTCAAAAACTGGGCAACATGTTAATGAGAACTTGTAGGAAATGGAAACTGCACTCGCACAGTGACAGCTGAATGCTGTATGTCATAGCCCTGCCACGGTTCTGACTTGCAGCAGACTTCTTGGTTTTTTAGGCAAAGCCATAAAAACAAATATATCAGTGCAAACAGTTTCCATTAGGACAAAAGGAGCATTGTGTTGTCATCTTCGATTCTTCAAACAGTGAAATAAATAATCTGCAAACATCAGCAGTGATTTTGTCTGGCCAATTCAAGAGAGGTAACAAATGCTTCCAGGGATATTTCTGTCTAGTCACAGTCAGCCAAAAGGATGGCTACTGGCTACTGACTGTGGAGAATAAAAGCAAGCAGATAAAAAGTGAAGGTGTGCTGGAGGACAAGATAAAAATGTAGAACCTCAACATATTTGCAACCGGATGATCATAAATATGGGGGAAAACAGCCATGACCGTGCTTATCCTGCTTTTCTACCACAAAGGGGAATAAACTTTTGCAGAAACTATTTGAATATGAAAGGTTTAAAGTATCTTAATTACCGTAAAATCTTAAAATTCTTCTTTCAGCTGAGCTACATATACACCTGTACTTTTAAACCTCAAATTAGGAATATTCCTTCTTGATCCTTAACCTTACCTACATTTTAAATAGTGTCCACAATTTTAATCCATTATTCCAGTTATATTTAATAAAATACTGTGTTATAGCAGGATAATATAAAATTGTATTGTACTAATTTCCATCATACATAAATGTTTATGCAAACTTATTCTCTGTGACACTGTTTCAAACTTTAATACTATTGAAGACCTCAAACTTAATGTACCAATATTAGTTTGCGTCAGAACCTGCCTCCATCAAATAACATTTTGAAATTTTCTGCTGCTCTAGAGGCAGAGCAAGTGAGTAATATGCCTTGGAGGAATGCTAAATAAAACCCAACAGTACATGCTAATCTCAAAAAAAGTTATATGGATACAGATAAGATAGGAGCTGGCAGAAAATACTGCAGATTAAAAGTGATAAGATGTGTAAGAAAAATCTTTCAATCTCTGAACTATGGAAAGAACATAGCAATGTAGTGAATAACTGTACTTCAACAAGTTTAGCTCTTAAGCTCTTTTTGAACTGAGAACTAATTTAAATTGCTCATTTGTGTAATTTGATGTGAATACCTCTTTCCATTTAAAAAAAAAAATTAAAAAATCCAGCAATCTGATTGTTCCAAACAATTGCTTGGAGTGGTAACCTAAAATACATAAGGGAGGCATTTCAGGGTATCACTTGAATGCATTTTATAGGAAGAAGCAATGGTACACACAAACACAAAAATATCGTAAACAGCAGTCATTTTGAGCTAAATGTGACAAAACAGAATCATTCCATCACAGCTCACTGAAAAAAAATGTTGTAAACACAAGGGAAATCCAACAAAATATATTTGTTTCTGAATTGTCACGCAGTTGTTCACCTGCTGTGACTGGCAGAAGGACTTGCTAGCAGAGAGACTTGGCTGAAGAGCAGCAGATAGGAGAAAGATCTGCCGACAACTAGAGGAGTCCACTTCTTTGCTCATCTCACAATATTTCTTAGAAGAAGTCTTAGTGAAATGCCAGTGCTCTTCAACATCTTTGTTGGAGACATGGACAGTGGGATTGAGTGCACTCTCAGCAAGTCTGACGACAACACCAAGCTGTGTGGTGCGGTTGACACACTGGAGGGACAGGACACCATCCAGAGGGACCTTGACAGGCTTGAGAGGTGGGGCTGTGCTAACCTCATGAAGTTCAACAAGGCCAAATGCAAGGTCCTGCACCTGGGTTGGGGCAATCCTAAGCACAAATACAGGCTGCGGGATGAGTGGCTTGAGACCAGCTCCGAAGAGAGGGACTTGGGAGTGGTGGTGGACGAGAAGCTCAACATGAGCCGGCAATGTGCGCTTGCAGCCCAGAAGGCCAATAACCGTATCCTGGGCTGCATCAAGAGAAGTGTGGCCAGCAGGTTGAAGGAGGTCATTCTCCCCCTCTACTCCACTCTCATAAGGCCCCACCTGGAGTTCTGTGTCCAGTTCTGGAGCTCCCAACACAAGAGAGACATGGACCAGTTAGAACGAGTCCAGAGAAGGGCCACAAGGATGATCCCAGGGCTGGAGCACCTCTCCTGTGAGGACAGGCTGAGAGAGCTGGGGCTGTTCAGCCTGGAGAAGAGAAGGCTTAGGGGAGATCTTATAGCGGCCTCCCAGTACCTGAAGGGCCTACAAAAAAGCTGGGGAAGGACTTTTGACAAAGGCAGTTAATGACAGGACAAGGGGAAATGGCTTTAAGCTGAAAGAGAGCAGGTTTAAATTAGATATTAGGAAGAAACTCTTGACTGTGAGGGTGGTTGCCCAGAGAAGCTGTGGCTTCCCCCTCCCTGGAAGTGTTCAAGGCCAGGTTGGATGAGGCTTTGAGCAACCTGGTCTAGTGGAAGGTGTCCCTGCTCATGGCAGGGGGGTTGGAGCTAGAAGATCTCTAAGGTCCCTTCCAACCCCAACCATTCTATGATTTTAAGTCGTGGATGTTTTACAATACTGTTTTCTATATCTCCTCCCGGACAAATGAGAGGATAAAACAGTTGTTTTAAGTTTTTCCTCTTGTGCTTTTTACAGCTGGAAAAAGCTGTACAGTGCACAGGACACATAATTTTTTCTCTATAGTTGTATCAGTTCAAATTACTGTAAGAGGGCATATCCACTGGCAGCTGGGCTCTCCCTTGATTGTGTTGTTCATGAAAAGCAGAAGAAACACAGAGCTTTTATGAGCCTATTTTACTTTGACTGTATGACTCCTCTTGCTCCAAAATCTACCACCAGTGTACTGGTTTTGGCCAACACACAGCCCTCTCTGCATGTGTGTTATATTAACATTTCTTTTGCTCTGCATCCATCTCAACTATGGAGACTCCAGACTTATCTAGACAGGGATTGCCCATCCTCAGAGACATTATGGTGCCTAGCAAAAGCAAGTCTGTCTCCTGACTGTCCTTTTTGGTGCACCTGCAGGCACAATGCAGACACTCAGGCTAGCCAAAGCTGGCTCAAGGCTTCTTGTTAACACAGGTAAAGTCAAATTTTCTCTTGTCCACAAGCACAGAGCAAGTTGTGGAGCAAAGTGTCAGTGACAATCTACCCCAAACTCTTCCTTTCCTCTTGCCTGGCCCAACTTCACCAAGTTTGCTGCTTTTTTGTAGCAATGAACTTGCTAAGACCCAGGCAACACTAGCCAACAGTTGTATAAGATTGGAATAACCACTTAATATTTTTCACTTTTACTGTTGGGGGAAGATAGGTTTTGTGCATCTGTGTGGAACTTACTCTGGAGCACTGCTCATGTTGTGTAGCAGTTGAAAGAGATGTTAGCCTGGAGGCAGTCTTCAGAGACAGCAGCAAGCCTATCACCTACAAACACTGTTTTTCCTACTCCAGCATTTCCAACAAGCATGAATGGTTTACCTTTTGTTAAGAGTAAATCAATAAAATATTTGAGATGTGTAGTCTCAAATGTGTGAACAAAGATTGCCTGAAATTGAAAAGGGAAAAAAAAAAAATCAAACATTTACACAGTACAGTTTAGTTTTAAAAGCGAACAGTGATTTTTGTCTCTCTCTCTCTCTCTGGCTAGAACTGAGCTAAAAAGCGATGAAACAGGATACACCATTCTCTTATTCTCAAACATAATTACTAGAACAAAATGTTCTACTGGATTACTTTTTACACAGCATTTCACCTTGAAAATTTGTATTCAGTTTCTTCTAGTAGGAAGATTATGAAATCAGGTTGTAGCTGAAATGCATTGGTTCCACCTCAGCCTTTACAGGCCAGTCTCCCAAAAGCTGGTACAGAAACAAAGGCTGGTGCAACAGTTAGTTGGTTTAATTTTTCAACTAGTATTTCCATTTACTTTTTGGCCTGGCTTTCGAGCATACATAAAACTGTTTTGGCAAAGAGTTATCAACAGATTAGCTTTACTTACCATGAACACCTAAAACCTTCATCACCTGATAAAGCTTTATTTTCCAAGCTCTGTATTTTCCTACCAAGTATTAAACCTTAAAGAGAACTTGCTACAGGATAGCTGATAATGGATAATGTCTTTTGATCAACAGCTCTATGTTTCTATGCCTACAAGCTTCTAATCTCCACAGGAAAATTCTTACTCATCTAAGCATTTAAAAAGAAAAAGACCTAGAGGCTAATGCAATCAAAGCACCATGAAACATTTGAGAATATTCTACGCAAATCACATTGAAAAAAGAGCAAAAACAACCAAACCCCCAAACTGAGACAATTAAAATTAATAGCTCATGCTTTCTATTTCTTCACTGACAGGTATATATCATACTATCATAACTTCTACAATTTGTATTCCACAAATATAACTCTAACTTCATAAGTTGATCAAGAGCATAGTGGAAAGGTGATAAAAGTGTTTTGCTTCCTCTAGATCTCATACACTTCTCTAAGTATGAAGGGAATTCAGTGGACAAAAGAATATCTGTGCATAATGCTGGCAATATAAAAATGTTAAGGCTTCAATTTATGGTGTACAGTTGCAGTGGGCATTGTTTTAAATTATTAAATGGACTTGGAGCCTGAATATCTCCTACTGTAGAAAAAGAGCATAAAGCACTAACAAATTGAATACAGCATGTCTTCAGAAGTGCTTTAATAACATAAAAATTGATAAAAGCATTGTTTAATTCTTAATCCTCAACATTCACCTAAAGGCAAGTGGCCCAGACAGCAGAGATTTATCCAAACACATCTAGAGAGTGTTACTTCCAGGACACTGCATCAGGTTTGCATGGCCAGGTTTTGGTAGAACGGGAGGTACAGGGATGACTTCTGTGAGAAGCTGCCAGAAGCTTTCCCTATGTCTGACAGAGCCCATGACAGCAGCTCCAAGATGGACCTGCCGCTGGCCAAGGCCGAGCCCATCAGCAACAGTGGTAGTGCCACTGGGATAACATACCTAAGAAGGGAGAAAAAACCGCTGCAGAAACAGCAACTGGAGACAGAGATAGGAATGCAAGTTTGTGAGAGGAGCAACTCTGCAGACAAGGTCAGTGACAAAGGAGGGGGAGGAGGTGCTCCAGGCACCAGAGCAGAGTTTCCCTGGGTGAAGACTATGGTGAGGCAGGCTGTCCCCCTGCAGTTCATGGAAGTCTGTGGTGGACCAGATATCCACCTGCAGGCCATGGAGGACCCCACGCTGGAGCAGGTGGATGCCTGAAGGAGCGAAGGAGAGATGCTGAGCTTGGCGCATGGGAGGGGGAACGGTTTTGTTTTAATGCTTGCCTTTGTTTCTTACCACCCATATCCATTTTAACTGGCAACAAATTAAATTAATTTTCCCCAAATCAAGTCTGTCTTACCCATGAGAATAACTGCTTACTAATCTCCCTGTCTTCATCTCGACCCACAAGCTTTTTCAGTGTGTTTTCTCCTCCCAACCCTGCTGAGGAGAGGGAGTGGGCAAGTGGCTGTGTGGATGTTTAGCCGTTTAATTTCCTAAAACTTCTAAATTCAGTTTAGATTTATACAGCTGTGAGACCACAGAAATTACTTGCTTCAGTCAAGATCTTCCTCCACATGTCCACAGAACAGCAAGTCTTTTGAAGGATAGGAAAACAGATGTTAATACAACCACAAAATATCTCCCAGTCTCTTGATGCAATAATGTGTTGCTATGGATTCTTTAAGTTATGCAAGGTGCTCCTTTACCTATGGATGATGCATATATAAATTTGTTCCTTCACAAGGACTTAATCTAATTTAAACAGCAGTAAAGCCAACGCTGGTTTTATTGTTAAGCTTTAATAGGCAAGTATGACTAGGTATTTCTTAAGTAATCAAGGTCTATCTACACAAAACACTGACAACTGTAGAGCTTTAGAACTTTCTTCCTCAAACTTTTTGTACAATCACAACAAAAAAAATGTCACTAAGGGGAATACATTGTAATGCCTTGCTTACATCTACATTTCTCAGTATAAATCCAACAGGTGAGACTAAACATACATCTGTCCAGCCCTTTACTAGAAGCTTTAATCTGGTAGGCATGACCCTCACTTTACTTTTTGTTGCTTGCCAGGGACTTTAGTATAGATAAAAAAGTACAACCGGTAACACTTCCCTAAGTAAACACAGACTCTCTATAAGTGGTAAATGACTCTGCACACAGACTTGCACTTTAGGCAGTCAGCTCCCCCCGGTCAAGTTAGCTCATTTGCAGATGAGCTCTGATAGCTACAGTACACAGTAATACAGGCCAACAAATCAGATGCACGGGCCATTGCTCTGTACCCCCTATCAGTATTAGTGAGTAGAAACCTGCATATATATATACATATATGTATATACACACACATGCACATATGTATTTATATCTGTTTAAATATGTAGGTAGGTGTGTATATTCATTATCTGTTTTTCAAGCACAGTGAGATACTGTAGTAATTTTCATTAACTTACGTGATCTTGACAGAGCGCCCCATCAAACACCCAAATAAAAGCAAAGACAAAATACATCTCATGGAGCTCTCTGGGGCAATCCATTGGCACATTTTAAGGGGTCAGCAAACAATCCAGCAGGGAACAGTGTCTGCAATAAACATATGTGAGGAGAGTGACACTGTCACCTTCCATCACAGGAAGGTGACAGTGACCTCAAGAAGACGTTTAAATTTAAGTATTGAGACTGCAACTCCTTGCTGTGCTTCCTTATCATCTAGAAGCTCCTTTCAGAGTTCAAAGGCCTGAAGAGGTCTTCTGATAAAATGTACCAAATACCTTTGCTCTACACTACTTAAAGCAAAGTATATGAAGAAGGTGACATGGTTCAGGCATGTACATTATGGGAAATTCTTAACACTCACTCAATTAGTTTTGTGCTCTCATATTGACTTATTTAGAAGCAGGCAAACATGCAGAATTTAGAATGACAAGGCATATTAAGTAAATTTAAAATGCCAGCATAAGGATGTGCAGTATCAGATTGTTTATATATGAAACAGAGCTCAGCTCCATTCTTTAACAACATTTAACAATGTAGGGCCTCATTATCAGAGTATGAGAGTAACTAGCACTAATTAATTTAGTGAACACTTAATTAGAGAGAGGCAGAATGCTTTTATAGAGAGATGAAATGGCTAGCCCTAAGCTACCAAAGACATTACTAACCGAAGCAATACAAGAACTGAGAAGTCAGGTTAGTATGTGCAGTGCCATAAACACACTACATTTCTTCTTCTTACAGGGGACTGCTGCAACATGAAACCCCTGAATCCCTGTAGGTCTCCAAAATAAGGGTCCATGTTTGATCTATAAGAGCCCCTCAATTTAATCTCACATACCTTTCAGATACATAATAATTTTATGCATTTTTACTTCTGCATAGCACCACACGCTCAGTGGATGTTTCAGAAATACTGTTTCTTAAAATATAAATAGTTTTAAACCTAATGCATACCGGAACGATACTATTCTCAGGAATAGGAGTAATAGTTTTAAACCTTCTTCTGAGTTGTTCTAAGTAAGGAGTCACATATTTATCAAAGAGAACAGTCAAATTGTTTTTTTCAGATTGGTACCTTCTTGTTTCTATACAGCTGGCAACATACCTGCCAAACAAACTGGAAAGCAACCAATTTTTTATCAAAGAGAAGCTGGCAAAATAGAAAATTTCTTCCCTCTAGCTTTGAAATGCAAACTTTTGTTGACTTTTGAGAACTGTTTGTGAGTTCCTTTAGTGCAATGCACAAATACTGCTACAGGGGCTGTAAGTTACACCTAAGTGCCACCAGCCTTAAAACATTTTTATTTGTTCGTGCAAAGGTTATCATGCTGCTGCATTTCTAGGACCTATTATGACAGCGGAACACACTGGCATATGGCTGTACTTTTCCTTGACTGCATTTTTTTATTCCAAGGAGGGCAGAGAAAAAGGACCTAGATTATACTTTGCTTGCGCCTTCAGAAGGCTGCATCACCAAAAAGCAGATGGAAGCAAGGATTTTGTATTTGGTTTATGTTGTTCAAGAACAGACTATATAAAATCCAGTGTGTAAATTGCACACAAGTCTGAGGATTATGCGACACCCAGGTTCAACATTACTTGCATTGCAGATACCTACAGCAGCACATATAACCCAGTCTGGCTGAAAAGTCTGGCTATATGTAATTGAAGACAAAAAGGTAACTTCTCATCCGCTAGGTCCTATCACAATCAAGTCTAAAATTCATCATCATTATGTTAAGTATAGCACACACTTCAGGTTAGCAGTGACATGCCTAACGGTCTGTATTCCAAAGGATTAGGTAATTTTATCCCCTGCTCATTTTCACACAGTATTAGTCAAACACAGTCTAAACTGATTATTAACTCATTCACAGCTATTCTATTTGGACAGGTTGTTGCCTACTGTTTCCGTCTCTACACTCCTCTGTTTGTGGTGAGCAATCATACCGCCTCTCTATGTCCTCACCAGTCCTCTGATCCTCATCCCCCTAGGTGGGCAGCTTGCACAGACTCATGCTGTTTAATAAATTCTCCTACTGACAAGATTTCTCTGGGAAATATATGCACCGAAGGCTTCTTGTCCTAACGGCATACAACACTAACACACACAGTTAGAAGTGACTGAAATATTGATATAGTAGAACACTGCAAGATTGCATTTTGACATGAAACAGCAGTAAATCTGCTTGAAAATAAAACCACTGGCTGACAAATGTTAAAAAGATTCACTTACTAAAATTTGTAAAAACTGTTTTGGATCAGCTCAATAAACGCAAAAGGAAAAGATCATATTAGACTGCTTCAAGTTAAAGCATTGTTCCTTGACCAACTAAATTCCCTTTTATATATGGAAAACCATATTCTTTCAAAAACATTGTTCTCATAATTAATTTGTATGAAGCATAGATATAAAACAAGTTTAAAGAACAGCACTATGATCAGAGGAGTAAGAGAAACAAAAAGCCAAGCCGATGTAAACCACTGTCCTTAACAATATCAAAGGTAGTGACAGGTATTAAAATGCTGTCAGAGAACAGTAGCCAAGTTATTAACTTCTTGCTACTGCCAGATTCACATTACAAAAAGCAGACAGTCAATTCACTACTGCCTTGATTAAGCAGTACACATAAGAGGGGAAAATAAAACACTTAACTGATGGTAAACTTTTCCAAACTGCATACTTGAGAATATACATGGCCACTAACAAAATTATCTCAGTATTATCAGAATTAAAATCTAGAAAGAGGAATTAATAAAAATAACAGAGTCTCTTCCCATTAATCTTCAAGATATATCTCCAAAAATGCTAACTAATATCATCAGATACTCATGGGCTCTACCCCATGTCCTGAGTGTTCGGATAGAGGATACTAGCTCTGGATACTGTAGCTGGGGTGGCAGCTCTTAAATGCTGTACCTCAAACAGCAGCTGCATTGCCGGAGTCACAGACACACATTCATTGCTTGTAAAAGTCAGAACCTAGAAATTATCAGTAAATTTTTCAGCAAAAGCAAGCTAAGATACAAGGTTTAACAAGAATGTGATCAGGTCAAGCACATGCTTATTATAGCCCCACAAAGGAGCAAACATTATCTGCAAGACCATGCACATACACTATTTCTTGAATGTAGCTAAACAAACTTTTTTTGAACATGGCTATAGTTTTTTTACTTGAGAAACACAGAGGAGGAAAAATTCAAAAAGTTTTACTTGATCTTGTTTGAGTTTTTCATAGTTTAATTCATTCAAAAGATGACTCTTCCATCAATGTGAGTTCTCCCAAAGATTGCTAAAGCTAGACAGGTCAAGTCTGTCTCAGTGCCAATGGAAATACACAGAAAATGTTTCAAAGAAGGTGCCTAAACTTGGGTGGTCTGAAATGTCCCTTCAAAAAGCCACTTTCTGTTCATTAGCTAAAGTTGGGCTATGTGGCTAGCCACAGACAGGCACCTTGCTGAGCAACCAGAGACCATGTCACTAGATAGGTTTAAGTTCTTAAAAGAGGAAAGCTTAAGAGAATGTGCCAAACTACAATCACCTTCCTAAGGTTACGTTAAGATTTTAGATTTGGATTTCATTACATTACAGCATTTTGAACAGCTAACAAAATTGGTTTAGCTGTATAATTAATAGGAAGGGAATAAGAAGTCTTGGTAACAACACTAGTTCTTAAACTGACTTATATTTCCTAAAACTAGCTTTCCTTACTTCAGTGATGTGAGGACTTCACTTTTACTGAGATGCTTTCCAAATGCCAGTTTCAATAATCTTATGACTGACATACTGAATTACATCAACTCATACACTAGGAGGCACAATCATCCTTAGAGTATAAGTAGGCTCATTTAAACTTTTTTGTTGTACAAAATAGGTGAGACACAATGCATTGATCAGATGCTAAAATATTATTTAGCAATAGTGAAAACTAAAGAAATTATAATAAGGGGGGGGGGGAGGAGAACACATATTGAAAAACTATCTTCAGAAAAATAAAGGAAGAGGCAAATGTGAAAACAGGTGGAGGGGAAGCCACTATATCTGCTTCTCAGTTGCTCACCTTGTTATCATCCATAACGGTGTTGAGTGACTTAACCCACATAGGATCTACATCCACATCTAAAACTAGCCATTTTGGCCCTTCATGGGTAATATTAGATTGCTGTCTCAGAAGAGATGACAAGAGACCTGCAAATTGTATTTCAATAGAATCCTACCACTCTAGTGCTTAAATAACAACACTGCACAGCAATTAAAACTTCAGAAGACTTAATGCATCACTGAAACAAGAAGCTTTTGTAGCATCAAACCCATGTTTTTTTTTCCTTTGCTTGCTTGATACAGCAAAATGACTGCATTTCATGTAATAATTACCTATTTCTGTTTTGATTACAGGAAAGTATGTCATTAGTCTTAATGATATGGGTGAGGTATGAGAGGTTTCATGGGCTTGGGGAGAAAATAACCTGCCCTCTAAGGCAGCACGATCAGCATCATTCAGGCTAGTACTTTCCCATCTACTAGTATCCTGCCCCACCTCCAGTCTTTCCATAACTACAGGTGCTCTGCAGCTACATCTCATGGCAGAAATATGCAAGAATTTGGTTTCTAACACCTTCTCCAAATTCTGGCATTGTCCATTTCTGATGGAGAATGATGCCTCCAGGAACAGGCCCTAGTAAGAACATGTGTGCTACTTACCATCTTTCCATTCTCGGCTTGCATGGTGTACAGAACTGAACAGCCCATCTGCTGTCAGAGCTTTTGGGTTAAGATCATTACAAACAGGCTTTTGTTTCATGTTCATGTATGTGTGGTGCAGAACTTTCAGCACCTGAAGAGGAGGAACAGGTTGCATGCTAGCAATACAATTTTGATACAATAGGACTCTCACTTTCTTCTTGAACTGGGTCTCAGACTGCAAATCCCTGCCGTCAAACTGTTCACCTTGACTTACTCCTGCCTTTGTGCTAGTTTAGCCCCAAATTTCCATTAAACATAAGAGTAGGAACTTAGGAAACCCTTTCCTGCTAGGAAAGGAGAGTGGCTGTACTCTGCAGTTGATCTTCTCTAAAGAAAGCATTGAAAGGCGAAGAAAATCCACACAGCTTCCAAAACTTAATAGCAGAAATGGGCGAACATTATCTATCAGAATTATTTGTCTAGTGTTTTGGCAGTATATTCCACTATTTCTGTCTAAAAGCCTACTTAAACCATTCTGCTTCTCCTTCCAGAACAAAGTATTACTTTATCTATCTGTCAGACTGAATACTCATTATGTGGTGCCATGATTAATTTTGCTTTAGGACATGCAAACAACACATAAAATGTAGAATTTGCTTATAACATTTAAGCTTTGCCATTGCACATCATGTGGCTGACTAGATGGCGTGAACAGCACGTTATTACACTGCAGCCTAAGGCAAAGGCAGCACGCAGAATGTTTTCTGCAAGAACCATGGCAGTTTCTTTACAATATAAGATAGAAAACATGCTGTGTAGGTAGGCAGATACCTTACTTTTTCCAGTTTCCACATTTCCAGTGACAAACACAGAGTGATGCACTGCCAGTAGCTCCTCCAGCTGAACAACCTACCACACAGAAGGGATAGACAGTGAACGCCTTTCCTCCCTTGTGCTCCTCTAAACAGAAACACAATTATTCACAAAAATTATCTCCCCCTTCATGTTCCTATTCCCTTTAACAGGATAAATGGACTTACACCTTATTGGCAGACTTGCCTCAGCTGAGCTGATGCTGCATCAAGCAACATCACTTGTCTCCCAGAAAATGGGAAGAGAATTGGCTTAAATTAATGAATGCAGTTACCTCAACAAGCTATACAGCCATACAGTTCAGCAGGATTGTGCCAACCCAGAGACACAGAACACTTATCACAATTTTGCCATCAATTTAGCAGAGTGAATTCCACACTCAGAACAGTCGTGCAACTACAATTTGGTAAAATACAAAATCAGTCCACTAAAGTAATACATTTCTTCCAAAGAAATAGTTCTGTGAGCTGCAGAATGAAAATAGCTTCGCTGCTTATGGATTTCTGTTTTAGCGAAGAGCATCCACATTGATTTTCTAAAGTCCAGTAGGAACAAGTCCATGTTCCCCAGTGCTCATCTTTTGATTCACCCAGTTAGCAGGAATCAAAATACTCTATAGAAGGTTGACTGCAAAGTTCATAATACCCCAGGGTATAGCTTATTGTCTTACACCCTTCTGTCAGGATAATGGAACAAGATAGACAAGAGCAGAAAAACCTTTATAAATCCTGAGATCAGTCACATTTAACCAGCTTGGTTATTTCAGTTTCCAATAAACCCTAATAAAGGAAAGGAGTGTGCTATCACATACAGCGGATGTGGATGTTCCTTGACGGAGAGTGGGAGTATACTTTCTCAGTAGCCCAAAGCAGCACACTTCTTATTTGGTCTGTATAATAACCAGCATCTCTAAGTTTCACCTTTTCACCCTATGTGTAATTCAAACTAAAATTAGTGTTTTAAATTAGCTTATTGACAACTAATTCTTATGAGTACACATGCATATCATACATACATGTATATGCATGTTTTTAATGTGCATTATATCATAGAGAAATACCAGAACACACAGAAGTCACATGCAGCCATGTACATTCTAAATATATGTCTTTCTCATTTATATGTTTTTTCTCCCTTACTCTTCTATTCCTCCCTATAAACAATCACTAACAATTAATTTGCTACGGAGTACAAATGCTTGGTACTGTACACACACAAACATGTTTGTCAGTATAGACACCTTTTTTAACATATTTCCTTATGGGCATATTTATCATACTGCAGTGCACTACTGCCACAACAAAATGCCTTTGAAATACTGAGACATTGAGGACACCTTATCAATATTGTAACATACTAAAAAATAACCTTCATGTCTAATACAACCCATTTGCAATTATTTTGATTGAAACTCTTAAGGGGAGTAATTAAAAGAAATTAATTCTTTTACTTTGAGAATAAAGCTCTCTTCAGGCTGCAAGAGAAGCTCCAGGGTAGATTGTTTAACCATCTGTTCAAATTGCAGGTTCCTCTTCCTTGGAACATCCAGAGCTGGAAACAGGTCACTGATCAGGCCCATGAAAATCGGGATATCATCTGTCACTATTTTAGGCAAATTGAAGTCTTTTAAGGCTTGCATAAGCACCTGGAAAAGGATGGTAAACCACACACCACAAGAGCATTAAATCCTTCGCTTTTTAGGATTCTCTTTTTATTCAAAGGGAAAACCCCAGAAACAGCTCCTACTCTTAGATGCTTTTAAGTGAATATTTTACCTGATCGTCAGGTCTGTTATTGTCTCCTCGTTTCAGAGAGGCAGCAACTACCAAAATTGACTTGACAGCACGAAGTCCACAGTCATAATGGTCCTGTGAAAACATTTTAACTAGTCATGCTAGCATAGGAAATAAAACTAAACAGTAGTGTTTAAGAAGGAAAACAATCAGTTTATACACAGAGTAAAATGACACCTTTTTATTCCCTTCGAATCTTGCAGTGGTTTTAGGCCAGTGTTGGAATTCTAGTAAAGAAAAAAAAAAAAGTGAAATGTGTATTTAATTTTTAGTATTCCACCACTTTATTCTCTATTTCTAAATGGCCAAATTCACACCATCAAGTATTATTGTATTCCTTGCAACTATAGCTCCATGAAACAAGGCAAGCAAAAAATTGCTGCAAAATGTCCACTAATTTGATCTGATGCTAGCAATACTTTTCTGTTTCCAGAGGAGAAGACTGGACAGACTATCAACATATTTTGCAACCAGCTCCAACACCAGAATTAAATGAAAAGAGAAACAGACAGGTACTCAGCCTAGAGGAAAAGCCTAGAAACATGTGGTAAGTGAAGGGCAGAGAAAAAGCCTATATCCTCTCTTAAGCCTTGACAGTGGGAAGGCAGGTATTTAGTTCAGAAAGCACAACTTTTTCCATCACACATATGCTCTTCAGTCCCCCTTCCTCCTTTTTCCAGGGATGTGTAACACTCACCTCTTTCCCTCTCCTTCCTAGGTAGCATAGAAGTAGAAAGAGAAGGAGTTTGAACCATTTTTGAGATTTAAGCAATTTGAATAGTGCCTTGTAGGGCTGAAAAGAGCATCCAAATTTTGCAGTTTGCAGAGGTCTACCATGAAGTTACAGCTCTCTAAATTCAAGGCTACACCTGCACTTAAAGGTGTTCTTGCAGCTCATGTAGAGATGGTTCATTCTGGTATAACCAGCAGTGGGATCAGGTACTATAAGAGCAGCTGGTTAAGCATGCAGATAACCAGCTCCTCTCTAACCTCTGTGCTGCCACAGCCAAGTTACACTGCCGTTATCTCTTTCCCTTAGCATGCATCACACCACTCATGGTGCTCTGCCATTTCCTTGGTGTGAGTACACTACTCCTCCCTCAATTACAAAAGTCCATCTGGGGTTGCAACTACCCTGCTGTCAGCACCCAAACTGGCTACCCGTCAGGTAGCGTTTGAGAACGTTTGCTGCAATCACACCTATGACTTCAATATAAACATAGCCTAGTTGATATTATCACCCAAACCAAAATAAAGAAAAAAGAAAAAAGGGAAAACAAAACAAAAACCAAAAAACAAACAGTAACAAACCCATAACTTAACAATATCCAATTTTTAAAGTCAGCAGATGTCACTATCCCCATCCATGATAGTGGCACTCCATAACTGTGAGGCAAATACACTAAATATATCACAAAGAAGAAAACAATAAGTGATTTTCAACTTCTGAACAGTTCCTCATCAGTAAGAAAAATTGCCATTTTTTTCTGAGGTACTAAAGTTGCTGAGTATCTGCAATGAAAATGAGTTTCCACATTTTAGAAATGCTACACTTAGGCAAAGGAGTTAAACACAGAGCTGATTAGGAAAACAGGAAATTTAGGAACATAGCAGGCTTGATGAGCTTTTGCTCTTTTTTTTTTTTTTTGTCAAAATTATTTGTTGGTTTGCTGCCTGGTGGATTGTTAAAGAGCAAGCTGGATTGTCTAAAGTACAAGGACTTTAAGATATCCAGGCTGTTTGCCACGGCATGACAGCACCAGGAGTCCCTTTCTTCACAGCATACGATCTGAAAGCCCTGAGAACCCTGCTCTGACACAGTTTTCATCGGCTAGGATCCTAGTGCCCCCAGGGGTATACTGAGAGACCTTAAAGCTCCAACACTGGGCCAATATTTTCAGAGCTCTTTAAACTGCTGCAGCAGCCCAGAAATTTATTCAAAGGGATTTGCTTTCTCCTATTTCCATTAAAAGTGAAACAAACAAACAAACAAAAAACCAAACAAGAACATTCTAGTTTTTGCTTCAAACATTAATATTGTTCTTACTATTATTAATATTAAAAAGGAAAACAATTGTACAAGTGATTTTACTGATTTCAGAAAATTACTCCAGGACAAAGTAATCATTAGAGTTGAGGAACTTCTGTTCTAGGAAAGCAAACAATATTGCTATCTTAAGATATACAACATTCAAATTCATTAACTCTAGAAAAATTGCAAGAATGTGTGAGGAAAACTCAGGATATTTAGAGATAATTTCAAAATTATGCAGGCATGAAAATAAAGTTGCTTTTCCTTTCATAATCACTCTGTTTGCTTGAGTTTATGGCTTAAGGTTGAAGGGTTCTCTGGAATTCTTATTCCACTAATAAAACTGAATATTAAGAATGTCTTGTGAAAAATTTTACAGTTGGAAATTAGTAAAGGTCATGGATATGGGGAAGAAATTATAAACCTTCCAAGTCTTATAAGGTGTAGTTTTTTGAGATAACTACTCTGAATACGAATTTTTCCTAGAATAATAATTAATTTCTTTTGTAACGTTTTATTTCCATTTTTCAAACAATCCTCCTCCACTATACTTACTGGGGAAAGCTTAAACAAACATTCATCCAAATAGAACATGTTATTTGTTATTCATAACAATTCCTACTCTCCTTTAAGGTTTTTCTGTTCTCCAACAGATAGTTATATCTCTAATATAGATATTAAACAACAGCACGATGTAGTTCAGCCATCCCACGTATGAAGAAGTGATACAAAATTATTTAATGCAAAATTAATGCATTACAAATGTCCCAAGATCACAGGAAAGGGCATTTTCTTCTACATTCATATCTGACAATTCAATAAGGATGGACATGTGATTTAAAGTGTTCTTCAAAATAAAAGTTAAGACTATATACATAAAAAACCCCTATTATTATACCATGTCCAGCCACACTGGTATAGAGTATGTGTTAGTTAACACGTGTCAAACCCAGAAGCCCAGAGAGACCCTCACCTGTTTAGAAAGCAGCTTCCTGCAGAGGGTATACACGGTAATAAGCTTCCTGGCTAACAAACGGGCATCCATAAACCCTTCAGCAACCAACATAATTTCAGAGATCAGTTCAATGTCAGGGACAGCCATGGCACAGGGTCTAAGGCAGAAAACAAATCTCATAATCCAAACACACAGATTAGTATTTAAACATGGGAAGAATAAGTCACTTAAATCAAATGACTGATGTGTGCAAACATTTTTTAAAAACAGAGCTCAAGAGAGTCACAATTAAGAATGTCAGTCAAAACTAACAAGGACCTTACTTCAAAGTAAAAGGAGCTAATTAGGCACTGTTGATTGTTAGTATTCAGTAGCATTGTTGTACACAAAGGAGACAGTTTAGAAAGGCAGGGCTTGCGAGACAGGTACTACCAAAACCTAGAGCAGGCAGAGTCTGCAGCAGCCTCACTTGCCACCAAGGACTGGAGGACACTGCCAGCAGCTGTATGGGGTCTGGAAGTCAAGTGCAACACCCTGCCATTGCTAAAAATGCCATCATTTTGTAAAGGACTTCAACTTTTGGAGGGCTTTAATGCTTTTATATGAAGTAATGGTTGCCTTTAGAGATTTCACTGTTTGTTTCTTTTTAAAATAAAACCTTTAATTCAAACTTTTAGAGCAAAACTACACCTGTTTTAGTGATATAAATGAGGAAAATCTCCAATTAAAAAAGTAACACAAAGCAATAATGCAAAGGCTAAACAATTTTCTCATTAAAAATCACTACTTATGATACATAGTAGCAAAGAAGAGATCTCGAATTTTGTATTCAGGTCAGCTACAAACCAACAAATTTGTCCCTCAGAGCACTTTTCTTACTGCTGACAAATACAACGATTTCTTTTGTTCCCCATTCATATTTAAATATGACAAAATTAAGACCAGTGGTTTATTCTAGCAGTATATTTCTGACAGAAATCAATAACATATAGTCTAGGAAAAGAGTAAGCACCCCTCTGTTAGACAATTTTTAAGTAAACTATTCCCTAAGAAGCATTTCTTTATAAGCACAAACAAGGGCTGCTATATGTATTGCAGTCAATCATAAAAAATTCTATGTTCCTCTACCTACCATAACCAATACCCTTCTCACAAACAGAATAACTGCTTGCAAAAAAAAAAAAAAAATCACACTAGTAGTATTTAATATGTCTTCTCTCCCTTGTGAGATTTTATTAGGTGGCAAATATGTGGAGTTAATGCTTTACCAGTTACCTCCCACCATTCCTGTGCATTGTAGAATGGATCAGAGCTATTACAGACATCAGCTACACGGCTGAATTCCTGAGTTTCAAATGCAACTGTTCATACTGTAATTCCAAAGGCTTTTTATTTTATGTGACAACCAAGTAAAGGCAACACTTCAGCTCTGTGTAGCAAGTAAATTCTGAAAATTGAAAAAAAAAAACCAAACAACAAATCAAAGAAAATCATACTAGAAAGGACATCAAATAGAGCAATAATCGGACTTCATCTTTCAGTAGCGATATTGTTAATTAATATCATTGCATATCCCTTACTCTTTTCTTCTCAAATGAAGAAAAAAAAAAGGGAACAACAAAAATAATAAATGAACACCAAAAATAAATCACATGCATTTTCCATCTTCTGGTAGTCCACCGAGAGATGTGACACCTGGTAGCAAGAGGGAGCGATTCCTTCTGCTCTCTTGTCAAACACCACATCCAGCTGCCTGCGGAAGTGTGGCCGCCACGGCAGCTGACTCTCTCCGAATGCAGAAAGGGTGGCAGCCACACTGCACAGACACAGGTGGATGGGGTCCCCACCCCCTGCCCTCCCTTGCGCGAGGCTCTGAATTGAGGGGCTGCCCAACATTGTTCCCTTGGTACGCAACAATCCTTCTTGGCCTTGAAGAGTTATAATATGGCCATTACTGAGAAGGCTTGGTAAAGTAACAGCTAAGTTGTGAAATATTAAAAAAACCCAAAACAAGCCCCTTATGGGGAAGCAGGATCCATCTCTCAGGGTCTCTCTACAATGTTTGCTAAGACCCAACTATAGGGTATTATTCAGTGACGTTCTTTGCAAAAGCACGTGAACTCAAATCCTAACCTCCTCCTTGTAAACAGATGTTATGTACTGCTTGTTACAAACAATTGTAATTTAGACTTGAAGAACAAGAAAACTAATGGTTACTGCTGCCCAGTCCTGCCATCTGAAGCAGGCTGTTTGGTTCACAAGAGGATGAGATGTGCCTGAGCAAACAACTTTCTAACTTTAGAAGACTTTGTGTCTTTCTGCAGTGAAACCATGAAGAAATATGGCAACAAAAATTCCATGGCTAAAGCAGAAATAATAAAACTGTGGTGGTTTGACCCACAGTAGGACCATGTGGTCCTGCAATCACTCATCCCACCGGTGAGATGGGATGGGAGTCACAGCAAAGGGGGCACGGGATTAGGAATGAAGGACAGGGACGGCTCACTCACCAGTTATGGTCACAGGCAAAACAGACTCAAACTTGGGGAAGAAAAATCAATTTAATTTGTTGCAAATCATCTGAGTAGATAAAACAACCACATTTTATAACACCTTCCCCCACCTCTCCCTTCTTCCCAGGCTCAAATCACTTTGCTCCTGATTTCTCTACCTTCTCCCCTGCAGCAATACAGGGGACAAGGAATGGGGGTTCAGTCAGTTCACCTCTGCCAGTCTTCCTGGCATGAAAGTCCAGGAACAAGATGTTCCAAAGCAAGCTTCCCAGGGAATAACAGACCTCTTTGGGCTCAGCTCCCAGCTCCAGCATGGGGACAACCACAGGCTGCAGACTCACCCCCCACAATTCTAGTCACAATTCCAAACACACTTGCCCTCAGGTTCAACTTCTCTGCTCCAGGCTCAGCTTCTCTGCTCCAGGCTCAGCTTCTCTGCTCCAGGGTGGGGTCCTCCATGGTCTACCTGTGGGTTCCTGCTCTGCCATTGAATCTCCATTGGCTGCAAGGGGACTTCCTTTTGTCTTCTCCTGCTCCATGTGGTTGAACTGGGTGTGGATCTTTTTGTCCTTCCTTCTGGCAATGAAGCTCTCTCTCTGCCTGTCTCACCTTGTTTAGGCTGATGGTCATCTTTTGTTTGGTCAATTGTTTCTCCTCCGGGTACCACACCTTCTTTCAGGACAGTCCTTTCAGGACAGTCCTTCCCCTCACCAATATGGATTCACAGAGCTGTTTCTCTAGTGTCCACTGGCCCGGCCTGGGCTGGGGTCCACTTTGGGGCCAGGGGAGCTTTTTGTTCTCACAAGGTGGCCCCTTCCCCTACTACCAAAAAAATGGCTTTCCCCCTGCAAACCCAACACAAAAAGACATCGAAATCTTGATGTACCTTTTAATACAGAAGAAAGTATAGAATCAGAGAATCACAGAATCGTTTAGGTTGGAAAAGACCTTTAAGATTACTGACTCCAACCATAAACTTAACACTGCCAAGTCCACCTCTAAACCATGTCCCTAAGTGCCACATCTAGATGTCTTTTAAATACCTCTAGCGATGGTGACTCAACCACTTCCCTGGGCAGCCTGTTCTGATGCTTGACAACCCTTTCAGTGAATAAATTTTTCCTAATGTCCAATCTAAACCTTCCCTGGCACAACCTGAGGCTGTTTCCTCTTGTCTTATTGCTTGTTACTTGAGAGAAGAGACAGACACTCCACTTGCTCTCCTTTCAGGTAGTTGTAGAGAGCGAAAAGGTCTCCCCTCAGCCTCCTTTTCTCCAGACTGAACAACCCCAGTTCCCTCAGCTGTTCCTCATAAGACTTGTTCTCTAGACCCTTCACCAGCTTCACCACACCTGTAGTACCTGTGTTTCAGTTTATTCACAGCAGCAGCAACAGTGATGCCCAGTTCTGCCCTAAGTTTCTAGCTTTTAAAAATCAAAGGGATTTACTTTTCAGACAAGCAGATCCCAGATAGCACGTCGATAATTGTGCCTCCCTAGACAGCCTGGCAGTGCCTTGAGGTTTGCCCCACTGAACTTCAGTATGGTGAGAAATGAAATCGCAGAATCATTTTTTTCTCAAGTCTTGATTAGATCAGTGAAAAGTGTTAATGCATGAGCAAGGATTTCAAGTGACAACCCTTTTTTAAGCAAGCCCTGCACCATTTAAGTCAAAGACCATTACCACATAGTTCGAAGTGCAGCTCCAACACTTTGTCGGAATAAATTGGTATCATTTTACTGCCCATCATGCCGGAGCAACTGCTTGTGGAATAAATTCACTCTCAGAACACTATTTCGATAACAAACTCACCAAGCATGGCATGCAAAATACAGTCACATCTTTTAAATTCAAACCTTTCTTCTTTGAAACATTAATGTTAAGATATAAAGCATAAATTTGTACTTTAAGAAAAAGATAATGGGTTATCCTACAGTGTCCAAAAGCATACGAAATTTTTTGCTGTGCACTATACTTTTCCCAGCTTCTCAACAATCACACATGTGATATCTTTCTAGGAAAGAGCATACAGCTTCATTTTCAACTGGCAGTTATGAAATATCTATGAACATGTGCATGCCAACAGCCAAGGAAGAACGTGATAGCTAAACACTTATTCAAATGGTTATTTTTTCTAGGTTAAGCCAGGTGTGAGGATTCCTATTTACCACAAAACATATTTGCATGTATTTAAATACATTCTATGTCTTCACAGGTAGCTTTAAAACTATATGTAGATTTTTAAAATGTGAGATAAATTTAATTTCCCTTGTCATTGTGGTGTATGGGCACGCACAACTTGAATACTGATTTTTCTACACAGAAATTCTGAAGCAAACACAAATTGCATTTCACTGCAAATCAAGGCTAATAACATTAGGTGACATATGTAGTCTACATGTAGACTTGATATACTTGTATATCATAAAAATACACTACAGCATACTTGCTTGAACAGAGCTTTAAGGTTTTCAGGTAGTTCTGTCCAGCCCGGGTATCTGAGGTTCATGGTAATAAATATTCCAACTGATTACTTCAATGTAATGTTTGCACCAAGGAATAAAAATCTGTCATAAGTAAGATAACACAAAAATTTTACAGTTGGATTAAATGTAAACAAATGCATCATGCAAAACCAGCCATCATGGGTCAGGTGACAAATGTGCATCTGGGTCAAGATCCAGTCTTGCACAATGGCCAAAAGCAAATGCCTAGGAAAGCTAACTAGAGCTGAGCAGAGGCATTTCCTTGGTAGGCACCAGCACTGAATTTGAAGGAAAAGACTGGACTGTTAAAGTAACAGAGTGCATATGGCTGAAGTATGCCTATAGCAGGAATTAATTTTTAAAGCATGTAGAATAAATAAGACTGATAGGGATGTGGTGGGCTTGAAAAGGCCTGGAGGCAGCATCAAGTAAAAGGAAGCAGAGGAAGGAGAACATGCCACAGTGCCTATCTCAAAAAACACCAGGAAACATAGGAACTCCTGAGACTTCTTGCAAGGTTGAACCCCACCAAACTTTGCACCCATATGATGCAATGATTTCACATGGTGTGACTTGAACAGGACAAGAGTCTTGTCAGTAGAGCTTTAACTGGATTCCTGTAGGGCCTGGAGTTCACTCACATTTATTGCTACATTTGGAAGAGAAAGTTATTTTAAGGTAGGATATAACACAGGTGATTTAATGTTAACATCTACTGTCTCACTGCATGTACAAAGGGTTTCAGAGGAACTCTGGAAGAAGATTTTACTGGCTCACTATTTATAGACTGCAAAGGAAAATAAAGAAGCTGAAAACTCCTGATTAACCTTGGTATAAATCCACTCAAATTCTTCCTCAGACTAGACACTGAATATACACATTAAGTTATGCAAGAAATATTTTAGTTATTTTTAAAGTAATGGATCATACTATTACTTAAGTATGCACATCTGCCTGTACATACACACTCAAAGATCTTGTATCGTAATAACCTTATAAAATGCACATGAGGTATGAAAGAACACTGAACTTCTAAGAAACATTTAACTTGTTGTTCACTGAAACAGATAAAGCAGACACTGTTATTAGTAACAGTCATTACCTGTCAGTCAAAGATGTAATAACCAGCCACAGGGTATTTCCCCAAGTACTCATAAAAGTACTGAAACTGAGCATCACAAATGTTGGCAAAGAAGTGTTTTTGAGTGTGATAGCCAAGCAAAAGCTTGGGAACTAGTGACCTAAAAAGCCATTGCAGAGCCATTATGGCAGGTAGGAGCTATTCAGATGAAAGAAATGAGATCCATCAGAAAGCTACAGCTGTCATCACTAGATCTCACACCTCATTTCTTGCCATTTATTAATAAAAACTACTACAACCAATTAAAAGGATTAGACACGCCTCAAGGCATTTGTGCTTTTATACAGATGCAAGTGTAATATAAAATGTTTTTAATAGAGCTATTACAACAGAACACATTGACACTTATTAAACCAAGACCTCTCCTTACAAACAATGCAGTCTTTGCATGGCAGTAGACATTACTTTGACCAGAATGAGTTTCATTTTACTCCTCAAGCCTTGTTTCTTCTTGTCTTAATGCTACCTTAGAAACCCATTTTATTTCTGAGGCTCAGGAGATCAGAAAGAAAACTAGAATTCTCTCCTATTCCAGCCTCCATCCAGTTAAATGTTTTGTGCATTCAAACCAGCAACATTTGCCAGCCACCTTAGTTTTACCTGATTGAAGTTATACATAGAGCGAGCACTTTGGTTTAAATAAACACTCAAAACTGTAATTGTATGTACTCATAAGGAGTCACCAGAGCAGAGGAGTGCCTTTTCCTAGAGATGCACATGTACATCTGTAAAAGGACAGCAAAACACACTGTGAATGATTGAAGATGGAATAATTAAAAGCAGAATAGCGAAAGGTATTTGGAAAAACTGCTCAGATTGCCCAAAGATTGTCTGCACTCAGTTTTGTGATCTGAAATTTAAAGGAAATATCTTGCTGCTCACAGAAAACCAACTAAAAGAAGTTTGAAGCATTCCCAGAAGTAAGGTACAAGTAGACATCTGACTTTTTTTCAGGTAATTTTCAAATTCAGAAGGCAATAGCCCATAAAAACACAGGGATGGCACACAGCTCTGAAGCAGGCTGTCTTCATGATTATAACCACTCCACCTCCACTGTCCTGGTGCCTACATGCAGATCCAGACCCAAACTCAGTTTAAGTACTATTACTTCTTGTCAAAACCACTAAAACCGTGTATGTACAATATAGCTGATCCAAACACAGCTTCTGAGCTACAAGGCTTGCTACTACATCTCTAGCATGAACATCTCTGGTGCAAATGGTCATGATTTTCTGCTGATCACCCGAGGAAAGTTCTCCAAGCAGCACACTAATAAAAGCATTTAGCTGAGTGACCTGAAATTATTTAGGTAACCCTCTAAGACTAGATGATCCCAGTACCATCTACCTTTATTGCTACCAGAAATCAGTTCTGTCTACGTCATTAATTAAATCACTACAAAAACTGGCTTATATGTATAAATTTTCTGATATTAAACAAGAGATGCTAGAAAAAAATCCTGATGTAAACAGACATTTGAACCACCTCCAAAACAATAACAATTCAGAGGAGCACAAATACTGAAGATGGTCAACTAGGCAGTGTAGGAGGAATGGATGGATAAGATATGCATGAAGGAGAATTGTAAATTTTGTGCTTACAATCTCCATGGATATATGCACCCCACTCCACAAAAATTGTACTAATTGCATGAGAAGATTTATTGTCAAATTGTTTGCAAATAGACTTTAGAAAAGATCAGCAACTTACATTTTAAAAATAGGCAAAGGAATAAAGGAAAGATCACAAAATATGGCATGGAGGATTATACAGTTACACTGTAGAAAGACACAACGGAATTTTTCAGGTTTCATATTAATAGGAAAGAAAAACATACACAGCCGCTGCATGTCATTCTAAGGAGGCAAATGTAACTTTATTAGAGAGATATAACTTACTGGGTAGCTAGAGTGAGACAGAATTATGCTTGAACATCTCCTAAAACTCTGGCTTAAAAATGGGCAGTGAATTAGTGAGACCTTTAACACTACACTTTCTGTATTATTTTTATATAATATACAAAAACACCCATTGGTGCTATTTTTACTGAGACAGAGTTAAAGGTCCAGAAGGTAATACTCCATGTAAACAAATTATTTGAGAATCACAGACTGAATCTAATAGACTTTGAAAATGCTTGGAAAAATAAAACCAGAAGTTAATTTCACTGGGCCCCCTACTTTTTCTGTGTCATATCATACAGGAGATATCAATAACAATATTCTGAATGAAATTATCTAGTATTCTGATATATTTCTGTCATCTTCCTTTAAACACACCCAAAGCTCCACTTCTTTATGACAGTGAGCTGCCATCTGCAGGGAGGTTCAGGTGATCTTTCCTAGTTCACTCTTTTTACAACAGAACCACTCCAAAGTCCCCATCACAGGTTCAGGAAGCAGCAACAGCATGAAACAGTGCTCTGCTCTACTTGCAAAGTGACCATGGAAACACAGCATGCCTGGATCACATAGAGGTCCGTTGTGGATCTGCCTCTGCCTTTCATAGAAGCTAGCAGAGACAGATTTGTTTTGTTTTGGTTTTGGTTTTGTTTTTTTAAAGGCACATAAACCACAAGTCCAGGAGAAGGACATCCTGGGAACATATGCCACACTGCCACAGACACAGCAGCCAGTTACTTAACAAATAAAAAAGAACAAGCCAACAAACTCAAACCTCCAAAACTACACTACCTATTTTATCATCATATTTAACTGCCATGAACTGGACTGAAATTTGCCTAACCCTTCATCTGACCTTTTTATACTTCTGTAATTCTAAAGCCAAAAGTTCCATATTTTAAACTGTATACTGTGTGAAAGTATTTATTTTGTTTAAAGTCTCCTACCTAATAGCTTCAGGTAGTGCCTATTAGCTCTTGTATAATGAGAATCAGCAAACAAAGATTAAACTTTATCTATCTTCTCTATTACAGGGATAGTTTTAGACACCTCTATCAGGTTTCCTCCCCCTTAAGTCTCTTTCCTACTTCATATTTCCCTTTGTCAGATTTTCTAGGTCGGAAAAGAAGACCAAAACTACTTAAATTTTTCACAAATAGAAACAACATTCAAAAGAAGCTGGAGGTAAAAAGAGCAAAAATCAAACTGCAGAAGGAACCCTTCTGAATTGAGAATAAAACTAATAATATTAAAAGTAAACTGTTTAGTTTGACACAAACAAAATCAACAGTTCTGGCTTACTTACTCAAATATATGGGTTTAATATTTGTGTGTGTATTGGTTGCATTGCATTTTTCTTGCCACACTGTCATGGTTGACATTTGGCAGTATCTTTGCTTTTACCTTTCATTTCAGTTCAGAATAATCACATAGAAAACCCAGTAATTAAGAGATGGTAACAATGTCCATGAGATAACAGAAACGAAAGCAAAAGATGTATTTCTTTTTTTTCTTTTTTTTTCCAGTAGATGCTAATAGCAGTTTATTTACTACAGGATTAAAAATATTAAATATGCCACTCATATCTTTTATATGAGACCATTTTCACATTGTACTTATTTTCACTGAATTAAACAAAAAGAAGATATCCATACCTGCTTCTTGCGGCAATTCTTCAGGGCTGATGCCAAGCCCTCTTCCAGCTTACTGAAGGCCATTTCAACATCTGAAACCCACCAGATCTGTGAACCAGTAAGTGCAACCTGGGTTGGGTAGCCAAAACCCCACTGTTTGCTTCTCTTCATAGGCCAGTACCGCCTCCATGATGTAGAGACTCACTGTTTTGTGTACAGTTTCTTCAAGGTATTGCAACCAAGATTCTGCCTTTTGAAGAAAAAAACCCCAAAGATGCAGAAATTTATGCTTGTAACATAAATGGTGCATTTTATACTATCAGTATAGGAAGCTCATCTCATTAATCTTTACAGAGGATTTTCTTTACATCAACATTCTTTGAAAACTTGAAGCGACAGTGGGTTTGTTTTCTTCCATTTTTTCCCTCCTACCACCTCTTCAGTAGCATTTAGCTCAGAGGAGCCCTTCTCAATTGCTGTGACACCAGACACTGTTTTGTTTTACATATCCATTTGATTTGAACACACTGGCATACTGGCTTAGAGCTCCAAATCTGAAAGTCTTTTTTCTGTTCACAGACACAGAGTAAACACAGACAATAGAGTCTTTCCTATGTCTCTACATGCTCAAACGTAGCTGTATCTTGGAGAAACTATCTCTAAGAGGCAAGCTGCATATATTTGTTCATTCAGTCTCAGGCCTCCCTGCTGAGACAATCAATCATTAGAACCACATGCAACATTGATTTTATGCAATGTGAATGCTTATCCATTCAGCACTGTCCCGAGAACAATAAATTTATTGTCTCAGAAGCTGCTGATCTGTTCTTTCTGACCTACCACTATCCAGTTAGCACACACAGTGGCTGGCCAATTAGCAAATATGAGGCTCAAAACCAACTAAAACCCTGTTCAGCTGATAGAGGACATGGGAGAGAGCTGGTGGTCTGGAGGGGTGTGTGCTAAAGGATAAGAGAGAAGGAGGTATGAAAGTATTCTTTTTCATTGCTCCTTAACACAGCACCATATGCTTCTCAAAGAAAAAAAGAAAAAGAAAAAAAAAAAACCTTCCTCTATAATCTCTTGAAATTTAAGATCAACAATGTTGTCAAAAAGATAAGTGAGATGACTGGTCACCTGCACCCAAAAATACCAGATGCATAAGGAAACCATTTACCTCAGACTTGTGCCAATCACACTAGTTTATTGCATTTTTTTGTTAAAGTGGATGCTAACATTTGCTGTACATAGTAAGATTTGGTGGCTCAGCAGAGTTTAATACAGTTCTTAGCAACTCAGTGGATAATGTGAAGTCTTTGCACTAGTCTTACCACTGTGTTTCTTATTCTAATGCTTTCAGCACACACAGCTCCAATTGATCTTAGCAAGTAAGATGCACTGAATAACCAGGTGGTTAGCCAGCATTTCTTAAGTTTTAAAGATAATAAAAAAATAAACCCCATTTTTTCTTTCCATAGTATTAGAACACTTATGCCAATCAAACAAATAAGAGTATTTCCAATTTCCCTGATGGTGCAGACTGATATGGCAACACTATCTGACTGCTGCATAATTACTACATGAGGTTTTTATGGGAAAAGCTGGGGGGAAATGGTCACAGACAAAGTAGTGAATAGGGTTAATTACACTATTGTCAGTTGTCAGAGGAGTCTGAAGGGCAAAGATAACTTAATATAAAACTGAGAAGTCTTTAAATTGTTATTAATTACAGTTAGTGCTTATTCCACAAATTGCCAATTCGGATCTAAATGCCTTGTGTAAATACATACCCCTCCAAAGACCATGGAGTTTGAAGATCACTGTCTACACACAAGCATGCTCTATGCCTGACAACTAAAACAAGATTAGTTTGTTTGCTCTTCTTATATGTGACGTATAGCACTGAGTGGATTAGACAAATCCTTGAGATTTAGTTATGTGAAGAAGCTATGAGACCCTACCATCATGTTTGAAAAGCCTTGGTCTTCAAGCTGCACAAATCCTTCATCCTCTTGTAAAGTATCAGTTCTTCTGTTACATGTCACACCCCTTCAAAAAAGGCTTTGCCTGAGACACACCAATAACTCCAGCACTCAGAGAATTAATAGCCATGGCTGGATAGTCACTGAGGCCAGCAGTATCATCTGGCATGTAGATAACATAGTAGAAAGCTTCTGAAATACATCAAAGTGCCCATGCTTTTATACAAATTGGGCTCAAAGTGTCACAAAACCTAGCAGATTATTGTTCAAAGGAGGAAAACAGAAGGATATCTACAAAAACATTCCTCGTACAATGATGAGCAGCACAGTCAGTAACAGCCTAACAGAGACCATAGATCTTTCAGCCTTATCATCACTACGCATAGCATGCCTGAAATTTGATCAATCCGTGCCGTAAGGAGAATAGATTTGATGATCTCACTGACCTTTTCCATTTCTAATTCCTGCAGATATACAATCCAAAAATCTAAACAAACGCAAATTGCACGTGGCTAAATTTCCAGCAAGACACAGCACAGGACTTGTAACACTTCTCCACAGAATGAGTTCCATCTCTCCCTGATGAACACCTTGTACTTTTGTCCTAGCTGTGGGGAAAATGATTACTACCTTCCTTACACAAAATGTTCCTATTTGTAAAGCAAACTAACACTCGGAAACGAAGGTGCAGTTCTACAATACTATCATTGCATATAGCTGGAAAAGTTGCCTTTCTGTAGACAAAATGAAGGACAATAATACGCAGAGAGGCTCACCTGCTTTGGCTGTGTTCCTTTTGAAAGGATGTCTAGCAAGTCTGCTGAAGGACAAAACAGAAGCAAAGAAAAGCTATGCGCTTGGTTTATAAATATTCAGCCAGAGCTTTTTCACAAAGAGAAAGTCTGAAAAGAAGACAGAGATTTTAATGACACATGCTGTGAATCACCCTAAAGCCAAGAATTCCCTCCCAGTCAAGGAAAAAAATCAGACCAAACAGTAAAACAGAGCAATACAATCCAATTTTGATTTAAAATAATAACAATGAATATAGCTGCAAGAAACAGAGAAGGTGGCAAACCTTACACGTTTCCTTTCCAGAAACTCAAAGGGAACATGCTCTTTTTACTTCAGATCAAGGAACCCAAGAAAATTGTGTCAGAAAAGTCCCTGAAAAGGTAAGTCTGGCTAAGCGAAAACTCCCCTTCAACCTTCCAAAGAGTCCAGCCTTAGAAAGGGACAAGAACAAAGTTTCTTGACAGCTTGACAGGGCAGTTATTTGCAGTTAAATTAAAAAAAAAAAAAACTAAAAAAAAAAGCTAAGGATCAGTCTAGTGGGGGAGCAAAGCAACCACTTTTCTTAAGATGTACATATTTTATATATGAAGGAAAACAAACATGAAAATACGGGTTGGCATTGACACAAAAAGTATTAAGAATCAAAATACTCAAGCACATGCCTATCTGGAGAGGGAGAAAACCACATTTATTTACATGTGACTGATGCACTTCAGCTATTAGCTCTCATAACAAAAGTGACATTTCAAAAACCAGGTTTGAGCTTTGAGGGTCTTTTTAACTTCCTATTACAACCTTTTCCTGCAAGGAGAAACAAGCTATGACTCCAAACATCACTGCCACTAAAGGTAGGAAGAGTGAACATCAGTGGGAAGCTCAAGGCACACATAAAGTGTGTTGGAGGACCTTTGCTGTACACAATCCACTATCTCCTGATGTAAGTGTGAAAGAAATTCTCCCAGCTGACAGGTTGTGTGTGGATGGGGAGAAAATGAATTTGATAGAAACTGAAAATATTTTTAAGACCTTTGACAATTTTTACATCATGACCATAAATAATGAACCAATGCCTCAAATGTGATTTGCCATATAAAAAGCAGTAAAAATTCAATACATCCAATAGAAACAAATGAAAAAATATTATCATCAGATCTACACTTTAGAACAACTCATAATCATACTGGGAATTTTACCTGTGTTGCAAAGCTTCAAATTTTTCATACACCTTTGGCTTGGTTGTAGCTTCCATCACAGTTTTTATATTTGCTATGTCAGTCACCAACTCCTGTGCACAGAAGTGCGAGGAAGTTATTGCAACATGAGAACATCCGATATTTTTTTTTTTCTATTTCATACTGTTTACTTTATAGGGACAGGAAAAGCACTGGGAAAAAGAGCTGGAAGAAGGCACCTCATCAGCTTGGTTTAGGTTCTATTTCTTAAACGGCAAAAGAAAAAAAACCCTCAAACACCTATTTTGACAGTGTTTAGACTGAACATGAAGGAAATGTAAAATGAACAGAGAGAACTGCACTGGATAAAATAAAATACCACTGATCTTACTATTGGAATTCCGCTAACAGGATAAAAGTGACAGAAAGTAACAGAAGCATTAATTTGTACAATAATTCAGCTCATGCATGCAAGCACAATGCCTTTTTTTTAATATGCACCATGAAGAAACTTATGCAAGTTAAACATAATGAATTATTTCATTGATCTTAATAGGGTTCTCCACTTGTACAAAGGTGTAAATATAGCTTTTTTTTTTTTTGCATATAGTTACAGACATGCTGCTGCACACATTGTTTAAACTGCAGATTTAAACAACTAGAAATGTATTTCAAATTTTAAATGTAGAACCTCCCTATAGAACATAATATCTTAGCTTTTCAGTATTGTACACAATGAGAAATTTTCCTTGCATACATGGATTAAATTATAGGTAGACTCATAGCACACAAGTTATTCTCTTTACTAAGCAAGGGTTCAGTGACTTTTTTTTTGGTCAGAAGAAACAATTAAAACACAATTTTTTTTGTAAGTTCTAATGCTTAGGTCAATTGTTGTAATTACCTTAGCCAATAATTAATAGTACACCATATAAACTTGTATTTCAGCTATTATTGTCATAAATGATACGGAGTTTGGCAGAAGGGATTTCTGTAACTCAGGGGTATTGTACCTCTATGCGACTCCAGGAGGTTAAAAAGTTAACAAAGTGTAAATAAAAAGATGTTTAAGTCATGTGAAGGAATGACTCGCAGAACTTTGTCATAAATCATTATTTGTGACAAAATGTCAATCAACAGCTGCAAGTCCGTGTGACAGGAAAACAAGGCAAATAATTATTTTGATTGCAATAATAAAGAATGCAAAATCTGCTTCTGATATTCCCCCAAGTAAGCCTGAGAATCCTGTAAAGATGCTAATTCAGTGGGTTAGAAACAAGCCTATTAAAGAAATACTCAAACTAAACTGTCAATATGGTATTATTTTTAAAATACCTATTTAATTACCCAGTCTAAAGAATTCAAGATGGACATAAAACACTAACTCTACTAACTTTGAAGTCTCCATTGATTTCATCAAATCTGTTTGCATCTTCAGGCAGCTGGCCTCTGATATCTTCAGAGCCAGTAAAAATACTTTCTAGACGAGATCATGTGCATTACACTTCCATCCAAATGAAAATGACAGAACCTGCCATGTTTAATTTATTTTGACAATCTTACACTTGTTCAATGAAATAAGCCATACATTTACTTTTCAGAATTGTTTGCAGCTGAACCTAGAAAAAACAAAAAATAGCAAAAAACCTGGACTAATCAAAATAATTTATCAAACAGAGGAATAGAGCTAATAAGAATAATAATAAAAAAAATTAATCAAGGCTTTGAAAAGACAATAGTTGTTTTTTCATTTTTTGTTAAAGAAAATTACAAAAATTTTGTGCTATGCCTGTTTAGGAACTTTCTGCTTTAAAAATAATTTCACGTGTGCTTTTATTAAAACTGTATATGAAAAATGCTTGGTATATTGGAATAGAAACATTCTGTTATGCTCAGTCTCGTCTGTGTTTTTCTATGAGCTTTCCAGTTTTCTTCATTTTAAAAATGACTGAAAATTAAACTTCAAATTTTTTTTCAAAACAGTTAAAACAATTTTTATTCAAATTTTGAAAACCAACCACTGGTCCATGTTTCACCCTAGAAACCAAAACCACTGGGAAATTGAATTTTTTTGTTGTTGTTCATACAAGCTTATTTGGGTTTCCAACTATATCATCAACAGCTGGGTAAAATGTATACATCCATCTCTCCCCTCTCTGGTGTTCCCTTCCCCCCTGCCCCTAACCACCCCCTTCACTGTCAGGTCCATGGTACTCACTGATTCTTAAAAAAATTCACTAGTAGGCTGATAACTTGATGTGGCCTTTCTTTCCTTACCTTCTATTTCCCTCTGTCCATCATTTCCTCTGTTCATCATTAAGAAACATTCTCTTTTGCTGTCCAGGAAAGCTTCTAGCCACGTTTCTGGGTTTTCTTATAAATATTTAATAGAAATTATACTGGGAAATATTCCCCTGTCCCAGACAAGACAGAGAACCTTTCAAGCTTAGTGCTATATTCAGGCTCAGCAGGAAGACAAACAGGTATGGAAGAAGTCTCTAATTTAGCAAGCCAGGTCTGCCTTCAGAGAATTTGGTCCTTCGGTCTGAGCAGAGACTACAATTTCACTTCTCAACCCCTGAGATGCCTCTGTTCGAAACCTCAATCTCTGCTCCACAAATATGTTGAACAGTTGGCAGCAGTGGCTCTACCACATGCCTGCCAGTACTGCTGCATCTGTGCATAGAGCACAAAAGACCGTCACCAGGGTCTCTGTCTGAATACTAACTCCTGTCACATTCATGACCTGGTGCCAGTGTCTCTCTCTGACTGCAGGATTTTGCAACTCCACTGTTGCCCTCAGTGATGGCATTAGGTTCTGCAGCTTTAACTCCAAGCCTCTATATGCATTCCAGAAATGAACTTCTTTATCCAAAGGCCACGTTTCCTAGGAAGAAGAATAAAATAATTCCAAAAATTACCTGCCATTCACAGCCACCTTGTCGATAACTTTAAGAAAAATCAGGAGGTTTGTCAGAAAGCTCTACTTTCCTGTTTCATGTGCAGAAGTGTGGGATGGTTGTAGTTAGCATAAGACTAGGGAAGATTCTGTTGAGGTCACTGGTTCCTGCAGCAGATAAAGCAAAGGCTCTGGAAATGTACTTACCAGTATGGTGCTTAAAGTAATGGAACTGTATTAACACTGTATTTACACATTGATTTTATTATTACAGTTGGATTAGAGCCATTTGCTTTACCACAGCCCTGATGATTTAAGTCTAATTTTCTTGTTAATTACTTCACTGCAGACAAAAATATCTATAAATTTAATACATTCAAAACCATCTTTCAGAGGGGCAAGAGGGACTCATATGCACACTGGAGCGTGATGAACATGACACAAGTGATCAGCATCTTCTCTGTTTCATGACCTGGCATATGTGCCACAGTGAATGACACAGAAGCAAAAGGAGAATGCAGTTCTTTCAACTCTGTCCTCTCTTTTACCACCCCTATCACAGCATGATAATCCCCAGTATCAGAACTGGCTATGTGGAGTCCATAATCTTGAAGCAATTTAAGTCAAAACATCTGCTGTAAGTCTGATTCTTCTCTTAAAGCACTACTAATTGGGCTTGCAATGAAACCTATTTATTTCTGAATGAAACAAACATGTAAAGAAGAAAATTTATACCCATTGGGTTCAAGACTTTCTTCCTTCCATACTCAACAACTATACTGTCTATGAATCAGAACTATTCCTTTTGTGCCCCGCAAATAATCTGGGGGCCTTTGTTGCTTTTTTTGCTTTATACTTCCCTTGTCCCACTGGAACTGTCTTCTGCAGAGCTACTATGAACAAAACATTGAGAACACTTCGAGCAAAGAAGTTCCTTTGAAAATGAGCACCTTTGCTGCAACTCCCAACACTCTGGAGCTATGTCTAAGAGCTCTGCAAATTCCATCTATGTCTAAAAATAGTGACTTTCATCTGGTGGAGCCTGTCATAAAAACCCATCTTCTTCATTCTTTCACATAGTGCCTCTATTCAGAGAAGTGCTGGCATGGTTTTAACATATACCTCCACAGGATCTGGAAACTCATCCAGAAGAATAAAGTTTTACAGAAAAGTCCCCAAAACAAAACATGTTCCAGAACATTTAGTTTGGACATGAGTAACAAATCCACTGAAACATCAAAGTGGGTGGGAAGAGTGAGGACGGGGTGGCACCGAGACAGATAAATTGCAGAAAGAGACAACTATGGAACCTGCCTTGGCAAACCTTCTGAGCTCCACATCCATCTGTTCCACATTAATCTGCCTCCAATAGATTTTAGTCCAATGCTGCTCTGAAACAGAAAGTACAGATAAAAGTGTCAACAACATTTGGTAAAGACAAGCTTCTGCTATATAACAGATAAATGGACACAGAGGGAAAGCTCATTACACTGCAATGACTCCTGGACCTCATTTTTTCCAACTCTACATCACCACTATCTAGAAAGCATACAAAATAACCCATATTCTCAAAATTCAGCCCAAAAGCCAAGCATTTAAACAGTTTCATACTTCTGTTTCTGACAGGTATATGTACATACCTTTCTTGTGCTATTAAACACACACCTGTACCTACTGATAATATAAAGATGGACCTGGGAGATGTGGTAGAAACTGCCCTGCACCCCCTCCTGGCAGCACAAATACTAGGTAAACAATTATGGAAAGAAAATCTAGTACATATATTTTATCCTTGCCTATGAAAAACAACTTCTTGAGGTAAACAGAACTTTACAAGGCTGATTTCCCATACAGGTCTGTACACTGAATTTCTGGACTCTTGCTTCTGGCATTCTACAGCTTTAATGGACAAATGTAAGTTCTGAAGTGGAATTTTCTGGATTTCTGAATTTTTACTCAATTATTTTAATTATTCAAGCAAGTTATTTGTATTTAAAAAGCTCAAAATGAAACTACAAAGGCTGTTTTGCTTTGGGATTATCCTGAAACTGGTTAACTTCAGAACAGAGATATTTTAACTCTGAGTATCCTAAAACACAGCAAGTATAATTAAAAAAAAAAAAAAAGAATATTAAAATCTTCAGTACTTTTCACTTTTTTTTTTTAATTAAAACTACAAAAACTTCTAGGATCAAATTTAAAATATAACATTAATAATATATTCTAATTTTAGAACTATTTTTAAAAAAAATATTACATTAATATAAACACTAATATCCCAAACTTTCTTGAGCAACTGCCCTTCTTTTCGACATTGTTTCATTTGCTTGCAGCCTGGAGTAGCTACTTCAAATAGTTTTGCAGATTCCTGCATTAGTAACACTTCTTTTTCCAGCATCTTAAGCTCTTGATTTGCCTTGATGAGGAAAAGAGCACTTTAATAAAGTACAGTTATAGGCTATATTGAGCTTACCTAAACCTGGCAGTGAAATCTATGGATCTCATATATATGATACAACACAAGAAAAGCTGAGATCAATTATTGCAAAGAGGTTAAAATGCTGCATTTGCATTTGCATCTCTGAAAGCACCCAGAAGGCATAAAAAGGGCTCTACATTGGAACCGTAAAAAGAAAAGCTGCATAGAAACAGTTATGATACTCTTGCAATTAATTTCTTAAACAACTTCTACTTACTTTAAAGTTGCATAAGTGTTAACAAAATCTCTTCATGATATTTTAAAAAGATCCACTAAATCTTCCACTTTAGACTACTGTATTAAAGAGCACATTATGCTGGCTTTTTAAAACAACATGAATAAAGAATATTGAGCAAGTATTCTGAAATTTTTTGTTTTATCAGTGAGCATATGCAACACTGGAAGAGAAACAAGAGGAAACCTAGATTTGGCAGTGTTAGAATTATATCAGCTCATTGAAAAATAAAACAAAGTGAAACAACCAAACCAAAACACAACACCCCCAAAAAATCCCCCAGAAACCCCGAAAACCAACAACCCTCCCCAAACCAAAAAATCCCAACCCATAAGCCAAAAATATTTTAGTATATACATCAAAACATCATTAGATTTATAGCTGTAAGATTACAAGCAAACACATTTTTCTGAGATTCCCCACTACCTTATCAAGATGAGCATATGCATTTTCTTCATCAAATGAAAGGGGGCTTCCATTTTAAATCTTTCTCTGAATTCCACCTGCTTCTCCTGGTGAAATACAGGTAATGACACCTGTCACAAAACACCCAAAAATAGCAAAAAATAACTACAGACCTCATCAGAACAAAGTGTAACAGATGTAACAGATCTCTTTTTGAACTAATTTTCCACCATTCACATAAAACAAATCTCTTAAAGAATATAAGAAAAGCTACCTGATTTTATTGCTGGCTATTGAGAAGGAATGAGGAGAATTATTTTACATCACTGAGATCAAATACTGCCATTTTAGGACCATATACACATATGCAAACATTAAATATTACTTTTGCTACAGTTCCTCTACCTAGACATAAAGTTCGCCTGGCATATTCTGTCCATAGCTTTCTAACAGTTCCACCACTTCTTTTAAAGGTTCAAAGAAATCATCAGCAGTTGTTGTCCTCTCTTTCACAGCCAAGAGGTGGCCCATGATTTCTAACAGCACACAATGATCTCCCTCAGTCACCTCTCTTTGGAGTCAAGCATCTGTCACTTTTATAAATTCTTGTAAGTCAGTCAGACTACCAAACAGAGAAAGTTAGGATTACAAACAGAGCAAACATTATTTACTAATAAACATGTAGTAACCCCTACTGGTACTAGTAGTGGCACTTATGCAGTTGTACAAAATAAACACTGGGGGGTGGAGGGGTGGGAGTATGTTTTTTTAGTAGTGAGGGAAGGGGACGCCTTGTAAGAGCAAAAAGCTCCCCTGGCTCCAAGGTAGAGACCCCCCCCAGCCCAGGCTGGGACAATGAGCACTAGAGAAACACCTCTGCCAATCCATATTGGTGAGGGGAAGGACTGTCCTGAAAAGAAGTAGATGGGGGTGAAGCTGGAGGAGAGGCCATTGACCTGAACACAAGACAACCATCAGCAAAACAGACAGACAGACAGACACAGAGAGCGCTTCATTGCCAGAGGAAAAGACAGAGACCCACACACAGTTCAACTGCATGGAGTAGGAGAAGGCAAAGTCCCCTGCAGCCCATGGAGATTCAATGGCAGAGCAGAGACCCACGTGTAGGCCATGGAGGACTCCACGCTGGAGCAGAGAAGCTGAGCCTGAGGGCAAGTGTGATTGAATTGGGACCCCAAGAGTTGCTTACTGCCAGAATGGGGGTGGACCCCCAGAGTGAGGGGTGAGTCTGCAGCCTCTGGATGTCCCCATGCGGGAGATGGGAATTGAGCCTGAAGAGGTCCGTGACTCCATGGGAAGCTTGCTTTGGAACATCTTGTTCCTGGACTTTCATGCTGGGAAGAGCAGCAGAGGTGAACTGACTGAACCCCCATTCCCTGTCCCTGTGCTGCTGGGGAGGAAGGTAGAGAAATTGGGAGCAAAGTGATTTGAGCTCGGGAAGAAGGGAGGGGTGGGGGAAGGTGTTGTAAGATGTGGTTGTTATGTCTGCTCAGGTGATTTGCAACAAATTAAATTGATTTTTCTTCCCCAAGTTTGAGTCTGTTTTGCCTGTGACCATAACTGGTAAGTGAGCCGTCCCTGTCCTTCATTCCTAATCCCGTGCCCCCTTTGCTGTGACTCCCGTCCCATCTCACCAGTGGGATGAGTGAATGCAGGACCACATGGTCCTACTGTGGGTCAAACCACCACAACTGGTGAATTAAATGATCTACTGTACATCTTTAATTACACATATAAGGAAGCAATATTCACATTTCAAATCAAAATTATTTCACAGTATATCTAGTTCATAAAAGTGTTTCAGGACAATTTATCCAGCTGTAGAAATTACTTTACCCATGAGGATCACAGGAAAACATAGCTCAGGGTAACAAAAATGAGACAGCAGCTGTATCATGACTGCAGCTTGCCAGTCATTCCTAATCTACCAGCTTTTAAAAGCACTAATGTTCTTTTCAGATTTTGACAAAATTGTTCTCTCTTCTATTTTTCTTCAAACATTAGTCTTAAAGAACTTTTACACAGTTTGTGCAATTACAAAAATGATTGAATAAAACTATACAGGTGACCAAGTATTAATAGTCAAATGTTTAACAGCCATATCACCATATCAAAACACAGCTCACTTGGCTGTTACCTCAACAAGATGATGGAACTGGTAGCTATCTTCTTGCAGCACTTTGTGTATTTCAGCAAGTCTTTTTCCTTTGTCATCCAGATATGAGAGAGATTCTTTTTTACTTTTCCTGAAGAAGAGGACATGTTCCATCCAAGCATTCATAATTCCCTGGATTGATCTAACATTGTCCTTTTTTTGCTGAACTCCCTGCTCCAAATCACACACTGACATTTTTACTTGTTTGATGCAGTCTCAGCAGGCTGTCACCTGCCACGTGTATATTTCTTCTGCTTCTTTTAGTTGGTCATCAATAGTTCTCAGCTCTTTTTCAGTCAGAGGATATTCTACCTCCACAGTAGTCTGCATTTGTTGTCCAGCTGAATGACAAGTTCAAGATTTCCAATATACTGTTAATGGGAGAGACATACACAGGATGAAATCCCTCTAACAGTGCACACATGATATTATGCACTTTGCTGGGCAGAAGAGATATTTGAGGGACGCCCTTTCACACCTACACACTGTGAAAGGGAAACCACACAGAACTTGAACATGATAAAACAGAACAGGTTGCCAGGTAGGAGGTAAGCTGTGAGAAGGCAACTGGATCCACAGCCTGGAAGATCCAGACTGGCCATGCTCCCAAGTACCTAATGCTCAGCTGTGGCCACCATTGCAAGCTGAAGCATAAGCTATGGGTGGGATTCTTTTAGACAGAGATGAGGCATTTCCTTTCAACAAAAACAACAGGATAGTTAGAGCCATGCACATGCTCACACACATGTATGCAAGCTGCAAGGGACAGGGGGGAGAAAAAAGAAAAATCAAAACACACTTTGCCAACATATCCCACCACCACAAACCTTTGCAAAATTGTTCATTTTCTCATATATAGCTAAAGCAGAATCTGGAATACTGGGCTGGTTCAACATCAAGAGATACTTCAACTCTCTCAATAAAGCCACTAGCTAGAAGAAGGAAAGAAAAAGTTTATCTTGTATTTATCCTTTCAGAAGCCTCAACACAATTACTTTTTGTTTACTTTGTATTTAATCTCAGATACAAAGGCTTATACCGCTTATGTGGGATACATTATATACTGCTTATGTGGGATATGTTACATACTGCTTATGTGAGATATGTTACATACTGCTTATGTGGGATATGTTAGTTTTGCCCTGAAGCAAAGAAATTCCTGAGTTTGCCAGTTATTGACTCATCCAAACAATTGTCAAGCAAATCTCTTACAGTTATTTAAAATCCATTCTGAGAGTACTACCAAGTGCATTTCAATGCAGAAGCAGGATGTTTCCAGAATATACCAAAAAGTTTGAACTGTACACATGCACAACATGAACCTTAAATTTACTCAAGTAAGAGGAGATATTATGCTGATCACACTTGTTCAGTGATTAGCAATGCTTTATTTAAAGGCTGTTAACTTTCCACTAAGTCAGTGACTATGAACACTTATGGGTGAGGCAGAGACAAGAAGCAGGACCAAAATGTCAGTATTTGTTCCTTCAGTTCTTCAGACCATTTAAGGTTTCCTGAAGTAACTGGCATATTTTTGTTAATCAGTTCATTCCCTCTTTCACCTGTTTATTAAAACATAAATTAAGCCATTCTGAACTAACAAGAAAATAATATTATATTTTTGCATTATGGCATACCTTTTTAATACATTCATCATATATCCATTTGCAGTTACCCAGTTCTTCATCAAATATTTCCAAGAAAATATTGTAATTTGGGCTAAATATCTCCATGAGGACAGATTTTTTTAGAAAGCTTCCAAAGATGGTTAAAAGCTTGAAAAGAAAAATAAAACAAACAGGACAGTAAGCATTAGAGTTCTCTTTCTGTAATACTTTTCTCTCAACTTGAAATTTCATCCAAAATGCTTCTGGAGTACAAATATTGGAAATGCGCCAAGCTATACTATCAGTATGTGCATGTGCTGATAAACAGACCACATATTTCCAAAAATGCTCTTAAACTGTGCTAAACAGATGAATTCTAGAATGCTAAGGAACTACAAGTTAGGTTAGATCCTAGAAAGTACAGAACCAGGATTTCCAGATCCAGGCATATACCCCACACTCTTTCCAGGCATATACCCCACACTACTTTCTAGATCTTACCCTGCACATTTCTAACCTGTGTGGTTTATTTCTCTTCCAGATATATTCTCTCTCATAAATCACTAGCCTCTTCAGTATCTCACACAAATTCAGTGTCTTAATTGTATGTTAATGTTTATTTGGGAAAAAAAAGCCTATTGCTGTAAAAAATTACCAAACAAGAGGCAAGCAGAAGTGAATTATCTAAAGATAAGTAATCTTCCATTCTCCTTGATATGCTTAAAGTTAAAACAAGTTATCTGCCTTTTGAAAGAGCAGATTTGATACCATATATATTATCTGAATTCAGTAAGAAAAGTTGGAAAGAAGTAGGGTAAACACCAGCATTAAATGCAAGATACTCATTTAACAGCTAGCAATACCAAAAGTGACAACCTAAGGAAAATTCATTTACTCAAAATTTGTAATCAATTATTACAAATTTGTAATACTTTGCCACAGTTTGTGTGATGTAAACATCTTAGAAATGTATGTCTAAAAGGGACTTCAACAGCAATTAGTCTGTGACCCTGCCCCAAGATAAGGTCTGCTATACCTATGCCATTTCCAAGAGACATTTTTCTAGCCCTCCCTGAAAGATTTTTCAAAAGCAAAGAGCCTGTCACCTCCCCTAGGAAACTATTCCAGCATAAAGTGGTTTTCCCAGCCATCAGACTTGAACCTTCTGCACTTTAAATTAACTTAATTAAGTTCTGGATGTAGAGAACAGATTATTTCCTTCCTGTATGCAGAAAGGAAGGAAATAATGTATTTGAAGATTTATGTCTGTCTTCAAATAATGTATTTGAAGATTTATGTCTGTTCTCTGTCTTTTCTTTAGCCTCAATAACCACCAACAGATCATCTTTCCTGAAGTGTAACGTTTATACTTGGGTACAGTACTCCATTGGAGGCCTTATCAAGGGTGATTAAAACATGAGATTCCTTCTTGCGCCTTTCAGGACAATCACCCGTTTGAGCATCTCACATCCTTACCTTTTTCTTAATAACATGACCTCACTTACTCAGGTTCTACATATGATAACTCCTAAATCATATTTTGAAGAACCATTTCTAATAGATTTTATATTTTAATTATTCTTGCTTAAGAATAATAGGTACTACTGCAGAAACATGCTCCAGCCACCCAGACTAACTACACTTTATACTGGATGGAGAGCCTGGACACAACTGCCATCCATGAGATTCTCCATGCCTTGTGCAGGCAAGTGCAAATACAGAATGTTAGTGAGCAGGGAATCTCTTTCTTTGAATTACATTTTAGATCTGGCCTTAGCTATGTGTTAACTTCTAGGAAGAACCTGTATTCTGAACATAATTAAAAGGAAGAATAAAATCAAAGAACTCGTTTTGAGGCTGTAGCTGAAATGCACCACAAAATTAGATTTATTTCAAAAGAATATGTTCCTAAAATATTTTCTGTTAGTCAGTATTCCATGGCATTCAATTCACAAATAGATTACCTAGATATAAAGTAGAACTTAAGCAATGCACAAACCTGTTTTTTTTTTAAATAATAAAGGAAGAACAGTTTTATGTATATGGGCACTGACCTTGAACATGGATTCTAACCCTGAACAGTCATGAAATCCTACACAAAGAACTGAGGCAAGGCATCTGTCAAGATCCATGGTTTTAGCTTTAAATTCAGGATAATAATCTTCAAAATCCTGTACTGTTAAATTTTTTTTAAAGCATAAAATGCATGCCTTTCCAATAGGGGAAAAAAAAACCCCAACCAACTAACAGGCAATGTGGTTGTGCTAAACATATAGCTCATTTCAGTCACTGAATAAACTTCTGAGATTTTTGTATTTCAGGTTTTTAATTAACACTTTAACTGACAAGCAATGATCAATTCTATCTAACAGTGATGCTTTTGGTTTGTTTTTTTTACAGAAACTGAGTTAATAACTGAAGCATTTGCGTAGCAATTCAGATTATTTTTAAATAACTGTGCAAGATCAACACATGTGTGTACCAGTGGTACAGATATTCGAGGAAAGGAAATTATTAAAATACTTTGTTTAGGAAGCTTGATAAGAGGGATAGCCATCTGTGCCAGGTAATATTACTCCTTACTTCTATGCTGACACTATTAACCCTCCCATTAAACAAAGAACTTCTCAAGCTTTTACAAGCCCAATTATCTCTGCATGTTATCATTGAGGATATTATGAGCATCAAACTTCAGCTGCTCAGATACTTGAAGGCAACTAAGTAAACAGTATCTTTTGACTCTGACTCATTGTTACATTTAATTAGATTATCTTAAGAATCTGCATCTACCACATATATTAGGCAACAGAACAACAGTCATTTTCTTAGCACAGCTGTACTTCCTTAGTACTCAAGGTAATTAACCATGTTTACAGATGAGGACTTGTGGAAAACTAATACCAGAGCAGACAAAACAGGTGCATATTAATGCAAGTTCATGCTGGCTCTAAAGGAAGAGCTCCAGCTCCTTTCTGTCCTGTTAGTAACACAAACAGTACCATATACACATAAAGCTACACTTGATCTTTTGTTAAATATGCTAAATATTGATAATCTCTGGGAAAATATTATTTTTCCCTTTTCTTTACAGCTTGGCTGCATCTCTTTTCTGTTGCAAGCCACTTGGAAAAAAGAAAATAGAAATACCAGTAGCCAAGCTGGACATTTAAATAAAATCCAGCATCCTTCAAAAGGCATATCAAATCAACTTGTTCATTTAAGAAACTTTCTTTCTAAGCCCTCTCTGGCCCCAATAATGTGACTTTATTTGTTTGGTTTTGAAACATAACACACAAACCACACATATATACTCCAAACACATGACAAGATGAACTACATGCACTTCTCCATAGCTGATAAAGAAACTCAGATTTAGTTGTGTAACTGTGATAAGTATTTTATATATATATATATATATATATATATTTAACACTTCAAAAATCCATTTAGGCCGTATCTGTGCCCTAAGAGCTAAGCATCCTCTGGTCTTCTTTGGGGTCAGACCTCCCAGTCATGCCACAAACCAGACATTGCTCTATTCTGGATTCCATCCACATATGAACTAAACACATACTGCACATTGCCTATTCAGAAGCACGTAAAAGTTGTTCTTGGAAATATCTGGACTCTATTCATCTATCATACATTGAATAGCATGAACCTTGAAGCATCTGACAAACAAATTAGCTTTAAGATGACAGCTATTGTTTGATAAAGCTCCCGATTAGGACTGTATATCCCAACGGCAAATAGTTTCTGAAAAACCTGAAAAAAAAAATATTTTAGCGATGACAGTAAAAAACCAGCACAGTAATTAGTGCTTGGTATTTCACTTGTACTTCTTCTGTCAACACTAATCCTGCATACATGAGTAAGAGTGGCTCAAACTTTAAAATTAACACTTGTCAGCTAAGTTTTATTTGGCAATAAGCTGGAAAGTCAACAAGCTTACTATGCAGAACGGTCATTCAGAAACGTGCTATGAAGGTTGCTTTTGTCCTAAGTCAGTTGAGTTACTAAGGAAGGAGTCACTGCCTCAAAAACAGATCAGTTTAAACCATCTTACAATCTACATCTGGCCAAATATGATAATTGCTGTACTTTACCTAGCAGCTTAAAGCGGTTATTCAAGAATCTCACCAACATTTACATTGCCTTAGTGAGTATGCTGGGAATCCTTCCTAGAGGTAAAAGCAAAACCAGAAAAACTACATACAGATTTGAGAAGAGGTCTCCTGAAGCCACATCTTCCACAGATGCTTCAGAGCATCCTGCTGCCTCAGAAGGTGAGAAAAGAAAAGGCAGCAGTAGGTCTCTCTTGCCATTCGCTTCCCCTTTCTGAGGCTGCTTTGTAGCTTTGTGCCGAGATTAGCAGGAATTTAGCATGAACCATAAGGGATTTCATAGAGAGTGAGGACATTCAGGAATACAGGATAGTGACTCCTCACCTCAAGACATGGGAAGCTTTGCCGTGGATTTTAAAGCACTGCCAGGATTTTACCCAAATGCATCAACAACTTTGCAAAGCTTCTGCATGAATTAAACCTGTACTATTTGTTTAGTTCAAATCTGGTTTACGAGCATTCTTCTGGATTTTTAATTACCTAGGTTAAGCCACATATTTGCAAGAAAAACCATTGTGCATACACACAGATTGTATTTCCTACCACATCTAATAGAACAGTAAACTTCTATGTTCTACTAATAATTATATTATTATTAATATATATTATTTTAATAATAACAATTTCAAGATTTGAGTCTGTTTCAGAAAATTTGCCTGTTAAAATAACACTGTACCCAAAATATATACTCTGTGCACACCCAGCACTCTCTGTCCTTACTGCGCTGCCAAAAATACCGTGCATCAGGTCTGAGCCCCACAGGCCAGCAAAGTTTATACCCACTGGGAAGCTGAGCCCATCTCCACGTTGTCTGTACCTGTGCAAACCCAGCAAGCCTTTGGGCATACAGGTGTCAGGAGCACAGGGACATGGCAGGGATACAGCTGGGAAAATCAGCTGGCCCAATGATTTTTTGGTGGAAAAAGGGTGGGTGTAAGTGTAAAAAAATTTAAAAATTGGTCACCCAATAGAAAATAGAGAAATAATAGAGAAATGGAGAAAAAGTGTGGTTTTAATGTAGTTTAGTTGGGGTGGTTGAAACCTGCTTGTGATGGTGACCTTTTGGACAAGGACAGCAAAGAAGAGAGTCATCACAGGGTACCCACTAAATCTGCAGCTGGTGCTGGGGCTGCCTCACACCCCCGGGCAGGGGCACACACCAGAGAGGGGGCAGACCCAGCTCACCAGCCTCCTCACCTCAAATGGAATTTAATCAATACCTCGAATTTGGCTGCCCTTCTGCCAGCCACACCAGGTGGAGCAGCCCAGGGGCTGGGGCTCTCCCAGGCAGCTCTGTTCTATTCTTTCTCCTCCCCATGCCTGGTCACCTAATGGGAATTCAGAAAGCGTCCTGGGTGCTGGGACCAGAGCCCGTGCTGAAGGCAGCCCAGTGCTCCAGCCAGCAGGCAGCAAAGCCAACTATGTAACAGGATACAGTACTTCCTCATTGGAATTGATGTTAAAAGTGGATTAAATCCTTCAGAAAACAACATTTCCCAAGATTACAGATACTTATAGCTATGAATTAACACCAAAATCTTGAAAATGACAAAATAAACCACCTATGAAAAGAACAGTAATAAACATTCTTTCTGTTTTATCAAATATACTTACCATGACTGTTAGGGGGCATAGTGCTAGGAATTATTTTAGCTATTACTGCAAGACATTGCTATACACCAACATTTAAAAAAAAAATCTCTATTTTGAAGTAGAATCAACTGATTCGGTATTTACACCAGAACTGTATATATATTACATCCTGACTTTCAGGGAAAAAAGCTTATAGAGCTGACTGTCAGTTCTGTATACTGTATGTCAGTAGTTAACTTATTTTTCATTTTTAAATTTTGGGCAATATTGATGCGGGATTCTGTTTCATTTTATCCAAATTTATTTTATTCACTCAAATTCTTTGGCAAGAGCCACCTGAATGCTTTTCCCCATGTGGCACTCCTAAATAATTCAGTTATCTGATCAGGAGAAGGTATTCAGAAATATTTTCTTAAGAGAATGTATTTCTGGTTTAAGAAGTGGCAGACACTGAACAGAGCTGTGTTGGAAGCCTATTTCATGGCTAGTTCCATTCAGCACCGAGTTTCACAACCTCCAAGTTCACAGACACTTTGAAATAAACAAGGACATAACAGCACAAATGCCTATGCACAGGGTGCAATATTATTACCATGCTGGTGTCATCTGAAGGATCATATGTTCATGTTCTGAAAACTTCACAGCTTTCCAGAAACTCTTCATTCATCCTGCAGACCTTAAATTTTAAGTTTTAAGTTCACTTAAAATTTTCCCCCGGATTCCACCAAACTTCAGCTTTTTCAGCTTTTGAAATTCCAACACGTTAATAAAAATTTCCTAGATTAAATGAATAAAAATTAATTAACAGTATGCCTCTATAAAAAACAGTAAAAAACAACGTTTGAGATGGTTTTTGCCTCATTTGACCTTCTCTCTTCTGGTTTGGCAGAATGAGAAATTAAAATCTGTGCCATCTTAACTAATTAATATGAAAAAAAAAAAAAAGTGGAGGAGCAACGGGTAATTCCAGCAAGGCTTTAACCTGGTTGAGTCACTTAGATGATGAAAACACAAGTGAAAACGAATTGTCCCATAGAACATACAAATCTAACTCCACTTTAAGTTAAAAAAAGGCCAAGATGAAAAAGAACAAGCACTACTAAACACATTTTAATGTATAAACATATGATTTATTATCGTCACACAAAACGTTGCTATGAAAATTTAACATAAATCTTTCTCAGAGGAGTAACATTGAACCCAGCTTAACCTCCTTTGTCAAATCTGTAACATTAAGTTTTATGGTCTCTGATTTCACTTGAATTAAGTAATTGCTTTATGCCCCGCAGGGATGAAAATAACTGGTTCCTTGTGTGTTTAGAAACATGCAACATCTATTCTCTTCAGGAACAAGCCAGTGGCAAGTTTCCCAAGCAGAGTCCTGGGGAGACTGCAGACCCCTGGGCTCAGTATTACGATCTAGCTGGGGCTGTTCAGCCTGGAGAAGACACGGCTCCAGGGAGACCTTATAGCAGCCTTCCAGTACCTGAAGGGGCTACAAGAAAGCTGGGGAGGGACTTTTTACAAGGCAAGTAGTGATGGAACAAGGGGTAATGGCTTTAAACAGGAAGAGGGCAGGTTTAGATTAGGTATTAGGAAGAAATTCTTCACTGCGAGGGTGGTGAGACACTGGAACAGGTTGCCCAGAGAAGTTGTGGATGCTCTTCCCTGGAAGTGTTCAAGGCCAGGTTGGATGAGGCTTTGGGTGGTCTGGTCTACTGGAAGGTGTCCCTGCCATGGCAGGGGGGCTGGACATAGATGATCTTTAAGGTCCCTTCCAACCCATAACGTTCTATGATTCCGTACGTGTGGAGCTGCCAGGGTGACCTGTGACCAGGGAGCAAGTGAAGAGACCAGATTCTCCTCTTCTGTTTGAAACATCTCCCAGGTCATGCTTACAAAAGTAGGAGGAGGCTTGGCAGTGCTGTCACTGAACAGGAGCCCCCTGAGAGCACCTGGAGGAGTAAATGTGCTTTTTCTGTTACAAGCTTACAGCAGTATTGAAGTGGTCAGTGGGTACAGGGTACTTCACTCTTTTTTTCAGTGGGAAAAAACTGTGGCATGAGCTTCTGTGCACGGGAGGAATCTTCCCTCTGGCAGGATGGGAACTGGATGCTCAGATTTGTGCTCAGATTTGCATGGGAGGGAAACTTGATCTGAAGAAATCATTGTGTTTCCCATGTCACACAGCACTACACTACCAGATCTCATTTATTTTTACTTTGTCAAACACCTGTTCTATATGGCAAGGCCACATTTGCCACTTCTTTGACTTTGCACCATCTTCTTCCTCATGTGTTTAAGCTGGACATTAACAGGCTAACTTATAAAGTTTTCAGTGAAATTAACTGAATGCCTGGCAAATTACTGCTCTCTATTAGAAGGCAAGTGCTGATGAAGGACAGAGCCTGTGCATTCTGACCTCAGCCCAAAACAGCAGGTTTTGAAGTGGTGCCAAAAGGTTTCGATAGAGCCATATATAATTCCTACTCTGAAGGACTGGGGGAAAGGGAGGACAAGAGAGGTGGCAATGTGAACTAGAAGAATATGGCAGGGGAGAAAGAGAATGAGAACTATGACGAGAAAAAGTTTTTATTTTCCCTACCCCTCCTCTACCAAACCTACTTATATTGCATTAATTAAATAAATTAACATCATGTGTTTGATGTGAATCTGTAATAAATGAAAGTTAGACCAGTTTGGGATAAACTACTGAGGTAGGAACAGCAAAAAACAATCTATAGTCCTGTCCCATTCCTGCTTCCCCCAAAAAAATCTTACTACATGCTGATAGTATTATCCATTGGTCCTGGTTCTCTCTTTCAGGTTATTCATGTTATGGTCCAGAATTAGAACACATAGGCACATACGTGTCCTCAGCTTGATTCTTGGCTTGGGGGAAGCCCTCTTCTGCTAACTTGCTAAATGAAAAAAGCTAGGAGGGTGGCACTTCTGTATGTGCTGGCACAACTGTGCTATGTAAGGATTAGTACTTAAAGACTGTGGAGGTGTTATGGAAAACAGGTGAATATGTTTCAAATACTACTTTATTGGGGAAAAAAAGCCCCTTTATTCTGTTATATTTCCTGACTGCTCAGTCTGCAAAAGCTGATACATAAGGGTCAGTGTAGCTGGTGGGATTTGTAACAGGTTGCACATACTTTGGGAGCATCTCAAAAGTGAGAGTTGTATTATGAGATAACTGATAAACTCGAATACTTGGAGATAACAATTTAAAAGACAATACATATTGTTTTTAGTGTTCATATGTAAAGGGGAAAAGTAACTTTATGACTAATGGCATGACTGCATTTTAAAAAGTTATTTTTAATTTATTTTTTTTTTTCACTGCTCACTTATTTACATTCTAATCTAGGTTGTATCTTTCGCCAGAAAATCTTTTCAAGGGAAAAAATGAAAAAACATTGGAGCATGTGAAAATAGCTAAAACTAACTTAAAAAGCTTTAAGGATTCATTCCTTATTCACAGAACAGATTGGAGAGCTACTTCACCTGTGGCAAGGAATTTAAACCATGGAATTTCAGATCTGAGATGTTGTTTTCCAGATTTGATATGTTCCTCAACCGTTTATTGAAGAATTCCATCTCCCAAAAAAGCTGAACGTATTTTTCCAGTGGTCTCAGATACAGATCAACATCTTAGGGTTCTAAAAAGTGGGCTTCTAAGTGCTGTAAAAATATAAAAGGGAAAAAAACGCTACAGTTTCAGAGATTATAATTTCCAAAATAACCTAGCCTTAAAGAGGAATGCAAACCCATCCTCTATTGATTTAGAAGAGACAGATATATAGATTTTAGTGGCATGTTACAGACAAAGATTGCTCATGAAACTGCATGGAGGCTGGTCAGGTGGCTAAGATGGTTCCCATTCCACTTGTGGTAGTTAAGGACGCTTCACACCTTTCTATAATCAGTCTGTTGCACCTCTCACTACTGGCAACCAGATCAAGGAGAAGCAGGAATCATTGCAGATGCCTAGGTCATGGAAATGTGAAATTCTACCCTGGAGTGAAAGAAAAAAGTCAGAAGTCTGCAATAATTTTAAAGAGGGTATTATGTTGGACAGGGCAGGTATGATCACAAGAGGTCAAATGTTACCAGTTAATATTCCTGACTAATCTGGCACCAAGAGGCAAGTGCATCTTGACGTTCTGGAAAGGGCTGTGTGCTCCACTGCACCTTCCAGCGTTACGTTCAATAGCACAGCGTTTTTCATCAAAGGGGAAGAGGACTCCATGTTTGCTTCAAGCTGGATGTTTAACAAACACTGAAAACTTATTTCTTTTCATAGACTGTAGAAACTTGTGCTGTTTTGCCCTTCCGCAGAAAGCACAACAGATGTGCTCTGAGCTGCTGATGGCATGGGATGACATGGGAAGGATTCAGACTATTCAGACTCATACAGGCACTTTGGTGTGTCTCTATTCAACATACAGTCTGTTCTTCTACTGCTCAAACCTTTTATTAAAGCAAAAGTTGCAGAGTAATGCCAGCCTCTACAGCTGGCAAGGTCTTGGTGAATAATGTCTTTCCACTGCCTGGTAGGTACTCCACACATCTCTGGCCTCAAAAGTTCAGAAGAAACCTGAAAAGTGACACTGTCACTGTAGACTATTTGCTAAATAAAGGCACCTGATGAATGATACAAGTTTCAATCCTTTCTTCTAGTCATACATCAACAGAAAAACTGCTTAAATACATTTCAATTCACCAATACAAATTTGTTGCCCCCATTAAGAAAACAAAATTATAACATTTAAAAAAAAGAAAAAAATATATGTGTGAGTGCTTTATGGTTTTATTTCAAAACTTTTAGAGTTATCTTTAACCACAAGTAAAATAGGCAAGACAATACTTGTGAGTGTAAGCTGTTTGCAAAGCTAGTATCTCCTAAACTGAATAACATTACAGAAGAAGCAGGCATTTTATTATATTCCATTAAAGCTTAATTTTATATAAAAAGCAGTATATTAGCTAAATATTTCTTTATTGCTGATTTATTTAATTTCTTTTAGCAGTAGAATTTATCTATCTACAGATTTACTGCAGCTAAAGAACCAAAAACGATGCTGAAAAAATGCACATACTAATTGATTTTGCTACTGCTCCATCTCTCACCTATTTTTATGGGAGGAGAAGTATCCACATAAAGTTGTTGGGTTTGTTTTTCTTTTTTTTTTTAATAATAATAGTGAGCCAGCTCAGCACACAAAGGAGCTTGATTTAACATGTGTATGCCCCTGCAGCCCTGATATATCTCACCATCATGACTTAACACTGTTATGTGAAGACAAATTATAGATTATTCAGTAATACACACATATAAGCACAGATAAAATATAAATCTCATTCACTCTACCCTTACCATCTTCTATTGCAATACTATATGCCATTGAAAACCTCTTGAGAAGCAGGATAATAGCTGCTTTCTTTGGCTTTTAAGATCTTAATCATTTTTTGAACAATAGGACTGTGAAGCTATAATTTCACAAAGGAGAAAGAAAGCAATGAAAGATTATGGTCACCTGTCAAAAGAGTAGAAAGAGTAGAAGAGAGAATTCAGGCAACTTACAGTTGCACTCAGAGAATTAATGAATAAATATGTCTCAAGTCCACTAGTAGATAAAGGCTGATCCATGCCAGAAGAAACCCATAGGAAGGCCCCAAAAGCTTTCAGTGGGGAATGAACCAGGCTCTTCATGATGTTCATTTACCTGACATTGCAACACTGCTAATGACAAGCATGGAAGAAGCAGAGGGTTAAACACAGCTCCCAACATTTCATTCTGGAAAGTAAATAACCTTGCACACCTTTCTCAATTAAAAAGAGCTGTTTCACTTGCAACAAACAATGATTATTATCATTAAAAAACAGTATCAGTTACATAGCCAAATTTGACATAATTTCCCCAAATACAAACTTCGTTCTCAACCTCATTTTCTCCAGAGTTTGAGAAATGTTATGGGAAGACATTTGGAAGAGATAGACAAAAACCAACGGAATTCCTTATAGCTACATAGCCCTTCATCACTAACTTTCACTGTCTTCTAACTCTGTTTTTCTTTTGTAACTGATACAAAGTCTGATCACTTTGGGAACCCACTATAAACTATTTGCAAAAGAAAAACCCAACAAAAAATCATTTTGTTGTCTCATTTTTCAGAGTGCATAGGGAAACACAAGCCAAAAGAAAGTTCTTCAGGTTTACAGTAACACTTGAAATCACTTACTTGCTTGCTTATATATAAAAGCTTGTCTTTTCTTGCTTTCCAGAAGTTCAGCTCAGCTTGGGGGTCCAGATGAAGGCCATGCAGAAGAGGTTCAGCAGAATCCCTGTTCACAGTGTCATTAATCTGATGTGACCATGTAACAACCATTGAGTCAACAGTATATAGTACTGCCCGGGAATTAGGATCTTGTCTGTAAAACATGAAAAAAGCTCTTAAATTTCAAAGGAAATACTGTAATGTGATAGTACAAAGCTCTTCACCCCCCACTTCCCTTTACATTTCAGGATGAATAACACTGACATTTGGAATTTAGTCCTGGTAAGAGGAAAATCCTAAGAAAAAAGCCTGAAGATAGAGCTAAAAAGGCTGTTTACAAAGACACAAACCAACTTTCAGACGCATTTGCTAATAAGAACTATGGCCAAACACCGTCTCAGAAATTATTGGCAGCAGGTCCTTTGAACAGTTACTTGCAATTATTCCAGATGTGAAAAATCTGCATTTTATTGTTTAATTTTCTAATAAGCAAGTTACATGGTAATTTGGTGTTTGAATCAATGCCGATAGTTAACATGAATATTAAATAGATTTTATTTAATATATTTTTATTACACTTTGCCAGTGTTTACAGAAAGAGGAACTAATAATACACAGCGAAGCATTTTAATAAAATATTAATGGAACATTAAAGTTTACATTCTCCTTCTCACACTATTTTTTCCCCACTTTGGTCCTTTCATTTAAGCTCATTCATCTGTTCTGCCTCAGTTTTAGCTCCATACTTGCACTATTCTGCCTGACACAACGGCTTCACTGCCATGACATTCAGCAAGGAGCTGACCCTAATCAGAGCCTTCAAAGTCATTTACTATTGACAGGATTACAAATCTTCACTTATGCAGCAACTGATTATCAGTCATCTCTGCACACAGTCATTCCTAAACTGAAATCAAACCTTTGGTTTACTCAAACTGTGAGTTCTCTGGGACATAGCTCATACTATTGCTATTTCTACAGGTCACAGATGCACATCCCAATGCTTAGTGCCACGCTCCTTTTTGATGCCATCCTTTGAGATTAGGACTAATCTAACTGAAAACAATGAAATGCCTTTTATGATAAGAGCTCAGTTCACATTAAACACCCAAAGCAACAGAGAAATGCAATCTATTGGAAACACACTGAAGAGGTAATTCAATGGAATAACCCTATTTTGGACTCTGGAAGCATAGTTTCATGTGATTCCAAATTCTGGTGACTCTACAGACAGCTTAATTCATGTCTTTGAAATTAATAAATCCAAAATATAAATTCCTGGAAATTTATGTTTTCAAATGACAAAGCAATTATGGTGTTTAAAATATATTAATTGCACAGAAAATACTTTAAAATACATTTTAATGCTTAGAAAAATGGAGTAATAAAAATGTTCTGTTTGGAACACTCACTATTTAATTACTTTCTCATTAACGCAATTTGCTGCCAGTTTACATCTGACACTAAAAACCAGCTGCTGCTTTTTTTTTCGTTTTTTTTCCTCCTCCTGTGTTGCACAGGTCACACAATAGTTTTTCCTTACTTATTTTCAGCATATATTTGACACAAGTCAGTCTTTGCTGCAACTGTGGGAATGGGAAGATGAGTTCTTCCTGACATCCGTACTTTCATAATTTGTGTTTTATTTTTCATGATTTCCACATGAAACTCCATATCTCAGAAAACACAACCTGGCCAGGATGTGTGGTTTTCCTTATTGCTTAGAATAGGCACTAACATCTGGAGGTAAAGTGGAGAAGTAACGTTACAAATCAGTAGTAACAGGTACTTGGCTATTGGTGACACACTGCAAGTTGCTTCTTTAAATCTGAGAAGAACAAGCTAGGCCAATCTATCTGAATTAAAATCAGCTTTATATCTTCTTTTTCTGTCAACATAAATACGTACTTGAATCTCAAACAAATTGTACTGTAGATGGAAATTATGGTTTGGGACAGTAGTACTTCTCAGTCAGCTGAAAGTGAACACTGAGTAGCTTCAGAAACTCAGAAAAAGTTCACACCACTTTTACTATCTCTCTCCTCTTTCCCTCAGAAAATAGAAACAGATTTCAAGTAGGAGGAGAAGGGAGCAGGCATAGTTCTATATCCCCAGGATATCCCTAACAGGAGAAACAAATACCATTAGTAGTACAAACCTGCCCTTCCATGGTTTAATAGCCACTAATATTTAGCCACATTTAAAGCCAGTTTACTTGCGGGTTATAAGCTCATATTTAAAATTATTTCCTAGAAATGGGCACCTGTGATATCCTTTGCAAAGCTATTTTTTCTATGACACAAATGAATAATGCTGACTTTGAATTTTGTTCTAGTTTATACATTTATTTTAAATCCTTCATCTTCTTTCACTACATATACATTTCCTAACTTCTCTCCACTTTATTCTTCAACCATGTCAGTATAGAGCTCTGCTCAGGCCAGCAGCCAGGAACTTGAAGTATGTTACTATTTGTCATGATACTTAAAATTAAGCATGTGCTCAAATCAAAGTACTTTGCTGAATCAGGCCCACGTCATTAATTAAAACTTGACACCAGCATCCCATGTGAGCTTCCTGAAGAAGTGTCTTCATCAGTGTATGGACCTGAGTCACTTCAGGCTCAAACTATTTTATTGCCAAACACCAATATTGATAAGCAACTTTAGAGTTACAGAATTCATGGAGATGGATTCCTTGCTATGAACTCAGTTTTAGGGCACAGTGCAGTTGAAGATATGACAAAAAGTGATTTACAAACAAGAACTGAAAAATAACAGAAACAAACAGGAAGGGAAGCAATAAGGAAAACAGTGATGCAAGTATGCCCGTGCACAAACCTGAGGTTCACTTTTAGGCCTGCTTTGACAGTGAAGACACAAAGAGCACAAGAGCAGCCTCAACATACCTGTTTCTTTGCAATTATTGCTCAACTGTGATGTGTAAGCAAGCAGGCAAAATAAAAACCAGTGAAGCCAGGACAAGCAGCACAGTGCTTCTGTTTACTGGTTTTAACCATCGTCCCTCTCCCGAGATCTAATTTATTAGGCTCTTGACAGAGTAACGAGTGGTTTCTCCAGCACTCTGAAGCATACACTGCATCCAAGCCTGCACCTGAGCACCACCAGCTGCTGCCGAGCCGCGGAGCCCTGCTCCCGCAGCAGCCTCACCTCGCCTCGCCTCCCCTCCTGGAGGCCTTCCTGAGCCCTCTCCCTTGGGCTGGTTCCCTTATTGTCCATGAAGAGAGCATGCCTTACACTGCTCGCATGCTCCCTAGAGACTTGTGAGGCAGATATTAATTTAATGAGTTCGTTCGTGGCTTTATGAAGGAAGTTATGCTCCCTTAACACAATAAACCCCTTAAACTTTCCCAGCCTCAAACCTGATAGGGTTTGGGTTTGGCTCCAGTATGGAAAAGATGAGCAAAACTGACATTTTGGAGGGTTATTTTTCTGTTGTTGAACACTGAAGTCAGGGTATGAGATGTCACTGCAGTTTAGACAAGATTTAAATATCAAGGCTATAAATTAATCCCCTTATGCACATACTGTGCAAGCACTAATGTTAAAATCTCTAAACTTTCATTTCTCATTTAGTCTCCCCTTTGCAAAAGTTTTTAAGATATTTTAATTTTAAAATAAATTTGTAAGCACTTTTTGCTGAAGACTATATTTTTTATATATAGAAAACACACATAGAGACTGGAAGTTATGAGATATTTAAGTTAAAAATCTTAGCAGGTGCTACTGCTGGGAAATTTTAGCTTTTCTCTGCAGAATGTACTAGTTAAGTAAACAGCCACAATAGTGCTGCAGATACCATTTGTGACAACTAAATCTTAGGTATTTGTTTCTATAACATAAAACCAAGGGAGAAATAATCCCATTCTCATTTTAAGCAGAAATACCTAAGATAGCTGAATGCCTACATTAGCTTTCACAGAAATCAGCTTCCTTAATAAATATGGATTTAGCAACAAACTGTGAACTTAGTTGTCAACTTCCTCTTCTCTTTCCTTTATGCTAGTTGTGAATTACTCCCATTCTTCTCTTCTTCCTTACTAATCTTCAAAAAAACCTTGACCTTTCCAAACTGCTCAGCAGTGGATTTCAGATGCATTCAGGCTGCTGCGCTTGAAATCCTTCTTCTTTGAAACTGCTGAGAGTTTGTCATGGGCTTCAATCAGGGAGAGATTTCCTTCTCGGCAGGAGAGTTGTGGTTCTATCCCTGCCCCTATTCATAACCGCTGTCTCTCAAGATCAAACCACCGAGATAATGACCAGCCTGAAATCTGAACCTGCTAACAAAGTGCTAAAAGACAGGAAGATGAAAACTATCCTTTTTTTCATTGCTATCAGTATTTATACACAGTATCTGTAATACTGTGGCATAAATGACAAGCATTTCTTCCCTTCTTGGAACATCAATTTTTCATAGAAATGCAGCAGCAACAACTAAAAGTGTTCTGTGAAACCTGTTTGGCTGTCCTGGTCTTACATTTGGGTTTCCTGAATCACAGCTACAGACATGAACCGCTATATTGGTCTCTTACTCAATGAAAAATTTGATCCTGGATCTGTGATTACAAAAATTTACTCAGAACTGGAGTGTTTCCATTTTAAAACACGTTATTTTGATGAGCAAACCTTCTTAGAATTTTGGGAAAGAGTCCCAGATAATCAGGGTTAGGACCACAGGCATGACTCGGGACCTGGCAGGACCAGTACAACACTTTTACATCCATGACTTTCCCTTTTTGTACCAAGCATAGATCCACCATCGGTTTGAAGCGGAGCTCCAAATGCAATTTTAAGGGAATTTTTATTGCAAAGGTAGGAGTCTGATTTGGATTACAGTTTCTCTGTACTTTTTCTTTTAGATATTCACATAGACACAGCTACACTTCAAAATAAAATATTTCGTATTATTGCCAGAACTTTTACAGGACAAAAACCCCCAGACATTTTGTACCCAGCCCTAATTCTGAGTGTCTTCTACACCGTGTTGTTAATAAAGAGGTTTGTATGCAACTTTAAGACATGTAGACTAAAATAAATTGCACATACACTAATTAATTTACTTATGCCTTATTCTTTAAAAATATCTCATGTAAATAATTGTTTTTACAGCTTAATCCTAATAACTCTTATTTATAAGACAAGTTTGAAAGCCTATATATGAATCTTTTATGGTTTACATTTCAGATGCAGCAGAATTTTGGGAAAACTGGTAGAAAACTAAACACTTCTGTTTCTTACTACTTTCGTATGAGCTTTTCCCCTTTATAAGCTGTAAAAGCCTCTGATCATGTGACTTCACAAACTGTTTTTACATCACATAGTCAGCAGAGAGCGGATTTGAGTTGATGGTTGCCTGTGTGCCTAACTGCTGGTGCAGTAGCTTCACCATGCCATGGCTCCTGAAGGAGAGGCAGTCAGTCATCATGCCCACAAGAGAAGTGACTCATCCCTCCTCTTTCACAATGACGTATACTGGACAAGTACACCACCTACCACTGCATCAAGGATGGCTCTCGAGACCTGAACACAGGAAAGAATATATATTTCATGCTGTAAACAATTCAGATGACAGCAGTCACATGCATTATACAAAAAGCAACAAGAAAGAAAGCAAGAGCAACATGCTACACAGAACCAAGCCTTCAGAAACAAGCCATCTCTGATGATTATAGAGAGAGTGGAGTAGCTACCTTTTTTTAAGTGGCACCTTTTCCCTTTCATAAGAGTATTTTGCATCAGTTGTCTCTGGTGCCAGTTAAAAATCTCATCTTTGTTTTTGCTGCTTTATACAAGTATTTGGCTATAAACACCTCTTCTATGAAAGCTACTGTATGCTGGAGCAGTGTTTGAGGCAGCTCCCCAAACTGAAGGTCCTTTCTGCTGCTCTCCATTCCAAGGCATTCTTTGGTCTTCCTCATAGCACAGACAGATTTCTGTACCACCTTACGTGGCACCTGAAGCAAGTAAAATACAGGTTATTGGTTTGACAATATCACTGTTGCACTACTGTTTAGACAAAACAAACAAGATAAGAAGAGCCTCAGGTACCAGCAGAGCTCTCCAACAACCGATACATCATAAAAGTCAAACTCTCAGCACGTTTTGTTGGGACTGAGTGGAGAAAGTATATGTAAATAGCCAAGTTGTAAATCCAAATAATGTTTTCCAGAACACCTATACTACATGAACATACATATATGCCTTGGTCTTCCTCCTAAACCTGCTTTTTCAACTTCCCTATGGATGTGCATTGACCTTTTCCAAGCCTTTGTGTTTGGATATAGAACCATGCAAAATCACCTTTTGAAAACTATCCCTGGATACTCTATATCACCTTTCATCAGTACCATATTCCAATATATATAATGGCATTTAGCCATCTATACTCTGCTCTGCCAAAAAGCCATATATTCTCATCTTCCAGAGAGCCCACTTTGTTAGAGCTAATAGATACAGAACCTGGGTCGTGCTTCCAGATACTCGCAACACTGTACTTCAGGACATGAGATGAGACTGCCACAGACCTAAATCTGTTCAACTCTACATGTGACTCCTTCTTAAGTTAGTGGGAACCAAAAGAATACTTCTGACAGCATAATTTCACCATAAGTTACGTATTCTCGTCCAAAACTAAACTAACTCTTCACAATCTTGTTTGCTAGAGCTCTGTATTTCACAACTTGGCTGCCATGCAAGTCACTGTGAATTTTATTGCTTGCTCAGAAATACAAAATCTGAATTTTCATTGAAGCAAAATACTTTTCGCCTACCTGAATAAGTTAAAAGCCATAACGCAGTACAGGCTGACTGGGTGCAGCCTGGGACCATGCCAACAGGAAGTCAGATCACCCCCCCACACACCAACAAGCACACACAGCATCAAGTGACCCTTATGGCTGGGTTGTATGGAATGGTTGAATACCATCAGGCAGAGGGCTAAGAGGGACTGAGGCAGCTCCTCAGCAGAGGAATAACCCCCTCAAGGTCAGCATGCTCCCAACACACCACCAACTGGAGGTAGGAGACAGCAAGAGCCCTGCCCATAGCACCAGCATAATTCCATCGGTAGAAGGAGAAGGGGGAGAAGGGGAGCTATGCTACGCATAACTGAAGTTCTCACAGAGTTTCTGGTTGGACACTACATTCATTGAAACAACTTATTTGCCACAAAACATTTTAACTGGGACTATGCTTTACACAGTTCTCATATTGCTAGTTCTCAACATCGGTGTCACAGAGGCAGTAGGGCGGAAGAGAAATCAATGACCTTTGTCAAAGTAAATAGCACAGATCTTCAAAACCACGCACATCCAAGGGAGGAGAGGACGGGAGGAAGACTGCCCCTGTAAAGCACGAGCGTTTCTACCCCTTGTTTTCTATCACAAAGTTAAACCTTTCTTAAATTGTATTCAGCTTATTTGAGAAGAGATGTAAGTTCAGCCCCACGGTGATGCAAAGAGTTACATGAACCTGATGGTCAAACCAAGAATGTGGAATCAGCTCGATGTTTCGTTCATTTCCCAGCCCCTTCAAAACCCCTCCCCCCAAAAAAAACCCCAACCAAAACAAAACAAACACAAAACAAAACAAACCCAAAAACCTCAACAACTTTTTACGTTTCAAGCTGAAACTAAATTTCATTGTGAGACAAAATTCTCACCGTCTTCACTGCTGGTCGCTCTTCCGACTTTGAAAATAACACAACCCTCGGACTGAAAAAAAGAAACACAAACCCGCTGCTTTCTCCCGCTGTTCACACCGGGCGGGGTGACAACAATAAACTTCTCAACCCCTGGGAAAAGGCCCCCGCAAGCAGGAACCCGCGGTGGCTGCCAGCGCTGCTTCCCGTGGGACGGCGGGGCTGGGGGGCTCTACCGGGGCTGGGGGCTGCTCACCGCCCGGGGCCGCCTCGCGGAGCCGCGCTGAAGGTACCGACCGCCGCTCCGCTGCCCTCCGCCGCCGCGATTTATTCTCCCCGCCGACGCACACGCCCCTCGCCGCTCCGCACTTCCCGCTCACCGTGTCCCGTCTCCCTGGGGATGGCGGTTCCCGGCCCCCGCCGCCACCTGCGCCGCCGAGGGCGAGCAGGGAGCTCGGGGGAGGCTGCTCCGCTCCCTTCGGCGGCTGAGCGGGGGCGACCCGGCCCGCCCGCCGCCTGTGGCGGCCCCGGGGGCGGGCGGAGGAGCGGAGTCCCGCGGGCAGGGAGGAGGGCGCAGGCGGAGCGGTAGAGTTTGAGGGAGTCCGCGGTAGTTGGCAGCTGGGGGTCCCTGTTGAGCGGCGCTGACACACTCGCCCTCTCCCCGCCGCCTCCGGGCCCGTGTGCCTGCGGGCCCCCGCCTCAGCCTCCCCCCTCGCAAGTGGTTACAAAACTGCCGTAAATTCCCTGTTCGCTGCCTGCCCACAGCGGTTCCCCGGCTTGCCCCAGCCTGCCGGGACAGCCCGTCAGGTAGAAGCTGTTCGACATAGAACAAGCCACCCGTGTCCGGTTCCCACTCGGGGCCAGGCCGCCGCCTCCCCTGGGACGCGTCCTGCCGCGCCCCGCTCCCGCACAGGGACAGCGGCAGCGACAGGGCCCCGGAAGCGTCGCAGCAGTGACCGTGGCTTCATTTGGGCAGCTCTCGGTTAAACTTCACGTCGTGTGAAAAGTAACAGCCTCTGACCCATCGGGGTGGGGACAGCTGCTTTCTGAAGTTACACTCGCAGCACAATAATTATTTCCTATTGCAGTTTAAAACTGCTCCTTGCTTTGCTTTTTGCAAAAGGAAGAAGAGACAGGTCACTAGTGTTTGCCTTCCCAACTTCACAGCTGCTAGAGCTGGTTAATTGTGTTTGATTAAGCACAAACAGATATTACAGATATTTGCAGAATATATGTTTTCAAGCCAGTGAAAACGAACAAAAAAATCTGCAGAAAAAACATCCTTACATCAGCTGCAAAAGAAAGCCTCTTTTATTTGGTGTGTGACAGATTTCTCTCTGAGGTATCTTCAGTTTGGCACTTACAGGCTGCTCATTCCTCTGTCAGAGCACGGTGTCCAGCCAACTTACTGGTCAGACAAACTGTAGAACACCTCTGTAGATAGCCACTCATCTCAGAAAAAGTTGTTTTTCCCCATGTGACTAAAGGCAACAATACCTTTATAAAACACGTGTATGCTCCTGGCATGAGCATCTAGGAGACCACTGTGTTCATGGAGATTTTTTTCAAGAAAATCAGGTTACATCTAGGAAAAATAAGATGTTGACTGTGAGTTGAGCTGTACTACCAACATACCCTAGAAACCAGTACCTGTAGGAGGGCAAAGCTCTGACTGTGCTGAGCCCTGCTCTGCTGTATGTAAAGCTCTCCTGAAAGCTGAGCACAAATAGCCAGGTACGGCCAAGCGGCAGCGCTCCACTGCAGGCCAGGCTGCTGCCTGACAGACTTTGGAGCTGGCTCCCTTCTCACTTTGTGCAAGAAACTGTAGTGCTCCTGGGTGATCTTTTCTCTCATTCTTCTGCAGCACATTTCTTTCCCTAGTTTCTTTTTCTGTGAGCACCTTTGCCCTCTTATTCTTAGAAAAGGGGATTACTTCCCTCTCTGCCAGCTGGAGTTCAACAGTGTTGTTAGGACTTGTAGTTTGGCTCTCTCAACAGTGCCATCCATTTGCTTTTCATGCTTCATTTGGTCAACTTTTAGCACGTAAACAACTTTTAGAGCACTTTCCACCTCTGAAGGAAACATCAAGAGAACACCTTTCAACTTCTCTTCCTCTTTGGAGCCATTGATCTGTGCAATATAGCTCCTCACTGCCAGGCTTGATCTACTTCTCTCTTCTGGGATCACAGAGCAGCAGAGAAAATAGCTGTCCTGGTGTAAGTGCAGGGGTTTTTCAAGGCTTCCCCACGGACAAACAAACCTGCCTCTTGGGTTACATCCAGAGCAGTCTGCAAACTTAAAATGGGCACTGGTGAAGAAGTCTTATCTGTCTGTCTGTCTATCTATCTATCAAAGGCAAGTAATTTCCCTATGTCCTTGGGGGGAATCCAAATGCAATATTCTTTAAAGAAACTAAAACAATTCTGGAATTAAATGAGGGCTAAAAACCCTAAAGACTGACTCTCAGTATCTTATTGATTCCTGTAACCTCGACGATTGACAAAAATTGCCCTCAAGTTTTATTTGCCTTATTCGTTTTTGATAATCCCTCTCTTTTTAAAAATCTAGTCTCAAATATTCAGCAAAGCAAAAGGTCTTCTGGCTGTGCAATTCAGCAAGAGTTGGGTTGAAAGCTTCAACATAAATTTTGTAGTTAGCTGTTGCAGCTGTAGCACAATAGACACATTCAACAAGTTATGTAGAGTGGATATTTGAATCTCTTAGTTGGCCAGTCAGAAGGACAATTAACAGATTATTAAAAGACAAATTCAACAGTAATTTGGAATTATAATCTTAAATCCTGAGGGACATAAGGTGAGAGTTGACTAGATGTACATGAAATAGATATCCATCCCTAAGATCTCAGTGAAGTAGCTGAATAGAAGCTTTTGTTCTCTGAAATGAAAAAGGTTGGCACCTTCCAAAAGTCATTTTCTGATCCATAGGGATCTCCTGTTTGTAGAATTGTAGTGGAAAGCTTTGGTTAGCTAGTTCAGCAGAGGGGTTACACAGGACACTCTGTGAAGTTATTTAAATTAAGGGATTCATATAGATTATTGATAGATGAATTTTAATTTCTTCAGTATTAAAAAAAAAAAATGTAATCCACCAAAATTCCTTCTCTGAATCCATGACACATTTGAAATCTGTTACCATTTTTCCCCAATGAATTTCACTTTCGATTTTCCTCAACATATCATTGCTATTCAACCATCAGGGCTTGGTTGCAATAAATATTTATTTCAGCCAACTTTTTTCACTGCATATGTTTCTGTGTTTGATAGACACCTTCTCAAGAGCGACGATGGTAAATCTCCTTTCTGCAGGCCACGTGCAGGACTTGAAAGAATGGAAGACATCAAATAGATACAGGGCTACACTTAGTGTTTGTGCAGGTAATGCCTCTTTACATGTTGGCTTCTTATGTACTCCATTGCTCTCCAGCTCTCTACTATTTACATGCATGCTACTGGGCCATCAGTTGGCTACCACCAATTAATTAGATAACAATCTAATACAGAGTGGAGTTCTTAAAAGATTAAGAAATTTTATTCTAACAGTGTGGTAACAGACTACTGTGCTAAAAGAAACAGAAGATAGAGGCTATTGAACAGTCATAACTAAAGGAAGAACAAATGTGCAATCACTCATTATTAATGTCTAAATAGCAATAATAAATAGCAATCAAAGTGGTTTCTAGGTGATCCACAATGGCAAACTAGTTTTGAAAGCTTAAAGTGTAAAAAGAGGAGGCTACCCAAAGGTTTCAGAAGAGTCTTCATGTATTGAGTTCAACAGAAGTGAAATTTATAAATGTTAATGTGGAAGTGTGGATTGTGTTTAATGTGAAAGCTGTAATACATCCTAATTACATTATTTGAACTTTTTCAGTGACTTGATGTCAGAAGATAGTGAAATCTGTTCTGCCCATATTTAAGAGCAGGAGTTTAAATGTATTGCTATTTCATGTCATAAGCCCTTACCATTTAAACCAGAGTGTTTTCATTCCATCAAGGTTACCAACTGGATTTCCACGTAGTTTCATGCTGCTATAAAAGAGGAGGGGAAAAAAGCTGAGGGAAATTGAGTTTTCTCCTATGTAAAAGTAAAAAAATCTTTTTGTTTTATGACAGCTTGTAAAAATTGGTTGCCTGTCTTAATGTAAACAGATGGTAACAGATCCAGGGTGACTGACATTTACTATGTCCGTGCACAGCTCCCAGGGGACTCTACAATTCACTGTGCCTGCAAATCCAGCAGCTTAGAAAAATAAACACTAACAAGTATTTCCACTTTTAAGGAACTTTCAGTAGTGAGTCTACTGAGTCCTCAGTGACTTCTGCTGCTCATCAAGATAGAAAGAAGCTACCTGCACTGTTTGCCTGACCACTGTTGTTTCTAAAGTCAAAAGCATAAAAAATGCCTGTTTGCAAAGGAGCAAACTTACCCATTTTCCATCTCCTTCTAGCTCAAAATGGAAACTACTACTTTTCCCACTCCTTTACTATCATTTTAGAACCCAGTCAGGTTTGTCCCTGTTCTTTAGTCTCCTGTTTTGTAATGTACTCTTTTTTATCACCCTTTTCCTGCTAATTAGATATTTTATCATCCCTCTCATCCCACTTTCAATTCTTGCCTCCCTCAATTATTTTGACTTCTGTTCCCTTTGCCACCTTGCATTAAACCTTTAGAAATACCTGAAAGCGGCAGTAAGTTTTAATTGCACCTGTCAATAAAAAACTAAGAATTAAGGGGAAAAGGGTATACCAATTAGAATTCTGTTTGTGCTCCAGCTATTTTTTTTACTTTAAATAAGCACTTCTTCTACATCTAGTTATGGAATTTTCCTGTTAGGCCTGACAAAAGAAGGTGATGAAAATCTGGCATGCCTGAGTAAAATTGTAACAGGCTAAAAGTAATACATGCGCCTAGAAAACATTAATTCCCTTGGTCTGGCTTTCACTTTCTTGGCTTTGTTCCACCTACCTGTGTAATTTTATGTGCTAGTTCCTTAGATTTTTAAAACCATAAGCAGAGGATGTGTATTTGTAAGACTGAAGTAGAACTGACTAGAAGGAGTTAGAAAGAGGATAGTGTTTTATATACTTGTTGACAGACAAACTCAACAGTCTTTCACCTGGCTCCTGAAAGATGCATATGCATGACTTGGCAGACACATACCTTACCTATCAGCAGTAGTTTAAGTTAGCAAATTGAGCTATGAAAGTAAATCTATACCTCATTAATTCAATTATTTAAAAAAAAAAAAACCCTGAATGTGTCTAGGTCTGCAGAGATCATGCTTCTCTAATGCTTGATTTTAGTTGTTTTAAAAATCTTTCAAAACTTTGACAGATGTGTCAACACCAAAAGGTCAGCCAGCTTTCAGATGGGTTCTTCCTGGAATTTGTCCCAAGACTTTCCTTTAAAATATATACAAGTGACACAAAACTATGCACTGAACTTAAAACAGCTTAAAAATTAACAATCAACAGAATCTCAGACCAGCAGTGCAAACAATTTTTGAGAAACACCCCCTGCCCTACAAATTTATACTCCATTTTAAACTCTGCCCTGGACTATACTTTCATAATACGTGGGGATGGAACAGAGACCTCATTCAACTCAAATACTTTCCTAAAGAGTTTTCCAATATAAATATTTGAGACAGAGTACTTCTTTTGTTCAGTCTATGTGCTTCTGCAGTGGTTTTAGCAAGAAGGAGGAGATTATTAAGATAAAAAGCTATTTAGCATTTGAGAAGGCAATAAGAGAGGTCTTAATGGAAACCTAGGCTAGGATACAACATAGGGGACAGAGAAAAAGAGTGTAGAAATGCTGTAAAATGTATTACTGGTAAATAAACGTCAGAATATTTATGGTCTCCAATACACATCAATTTAGAAGAGAAAAGGTTTCTTCCTAGGGGAAACTCTAAAGGTGTACGTTTTGGGTTTTTGTCTTTTTTTTTTTTAATAATAAAGTTGTGCTAAAAAACATAAGAAATTATTAGATAGTTCAAGGCTAGGTGTTTTCCGTACTTAAAAGTATAAATGATAAGTAAAGCTTGGAATCTACATAATATTAATCTTATATTACACACTGCTGCTCATGTAAGTCAAAGAAATGCCTATGTTCCTTGATCTGGCACTATAGTAGATAATTGTTGATCCTTGCTAAAAAAGAAAACAAATCTGTCCTGGTTTTGCTAGGATAGTTAATTTTCTTCTTAGTAGTTAGAAGTGCTGTGTTTTAGGTTCAGTATGGGATTTGTTATGAGAAGAATGCTGATAAAGTACCGGTGTTATTAGTTGCTGCTGGAGCTCAAGGTCACCATGTTTGGCTGGTTCACAGCTGCATTAGGACTGGGAGGGAGAAGCACAGTGAATAGCAAAACCCATAGTTGGCATTTGGATGTGCCAATGAAATATTCCATATCATATCAAGTCATGCCAGTATATTAACCAGGGCTGACTGGAAATTGGGGGTATTCTTAGGGATCACTCGGGCTCGCTCTTCCAAGATTGCAGTTTCAGGACTGTCTGGGCTCTGGGATCGCTGGCTGGCACAGGCTGGGCACTGGTCAGTAGGTGGTGAGCAACTGCACTGTGCATCACTCCATTGTTATGTTCTGTTATTACTGTTATCATCATCATTATTATTTTATTTCAATTCAGAAATTGTTTTTATCTCAACCCATAAGTTTTTTCTTACTTTTAACCTTCCATTTCTCTCTTGTACTCCCAGGGGAGGGGGTGGAGAGGAGTGAGAGAGGGCAACTTGGTGTGTGTTTGGCTGCAAGCCAAAGGACTGAAACCACCACAACATCCAACAAACTAAAAAAACAAACAAACACACACAAAACAAAAAAAAACAGACACAGAAGATACCTTAGCAATGCTAGCAGAATGATTTGAAGGAACATTTCACTTGAATGATCAGAGCCTGTTAAAAATCTTTTGCAAGCTACAAATCTCCTATCTCAAATGCTTCTGGAAAAGAGACAGACAATTCCACAGCAAAATGAGGGACCTTTCAACATTCCCATTAATGATAAACAACTTGCATTATGGAATGGACACGTGGAGCCAAATCCCCCACTCAGTGGTTTACTAACTTAGTTGAAAAAATTGCCTTTAGCAACGTTTACACCAGTAGATTACATCACCAATCTAGCTGCTGGTAATAACCAGCAGTGCTGCTAGAGATTTCTCGCTGTCCTCTCCCTGGGAGAGTTATTTTAGCAGGCAAGGACAGCATACGCCAGCTGTTGGTCCCCACAGTATTTCCATGTGCACTGACAAGTCTCAGGATACTGGGAAATGACTCAAGTAGCTTTGGGGAAAGAAAAAGGAACAGGAAGCATGAACATGGAAAACATAAGAAAGTGAAGGTGACAAGAAGTTTGCTATGACTTAAATACAAATTTTATACATAGAAAACAACACCCTAGTATTTGCTACCTAGCTGAACATAAAGTTAATGGAATAAATATAGAATGTAATTATATTAATAGCAATGATACTGAATCTAAAGTTGTAGAAGAAATTACTCAATTTGGTGTTGTACTTTATATTTCAGAGAGCAGAATGATCATGTTTAAAGGACTAGAAGGGTAAAATGGAATATGAATATTCATCCATAATATCCTTATGTTAAATTCCGTTACCTTTTCTGATATTATACGTCAATGGTGGCTGTGTAAGAGAGGACTACTCTCTTATCTATAACCTAGAAACTACTTAAAAACTCCAGGTATCTTGTAATTCACAATAGAAATGCCAGTGCCATAATATTAAAGAATTGGGCAGTAAAGACCTATTAGTTGGTCAGATGCAGTTACTCTGAACTATGACATAGTTTGACTTCAGTTAATAAGTTTATCTGACATTAGAATCATTGCATTCAAATAGACATTAATGAGACTTAAAATTAAACAGGTATTTCGTCAAAGATACAATAAGGATAATTGATTTCAGGTCTCAATTAGAAAAGAGGGAAGATGATTCTGTCTTGCAGTACAACGCTAGAAGCCATAATTTTAAGTTCCATCTTTGTTTGAAAGATGGAACAAGCAAGTGGTTGTCTTCATATTTATTTCTTCCTTTGTGAAATTCTAGTACTTGCTCACTGCAAAAGTACTGTAAGGCTTACTATCAAAATTATTTTAGTATTAAAAAAATCAGTATACCATTATAATTAGCAATATAGTACATAATCAAATCTATTTTAGCGAAACAATGCAGGAGCCTGTTTACATTTCACTAAGAAAAGCTCAGTATATTTTCCATGAGTTGAAATCAGTACTTTCAGGTTTCTATGTATTTGTTCTATACATTTCCTGTCTGCAACACAATCATGGCACTTCTACTTCCGATCTCTCTCTCAAACGGATTTTTTTTTTTTTTAAAGTATTTATTTGTGTGTGTGTGTGTTCATAGTCCTTACCTTAGAAAAGTTCTTCCTTTGGTACATGTTCAGGAATAACCATAACTTTCATTCCAAAGAGCTGAACAAACCCCACAGAATCCATGCTGAGCTAGAATCTGCTGGTTTAATTCCCTGCTGGGAGTCTGCCAGTTGGGAAACGCTGACCAGCAAGTACAGGTCTTAATTACACAAATCCAGAAGCTGCTGCCAACCTCTCCCCATTGAGAAGCATTTGCTTTCTAGTGTTCTTGATGAACGGATTATCACTCAAACATAATTTATTGCTGCTTTATATTGTAAGTAATTAAATGAAGAAGCCTTTTAAACTCAAGGGAATTTTAATAGGTTACTTGCAAAATGTTATTGCAGGCAACAACTTGTACATGATTTTAGTTCCAAACCCACCAAAAAATTATACAAATCAGCATTGTAAAAGTGTCAAATTAATGCCTTACAGGCTTTGCTGGCAGAATTAATTTCTAAATTCTAGATGTGGGGAAATGTTACTCTCATTTTTTTCCTTTTCCATTTTTTTTTTAGAAAAATTTACAAGTGAAATATTACTACAAAACTTTTTTATAAGGAATTTTTGCAAAACATTTACATTTTTACCATCAACTATTTTTCTGTTTCAAAGTCATTATGTAGATTTAATACCCTATGCTGCACATCAATTCTTGCAGGATGACAATTCAGTGACATGCATTAAAAAAACACCACAAGGCATTAAAATGAAGACTTAAATACAAATATTGTTGCAATAAAACAGTTATAAAATTGAAAAATAGGACCTAAACATCATGCTTACCTAACTTTGACAAATTAACTTTTTCTCCTAGATTACACACTTTTATTACTGCTCTCGTGAAAGAATGTGATAAATAATGACTTAACACCAATTTCTAATGTAATCGGCAACACATACACAAACCTAACCAAAGAAAGTATACTGTAAGAAAAAAACTATTCTAACACTGGAGTTCTACCATGGTAAATACACTTCGCACTGATAATTACAATAAAGCAAAATTTTTAATGGTGGCAAAGGGAATGAACAGTGAAATGCCATTAAACAAGATACTACTGCACATCTGTGCCCTATTACTTACAACAGCTATATCCCACTGAGTCAAATAAAGGACATTGAAATTTACGATCCTTTTAAGACAGAAAAGTGGATTCAGAATGGTATGCAGAACAGACTGTCAAAATGCTTCTAATTCCAGCGGTAAAATGTGCACCTGCTAACACAAGTTAATGTACTTGAGATGCTATGAAGCCAACCAGATTTAGATTTTGATACATCTATAATAGGGATTCATTGCAGATTAAAAATTACTCCAGTTTCCTATCTGCATACATAAGTATGCATGAAAAAAATTATATATGAAATGGTTGTGCAGAATGCTCATAACTTCAGTTTACAAAAATTGTTAACTTCTAGGAAACATGGTACTAACATTAGGAAAGTTTTTTCTGTGCATACAGAAATTTATAGCACTGATTGTGAAGTATAATGATAAAATATATATTTGACGTTTCCTTTCCTATATAATAAAATTAACAGTTAGTACTACCTAATGTTCATCTGTATTAAATGTAACATCTAATTGATACTGATGTTTTAAATCCAGATACATCAGTTAAGAGTACTTTAAATAAAATATACAAAATAATGTACAAAACCCAACTAAAATTTAAAGACTGTTACAAGTCTACAAAAGCTTTAAGAAACTTGAAATTTATAACCACAGTGTAAAATTGTTTTCCTTTAATCTCAAAGCTTTTTATGCAAACTGAAAGTATAAAATACCTTCAGCTTAGTATTTTGCTACAAAGGGCTGGCCTAAAGTGTACACAGTGTAAACAATGATTGGTATTTCTCTTGCTTCAAAAATACAGAAAACACCACAAGATTGATAAAGCGTTCGGATGAGAAGTACATGTTTTGTGAGGGAATGCACAAGGTATCTGTTATGTCTCTCAAACCAACAGCTACCAACCACATTCTTCCCTTTAAAATTTGCAGGGAAAAAAAGCCCCAAACTTAACCTTCTTGCACTGTACTTTATTTAGTTACATCAAAAATATTTTGGTGTATAAAGTTTTTTAAAAACTGGTCATGAGAATTATTACCAAATGATTGTATGTGTAAAAGGTTACATTGATGTCTATGGGACATAATTAAAAATCCTGAGTATGAAATATTTGGCCATCTTTCCTCCTTGTATGTACTGGAGTTTTCACATACAAAATGGAGTTTGTTTTTGTTGTCATTTTTCATCTCCTCTATATTCCTATTAAACTGGCATATCTGAAAATAGAATGAAACCTTTGAAATCAAAAGTCATGTAGTAAAAAGATAACTATATTCCTCTTTCCCCAGTTTGTTTTGTGGTTGGAGGCTTAATGTAAGACTTGATAGGTAACAGATATTTATTACCAGCCCACTTACTACCCTTGAAGAGAAAATAAAGACAGTAATATTTAGGGGAAAAGAGAGAAAATGTTTACTTTCAATACCTTTTTTTGGTTAAAATGTGATAATTAATTCTTTTCTTTGGCTGTTAAGTCAAAGCATAAAGAACTCGGCACATTAACCACAATATAGTAAGTAGTATTTACAGAGAGAAGATACTGGAGAACGAGCTACAACACTCAACTGTCTGATTAATTTCCATGAATTCTAACAAAATTAAAACATTTAAATACTTAAGATTGAGCTTTTATGATTCTACAAGTTAGAAATGGACCACAGATGTTTCAAAATATAATGAAATGAAATACCAAAAATTTACACAAAAGTTGCCATATCCATTTTTTTATCCTACATAAAGATACCATTGCTTTTGTAAAATCTTACATTAATATCTTTCTATGATTTTATTTTTCCTACTTTACACACTAATTCTACATAACCTTAGCTCTCCAAACAAAGAGAGGAATTAGAACTCACTGATTGTCATTTATACACACTACTATAATGTAGTGGTCAAAATTAATCTGAGGTCCACCTCAGAACCACTTCGCAGCACACATCATCCAGCTGCTATTTTAATAGTTCCAAAGCTTGAGAAAAGACGGCCAAAATTAACTGACGTGTTCTGTGGACTGAGCAAAAACCTAAAATATTTCCACTATCATTCAATCTGTATTCAGTTTTGCTGTGCCTTATGGAAAAAGGATGTTATCATGAAAATACTACAAAGTTATTTTAAAAACAAAGTACCTCCATCAAATGATATTAATCCTAGTCAAGGTCCACCCTGTTTTACACTGATGTTATCTGATTTTATAAACACATTAACATACAATGCTAAAATAGGGGGGAAAAGTTCATTTAAAATCATTACAGGATATACAGACATATAACTAAAAAAGTACAGTATGGAAATAACATTCCCCCATCTGTTTATCCAGTACATCAATCTGCGCTGTTTGTATTTTTGAAATTTGTCTTGTTGCACCGGTGTACACTTCCCATGCTGACCCTCCAACCCGGAACACTTACAGGAGTCACGACTGAAAACATGGTTTCCTGCTCTGTAATCCACTTCACCAGCCCACTTCCATATCCTGAAAGGTATGTAAACTTAAGTGCAGCACTAGGCATCCATACGAATGATCCTTTCAGAATTCTTCCATGTTTGTCGAAACATTAGGGGTTGCTGGGTTTGAATCTTGAGAAATGGCAGCAACAGTGACAATTCTTGGGGAACCAAGAACCTCAGTAACTGAAGAGTCCAGTTCTCCTGAGGTAACAATAGCAAGGGCTGTTCCACCACCCTTCTTGTTCTGATGAGTTTTGACGTGTTTTGAGAGATGGTCACTTCGCATAAACCTTTTAGAACATTCTGGGCACTCAAATCTTTTTTCACCTTTTTTAAAAGAAGAACAAAACCAAAATGTTACTGAAAGGGCATTGAACACTTTTTTGTTTGATCATTTGAATCTGAGCCTTTTCTATTCAACACTTGAAGTGTCTTTAAAAGGATACAATGTTTTTTCCCCTACCTGTCCGATTTCTAGGTCACAGGCTTTTGGCATTCCAGTCTTCACTACTAAAATATTGTCAATAACTATTTGCTATGCTGAGATTATCTGGTGAGAAGTCTGAATTGCAGGTCACCAGAGAATTTTCATAAACTTCTATAAACTTGACAGAGTAGGCGAAGTAAAAGCCCTGAAAGAACTACTTGATAGCATTTTTTAAGAATACATTTATTATTTAGATTACAGTGATGAGAATGAATTTGGAAACATGAATCCCAAAGCTCCATGTATGAAATCCATGTCAAGAGAGATAAATTCACCATACTAAAAAGTCCTGACACTGTTCAAATGTAATTAATGCTTAGACTTCGAGTGCTATCTTCTGTTGATGCAAGTTCGGGGGTGGGGGGGGGTGGGTGGGCGGAACCTTCTTGGGGCTAGTAATACAAAGGCTTATAAAATTTTCAGTTTCTAAAAGGTCCCCCTTTTCAATCTGAACTGAAAAGAGAACTTGCTTTATCAATTCTCACTTGAAACTTCAAGAAACTTCCCAAGACGACAAAATCTGATGTATGGACTAGGTTAATACATTTCTTAAGTACTGAGATAGTCCAAGTGAGGAAATCACAACCCTGGTCCATGGCCAATCCTACATGCTCAAGAAAATTTGCCAAATTTAGATCAGGCATTAGTTAACACACATCAGCTATCTGAAGAACAGTTTGAACAGACCTAATTTTATTTATTTGATTTCACAATCAACTTGCATTGATAAAAACTGAAATCTACCACTTCCTGTTTTAAAGTCATTTTATTTACATTTAAAAGTAGTTTTCAGAGATCCTAATGAGATCTTTAATATTACTGTTTAAGCATCACTATGATTCAGACTTGCTGTACTATGCACACAGAGAGGGCTGACCAACCTGTGTGGGTTCTTCTATGTCTTTGTAACTCATCGCTCCTTGTAAATCGCTTGCCACAAAAAATCCAGTTGCATATAAATGGTCTTTCACCAGTATGCCAGCGCAGATGTGCTCGAAGATGAGATGTCTTGCCATAAACTTTTCCACATCCTTCAATATGGCAGATATGTTGTTTCTTTTTTCCTGGCTCATTGCTGCCTCTAAAAAGATCAAATTTAAACAGGTAAGTAATTATACTCTAAAATATTATTCATTATTAGTAAAAAAATTTCATGCTAATAAAGACAATCATAATCCCTTGTCTAAAAATAAATATATAAACATATTTTCTAATAGAAAGCACCAAAAGAAATGCAGACAATATAAGAAAATCTCATGCCCAAATCAGGCAAACCGTGATAAGAAGCCTAGATACATATTGACAAAATTGTTACATTTACCTTCCTTCTCCCTCTCTGCAATTAGGACAGGAGCAGGCAACTCTTCTCAATCTCTTGCCAGGTTGCACTTCCTGGTCAGAAGCTTGTTGAGCTTGTTGTAGCTGCACTTGTGTTATCTGATCAGGACTAACAGCACCAATTGCTGCATTAGCAATGCCACCTACTGCTACAGTAACAGGAGCTATTGTGGCTTGCTGTACTTTTACCCCATCCTGTCCTTGCTGCTGACCTGTAAAATAAAAAAGTGTTTGTAACTTTTATTAGTCATGGCAGCAAGTGAAATGCACAAATAAGCTTTATATGTTTTATGGAACAAAAATCCACCTAAAGTTAAGGGAAACAACAAAACAAATATCAAATCCAGCCATTTTTCTGAAGCACTACCAGAAGACTTACCTGCTAGCTTAGATAGCCCTGTTTAATGTAATTTGTTATTAGAACAGTACAAGATTACAAATTACTGACTAAGAAACGTGAACTAGTTTAACAAGTATATTTTTCTCAAAAGCTGAGATAAACGAGAAAACATTAAACAAAATCTTACATGGAAATATTGCTAAATATGTTGCCAATTAATGCCTCTCTACTAACCTTTGAAAACATATCTACATTTAGAAAACCACAATTAGCTAATCTTAAAAGTTGCTTCATAGCATGTAAAGAATTGTCACTTCTCTTACACTCTGTCCTGAATCAACATGGAGCCACAAAGGAACTTTCACAAAGAAAAAAAAAAATGTGATAGGACTAGACCTCAACACCTAGCATACCAGAGCTTTGCTGATTTGGGGTTTTTTTGTTTGGTTTCTTGGGGTTTTTTTCTCCATAAGGGATCCTTATGGGTCCCTTCCAACTTGAGATATTCTATGATTTTATTTATTTATTTATTGCAGAAGGGAGTATTTTTTCAAGAAGACTGGAAAAGCCACTTGACTGAATCAAATGGAATTCCAAGACTGACTTGATGAATTAAGAACTCAGTTTCATTGCCTAAGTTTACTGATCTCATTGGCTTTCTTGATCAAAATCAGGCTTAATGTCTTGATATTAAAGCAAAATAAAGACTATGCCAACGTAGCTAAGAAGTGTAGTTTCTGGAGTAGCAAGTATTACGCTTGCTTAAAAATTTAGTACCATACAGCCTAAGAAAATAATGTGACAAACTAACTCTGACACAGATATGAGTTCCAGCCACAATCTAACAACACTGAATGCCAGTCCTACCAATAACAGGAATGAGACAAGATATCATTAGATGCTGATGTCCTGGTTTTTAGCTAGGACAGAGCTAGGTTTCATTTTAGTAGCTAAAATACCACTCTTTTTTGGTTTTAGTATGGGATTTGTTATGAGAAAAATGTTGATAACATGCCAGCGTTTTCAGCTGTTGCTGGAAGTCAAAGGTCTTCATGTTTTGCTAGTCTGCAGGTGCAGAATCTATGAGAGGGTGAGAAACAGTAAAACTAACAAGCTAGACTGGCATTTAGATATGCCAATGCAATATTCTATATCATATAATGTCATGTTCAGTATATTAATGAGCATCACTCTCTTGTGGGGGTTCACTCTCTCTCTGGCTCTCACTCTTCAGGGATTGCAGTTTCAGTTTTGGGATTGTTGCTCCTCTGCGAGCAGGCTGGCTTGGTCGCCGGGTGATGAGCAACTGATGAGCAAGTCTTTATTTTCAGAATAACTATGTACTGGAAATTTATTTCTCATATTCTAATGGGAAAGAAAATAACTCATGAAAATATGATAGGGTAAAGAGAATATTATGGTACAAATTCAAATAATACTTGGGTGTAACACTGGCAGAAGAGGACACAAGAGGTTCCAAATAAAGTGCTAGTTCAGGGGCAATTCCTTGTCAGGCTGTTAAAATGCTGAAGTGCTGACCGAGCGCTACGAATAGCCAGCTGCTTATTTTTGTTATATCTCATTATTATCTCTCATTATTATTATCTTTATATGATAATGTGACTTCTTGTGTTGAAAACCAGCTGCAGTTTTTAGTTAGCCAAAGGTAAATAAATTCACAGGAAGAACTTGCTCAGCTTGTAGTCTTTCACAGAGCACAAAATGCTCTCCTATCTGTTAAACAAACTCTAAATGCAAACTCCTTTAATCACAGAGCAACACGATAAATGATGAGTTCACAAATGGTTACTGCAAAAGTTCAAAATGTAATAGGTATTATGGCCACACCCACTGCAGCCTCTTATGCTATTTTCACTATCACTCACATTTTCAAGAATATTAATAAGAATTCTCCTTTGTCATTACAGGCTGTTAGAGGGACTACTCCCTCCATGTCACAAAACCCTATTTGAGCAAAAAAAATCCTGGGACCTAATGAGTCCATGGCCAGAACCCAGCTGAAGACCATAATTTTCTCTCAATTTTCCCTTTCTCTCTGATTTTCTTGAATTGTTATTAAAATTTCAATGCAACTCTCCCTTAGGCTGCCCTACCAAGGCTTTCCAAGATGTGAATTGAGGCACCTGAACCCTAAGGGGGATGATTCCATTTTTCACTCCGTGACTAGTGCTACATAACTTGCTGGATCTGACCAATCCACTTTTATGGGGAAGCCTGTTCAGCATCTCTAAAAATACGATATATTGTGCTGATTTGGTATGAATCAACTTTCAGTTAATTGGTTGACTTACCAACCACAAAGGGTCTTCTAATACTTCTTCAGAATATTGAGTACCACCGCTGACACATACTTCATCTGCTGCAAACCTTCCCTCTCCCATGTGAGGACCGTGTGTATCATGGAGTATAGGATACATACTACTGAGATACAACCTTAATCTATTTATTAAATGTAATATAGTGACACACCTCAGTATAAATTCTTCACAATAACTGTAAAGGTGACAATAAAAATACAAAAGAAAATGCCAAAAGTAAGGTTGTTCAGGAAGACAATGACATTATGCATATGGTTTCAGTTAAACAGTAATTAAATGACTGCTCTTTAGATGGCATTAACAAAGTTATTACATTTTCTAATGTGAATGTTGATTTTTGTCTTTAAACTAATCTCACAGAGCTGTTAGTTTAAACTCCTTTTGCTTGTATTCCACTTACTAAATTCAGCCTTATTTAAAGATCCAAGCCACAATATTCAATAAGCAAATCTCTACTTTTTGAGCTAAAAGAGTAACTGAAGGAAGATGGAGGAAAAAAAGACCTAGTAAAATAATACATATGACTTCTTACTAGTGGCATTAAAATACTATTTAAGCCTCCCAGAAATCCTGCTACAATTGTGAGATCACTTGACATCACTTCTTCCTGACATACTCCAAGCCACAGACCTGATAACACTATACTTCACCATTCACAATCAAGCCTTTCAGTAACAAGAGCTCTCGTATTTCAACACAGATTTCAGAGAGATCTAAACAAATTATCACATGAGGGAATAAAATCACACTTGAGTTCACCTATGTTACTCTCCGAGTTGTCAAAGCAGTCACTGTGCATTTACATCTGCTTTTAGAATATAAAAAGTTTTTCTCAAGTTCCCACCATTTCTTTAGTAGCGATTTACTGAAATTGTGAAACATTCTTGATTAACAAACCACCACTCAACTTCTCTGTGACTGAACTTTACTGCACCTACTGTCAAGTTACAATGTTAAAGCACAACAAAATATTAGTGTACAAAATAGCACTGATGCCAACTACTCCACTGCATTTCATTTTCTCTCAGATCTAAGTTCTCTCTTTTGGATAGTAACCATTAATTTGACCACAATACAACATGCAAACAACAAGGCAACCTGACATAATATTTATTTTGCAAATCAAGTGCAATAAGACTCTCACTCGCTGCAATATTGCATATATAATTATGACTGAATGTAATTAATAACAACATTATAGAAATTTTTAAAGATTTTCAAATAGAAGAACTTGCATGATTTTAGTCACTAATCTTTCCTATTTAAGCAGTTAAGTAAATACATTACTTATGATCACAAGATAAAGGATTATCAAGATAAAGGACTGCACATCTTTTGTTCTTCAGCATCACTTAACTCAGCTTTCCAGTTCTGTAGTAAAACTGCATCTTAGCAGTTACAACTCAAACACCTTCCAGTATACATGAGCCTGTAACATATTCATGCAGGAAAACTCCACAATTTTAAGTAATTACTATGAAGCCAAACTTTATATATATATCTCAACCAATTATAGGCTTCAAAGCTAATTTCCAAAATAGCAACTCCCATAACACCACCTGGACGATCAAAGAAAGCTAACGCATGGTACCTAGAAAATACTTTCCTGCCGAGTGATTGACCACCGAAGATCATGGTTATTAGGCTTGGCCATCCATTATAAGTCAAAACAAGTTTCCTTTTACTACATATTGCACCTGGATGTCTATTCTTGCTCACCTGAAGTAGCAAGCATGAAAATTTGCTGTTTGAGGCAAATAGGGAAGAAAATGACTTAGCTTTAATGATCCAGAGAAATCATAAGAGTCAAGCTTTAGAAAAACCTATCCTGGAAGGAAGAGAAATTTAAGACTAAGAAAAAGGACACTTACGGTACTTAGCTCCCCAGAACAATCCATGTAGATTTCCTGTTGCTGTTGTGTAACCAGCATTCAGCAGTCAAAAAGATGACAGCATTAAATGACAGAGTTACCTCAGCAGTGTGCACCTTACTGCAAAATCTGACGAACACACTGCAAAATGCACCTGAGTCAGAGTGGCTAATGTTGCAAAAAATAAAATTTGTTCAACTGTGTATTCTAAAAGTGAAAGAGAAGGTTGCAACAACGACAATCATAATTCAATGGATATGACTACTGGACAAATAAGTAAAGTTAATGACAGTCTGCAGAGTTCCAAAGCTCTACATGCATCAGAGCTGATGCAGCAACTCACCTGTTCAACAACTTACTGATGCAAAGCAATGGGGAGAAAACAGGTTACTCGTCTTCCCTTCTCCTGCACATACCAACTACAGCCAGCTTGCAAACATTCTTTATTCTAACATTCTTTTTCCACAGTTACTTACAGATGAATTGTAATAAGATGCTTTTACATGTATTTATTTTTATAATATATTATTTAGAATAATATATTATGATAAAATATACTATGATTAAGATATAGCTGAGTTTTTAAAATTTTAAAAAGTCTGGGGCAATTGTTTATAGTCAGATTTTTTTTTTTCCAAACAAAATCTACTAGGAAGGTTTCATGCTGAAGAATGAAGTGCAAATCATGTCTTAAAATTAAATATATGTGAAGACAACACTGAATGTTTCAGTGTTTACACAGAAGACAATGCAATTCAGTGCTACTTAAATGGTATGCAGACAATTCTGCCTTCTCTTCTACCTTGGAGCAGCAGTTTATAAAGATTTATGAAGAAACAATACATGATAAAGGAAGAATTTCCCAGAACAGGAACAGTACGAGGGCTGATGCAAGGGACCCACACTTTCTGTAGAGAACATTTTAGAGGGAGGAATTGGATCTACCCAACTACTACAATAAATTTGGGTTATTACAGCACAGCATTGTGTTCAGATGCTACTACAAGCAGAAAGCTTCCAGTGCAAACTGCAGCATCAACTAGACATTGCAGCAAGTTTCTGTCTTTTGCCTGTTGCCAACTTTGACTGGATTTGTAAGAACTTATCCTCTCCTCCAAAAGCTTCCTACATTAAACGGCTCAGTGTGTTCAAAAATTACTGAACAGAGTGATGATTATGCTTAACTCCTGTGAAAAATGCCACTTAAATGCAGGAGATGCAAGGCATTAAAAAGTTTTAAATGCCATAAAAAACCTGAAGTTTTTTTTTCCATTTTGTGCAACAACCTTACTGACAACACAAAGACAAAACAATGCCCAAGAAGCTTCATGAAGGTACTTTAAAGACTTTTCAAAAATACAAGGCTTTACCCAAGTGCTTTCGGACAATCTGAAGTCACTTCAGTACTTTGAGACAGAACAGAAGTTTTCCTAGCTGGTAGTATCTTTCATTAAACTGAAAGACAGTTTTCTTTTTATTACTTTATCAAACATATGAAAGAGCTACCACAAATACAATACAGAAAAACCTATACAGAAACAACATAAAAATTGACCACAGAGCTACAGCTTCACAAAATTTAGTCTTGCAAAACCAAGTAGAGGTTTCAATCACAGCTAGGCAATGCCTTTGGTTGCTGCAGAATGTCAGATGCACTGCATGGAAACTAGTAGCAGATCTAAGAAATGGAGATTTTAAAGTTTACTTTTATGGAACATCTCCCTCTAACCCACCATCCCACCCCAACTCTCAGGTTATTCTACAGTTTATAGCCACAACAGAATATGGCCCAGTTCTTTTTTCCACCTCTCCCCCTTAATTCTGAAATAGGGATAGGACTAGAAAGAACCTTGTTGCCTGTTAATCTCTACAGTTTGACTAGAGGAGCTCAACACCTGACAAACTGTAACAAAAAACCCAAACCAAACCAAAAGTCTTACACACTTCTGCCATATGGAAACTAAAATACTGGTCTCAGGAACTGTGTTTTTCAACATCTCAGTTCAATTTCTGTATATTAACATGGAAATAGTAATAACCTTGAAAGGACAGAAGGAAGCTGACATGAAAAATTTAAGTTACATTTCCAGTACTCTGTTTTTTTGGGGAGGGGAGGGGTAGGGGTTTTTTGGTTGGGTTTTGTGGGGGTTTTGACCACAGTTTAGCTAGCTTCCTCTATTTTACACTTGCCTAGAAGGTTCATGAATGTCCTTGAAGTAAACATTTTGGCTATATGAAATGTTACCTTCAAGTTGATAAAGATAAAAATAAATACTCTTCTATGAATGGGAGGGATTAGTTAACAGGTGCATACATGGAAAATCCTGACAACAGAAAGGAAGATAGCCGGCTTTAAAACCAGGTTCCTTGTTGGTTCAGAACGAACTGAAGAGCTTGATGTTTTAGTCAGAGTTACTTCCTGATGACCAGGGAAACAAGACAACCAAGGTCCATATTTCTTAGACTTCAGTATTTTGCTCAAGGGAAAAGTGGTTACATCATCACTTGAAACTACTCTGTAACTAAGGAAAGTCAGACTTGTACCTAACATGTATCCCAAGTTTGTTTTGGCAGAAGGATATTAACTGATCATTTTCTCTTTACACCAAAACGATACTAGTCTGCCAAACTAGTAAGACTAATTATGCATGTTGGGACAAAATAGTTTACCAATAACTAGCTGATTAAGGTATATGACTGTTATCCGCTGTCAGTAGTATTAAGCATCACTCAAAACTCCATTCTTGAGAGTAGATGCATATAGAAATCCATGTAACTATAGCCCAAACTAACCTAAGCATGTGCTGAGATGCTACATATCTCAAGAGACTGCAGATGTCCAGAGCCATTGTTTTGGTGAAAGTGTTGTGACAAGAGCAAAATTTTATTATAAAAATTACATTTCTTTATGCAGTTCTGATTACTTCCAAAGCTACTGTGCCACAGCATATCAATAAAACAACTTCTGTTAACTATACTGTCCATGAAAATCACTGACCATTGAAAAATGTAGTAGTTTTTCAATAACAACATAGTTTACATTGGAAATTAACATTCCCCTTAGAACACGACACCCCATTCCATATAGTTAGATTTTCAATAATCACCACTGCCATTAAACACTTTAAATATATTAAAACAGTAAGAAGTGATTTATCTTACCTACCAGTACCAAAATCATACGAAGCTAGTTACTCCATAAATTAAGTTGCACTGAGGATGCTATTCAAATCAGATTTTGAATATACTTCTTGTCACCCTGCCCACCCCATGTGGTAATGGAAGAACAAGAAGAAAACCAAACAACAAACCAACAAAAAAATCCCTAACAGAACTGATGAATAGGTGCAATACCACTCAGTTTGCTTGCTTGACATTTTCTTAACACCAATTCATTTCCTGCTCTACATGCTCTAATTTCTGACAACAGAGAATGAGAGAGGGAATGGCAAAACCTGATATTCTCAGAGACTGCACCTATATTGATTAAACATTTTTATAAGACCACATACTCTAACAGGGAAATACAGTTTTACTAACATTCTTCTTTGAAGACTTAAGAACTTCCATTTAATTCTTGAAGTTAATAGCATAGAAACAGCTTACTAGAAACCTGTTTCACCTCATAATTATGAGCAAAGTTGGTACTTAAAATGCTTTTCCTTCCCACTTTATCTGGAAGCAAAGATTAAGTCATGTTTTGCTACTCACAGGTCAGGCAGAAAAGGCTTGTTTTACTGATGCATTTTTACCAGGTTATTCTCCATAGGCAATTTAGCTGAGCAGGTAGATTGTACATTCCTTACACATCAAGTTCAGGAACAGAATAATGATACTTTATTTTTAAGCTACATCACCAAGGCAAACATTTGTTTTCACCAGCATTGTTTGTTGTTAAACTGTTTCTGCCCCTATTTTGAATTTCAGTTTAAGAAAATCCCACAACCAAAGTAATTTTGTCATTAGAAGACTGAATGCTTCTCCTGTAATTACTCTGAAGCATTTGAAAAGGATGCCAGTGCTATAATATTTAGAACACTGTGGTTCTGCAACAATTCTCAGCTCAAGGCAACCTGAGAACAGTTGTAACTGATCCTTTCATGGCTTTGGAGAAAGTATGCTAAATTCCTATAGTCCACCCAACTACACCCTCAGAATGCCAAGTAACACACTACGAAGTACAAGACTAAGAAAAACTTCTGCATTTCTTCTGTTTTTGTAGAAAATAGCTCTGTTCTTTGTACTTATCTTTTTATTGTACATTCCATAGCCTGCAGGCTGTTTCTTTCAAGGTATTTGCTGCAGCTTGCTTGCCAATGAACATCCAGGGAAACACTGGATGTTATTAAAATATAAGAAGAAAACATGCAACTACCGTCCTTCCACGCCTTCGACTTCCACCCTTGGTATTTATATTTGCTATATTTGCCAGTTTGCCTGTACGTACCATGGCTCTCTTAAACCCTTTTTACCTTGTTACCACCTACAGGCATCCCTCCATGCTTAGCTATACAACTCACTAAATTCTGCTTCTACCCATACTCACATTAACACGAGCAAGGAGACCCCCAGGTTACATGCTGTCATGAAAATGCATTTTCTTTCATTCAACAACCTAAGTGTAATATTCTAGGACTTCAGACTAAATATCTTCCCTTCCCTCAATAACTAGCATAAGTGATACAGATAATAGAAGACTGAGTGGTATAAAAGTGAATCCCATCACTTAATTTTTCATAATACAGGAGTTTGAGAACATTAAATATAAATGTGTCTTACACAATAACTAAGACACAATATTGCAGACAAGTACTGAACATGTAAAAAATTTACACAGACTCAAAGACAAATTCACATCCATAATGGATTAAACTAAAAAAAAAAAAAATCCCATTTCTGTATCAAGAAGACCCGAGTTGCAGATCATTGAATGGTGGGAAAAGTATCTGAGCGGATGATTCTTTTATGCATCACCTGCAGTCAGCATCAGACAGGGTCAGAAACACCTCTGACTCTTATATTCATAGAGTGGTTTGGGTCTGAAGGGACCTTAAAGATCATCTAGTTCCAACCCCCCTGCTGTAGGCAGGGACATCTTCCACTAGACCAGGTTGCTCAAAAGCCCTGTCCAACCTGATTTTGAACGCTTCTTCCAGTGATGGGGCATCTACAATTTCTCTGGGCAGCCTGTTCTAGTATCTCACCACCTCCATAGTAAAGAATTTCTTCCTTATGTTCAATCTAAACCTACCCTTTTTCAGCTTAAAACTGCTGCCCCTTGTCCTGTGACTACAGGTAAGCCTTGGTAGAAAGTATCTCTCAGTCTTTCTTATAAGCTCCCTTTGTATATTGAAGGAATGCAATAAGGTCTCCCAAGAGCCTTCTCTTAACCAGTCTGAACAACCCCAGTTCTCCCAGCCTTTCTTCATAGCAGACATGCTCCAGCCCTCTGATCGTTTTCATGGCCCTCTTCTGGACCCACTCTAACAAGTCCCTGTCTGTCTTCTACAGGGGATCCCAGAACTGGACACAGTACTACAGAGAGGGTTGCACAAGTGCAGAGAAGAGGGAGAGAACCGCAGCACAGGATACGGTTGGCTTTCTGGGCTGCAAGCACACACTGGTCACTCATATCCAATTTTTCATCCATCAGTATTCCTACGCCTTTCTCCGCAGGGGTGCTCTCAATCCATTCAGCGCTCTGTATTAATATTGAGGATTGCCCCAACCCAGGTGCAGGACCTTGCAGTCGGCCTTGCTGAATCTCATGAGGTTCACACATGCCCACTTCTTAAACTTGTCCAGGTCCTTCTGAATGGCATCCCATATCCTTCAGGTGTGTCAACAGCACCACTCAGCTTGGTATCACCTGCAAACTTGCTGAGGGCTCAATCCCACTACGTCATTAATGAAGATACTGAACAGGACTGGTCCCAATACAGACCCCTGAGGGCCACCACTGATTACTGATCTCCATTTGGAAATTGAGCCATTGACAGCAACTCTTTGGAAGTGGCCATCCATTCGATTCCTTATCCATCTAATAGTCCACCCATAAAACCTGTATCTCTCCAAGGCTACTGTACAGGCCTGTACCAAAGGCCTTATGTTAAGTCATGGCTGATGATATCAGCTCCTCTTCCCTTACCTACCAACACAGTCACTCCATCGTAGATGTCTGTCACACTAGTCAGGCACGGTTTGCCCTTTGTGAAGCCACTTGGGCTGTCTCCAATTACCTCTGTCACCCATATGCCTTGACATAGCTTCTACTAGGAGGAACTGCTCCATGATCTTACCAGGCACAGAGGTGAGGATGACTGGTTGGGAGTTGCCAGGGTCTTCCTTTTTACTTTTTTTAAAAAGTGCCCGATGTTTCCCTTTTTCCAGCTGCTGTTCCCAAGTCACATGTATGCACCATTTTATTCCTATTTCAAGAATTTGGTAGAACATTTCAAACTTTAAAACTCCTCTGCAAAGTATGAACCAGAATGATAGTAATATCTAAACAATATCTTCAGTCTTTGAGCAGTAAGCCATAAAACTAGTGATTGTCGCACTGGGTTTCTAAAGAAGGAAATGCAAAAGAAAACCTTGAAGACAGGATAAAGTTGGATGTAGACAAATGAGAAAAGGTCCAAGAAAGCAGAAGGAGACCTGGAGGCACTGACAAATTGCGTATCTACTAGTAGTGCAATGAAAATAGCTGGTCAAAGAGAAAAATGCCTTAGTAACTCACATTACTACAGAGTCTGAAACAAAAGGGCAAGGTTCATTATGTGTTTAAAGTGCCCCAATAAGAACACTTGCTATTGGACTCCATTGATGCTAATAACTGGTTTAGAGTCCATAGCACATCCCTACAAAAGATTGAAAACTCTCCAGTTCCAGTATCGCCAAGAGATACTTCTGTTCCACTGAACAAAAGTCATTCCTCCAGGTTATTCTGGTGGATGAACTCTGAATTTCCCATAGTTCAGGCCATGTGTCACCCCTCACCTTAAAACAAAACGGCTTGCACTTGAGATGCAAGGTGATGGAATCTGGTGACTTTTGACTAAAGCAACTAACAAAGCTTGGACCAATCACACATAAAATATAAGTAACATTTTTTACTATTTTTAAAACAAAAGTCTCTCATACACTTTTGTATGGGACAAACACTTTCATCATGATGTAAAACTACTTCAAGATGTATAATTAATGTAGATACAAGTTTGAGCTATTACTTTTTTTTCCCCTCCCCATAAGAAACGGGGAACTATTCTGAAAATACATAATTTTCACCACCACTAGATTCCCACTGTCAGCAAAAACAATGAACAAGTTCATAAAAAGCCTGTGATGACTTCTGAAGGCTCCAGTGAAAGAAATCCTACAGGTAGAACATGAAACTTTTACAGGGAAGCCATTAATACTGAGCATTTCATTACAGTTTAACTGGTCTGTCTTATCTCACCCCATATTCTTCACCATCCACAGATGTTCACATTTTGTGCTATTCCTAAAACACACTCCAAGCCCAATGTGTTGAGGGTCAAAGAAACTTAGCCCACCAAAATGAAATGGTTTTATGAACTATACATTTTTCTTAGAACCATCTAGTACTAAAACAAGTTCCTTCCACATAGTTGCTTTTCTTGTCAATTAACACACCTGGACAAATAAAAGGGCCTGAAAATAAGCTTCAAAAAGGCAAAGGATACTTTATTTTAAGAAGGGGATGGGGAGGCAGGGAGGACAGGGATTCTTCAAACTTGCATCTACAGCTATCACGTTAAAGGCTATCCATTCCCCAGGGAGTCATGTACAAAACAACAATTCACAGCACAGAAGAAATACAGTTTACTTTGAACAGAACTAGCTTGCTTAAAGGCCATGACAGGTACTGATCTCGTAGCAAGGCAGGTATTTGTAGATGTCTGCAGGTGCAAGTAAACGGTTGCTTTTATGTAGTCAGTTGATTGATTAGCTCTTAATTAAATAATTGTTTAAAGATCTGTTTTTAAGGCCCAGAGATTTAGTTTCTGTCTTCTCATCCAGCTTTCTTCTGTACATTTAATTACTCCTTTGACTGACACTTTGTACATCATCTCAGCAAAATTTCACAGAATCAGAGTGGTGTAGACTGGAAGGTACCTCTGCAGGTCATCTAGTCCAACCACTCAACTAGGGCCACCTACAGCAGATTGTCCAAGACAATGTCCAGACAGCTTTTGAACACCTCCAAAGATGGAAAGTCCACAACTCTCTGGGCAACCTGTCTCGGTGCTCAGTCACTCTCACAATAAAAAAGTTATTTTCCTCTACATTATTGACATTGAATGAGTTCTACCTCAGACCAGAAAGTGAAAGGATGTGAGAACTTTTCTGCCGTGCCCTGCTTTTTGACCATGCACAACATACAACTCAAAAGTGTGATACTTACCAAGAGCAACATTCGAATTTTTAACTCAAAAGTACAACAAAAAAACCCAAACACACTTACTCATCTTGCTTGGTGCACAGTAGAACCTACACACTTTGGGATAAGAGACTTCAAATAACAAAGGTTATAAAAAGCAGACCAAAATATATTTACTTGAAGATTTTAGTATTTTTCTTCCCAATGTGAAATTTGTCTCTTTTGGAATTTATAATGTGTTTGAACAAAAAAAAAAAGAAAAAAAGTTCTACAGCTTACCATTTCCATAATAATTTAAGCTAAGAGTTTTTGTTATTTGCAGTTAATTATTTAGAGTTTTATTGCTTACTATTTAATTTACTACTGAAAAACTAAGGAAAAGGTACCTAAATTACCCCATTGCAGAAATAACTACGACAACCAATGTTCATGAAACAGAAATACAACACAAATAAAGAACAGCTATTTCAGACAAATACTTGTTTTATTTCTTTTTTCTGAAATTCAACTGGCTTGATCAATTGGATTTCCTTGAAGTACAAAGTAACTTGTTTTTCCTAAAAAAAGTTAGAACACCTGAATCTATGCATGAGATGAGCTCTTCACTCAGTCTTTTCCCTGACACTTTCTTGACATCCTCCACATGGCTCATTTCTAACACCTATTTCTACTGCTCATTTGTAGCAAATGATCGATTGTGGAGAGTTCAGTTAATGAACAAGAGTTCACACCAACAAGCTTAGGTACTGCAGAAAAAGAATGGAAATACCAGTCTCCAGATGTTGAGGTAACTGAGTGGTTTATTTTTTTCAAAAGGCTTCCCATAATAATAACAAAAAACCATTTCAAATAAAAAACAACAAACCTGAGGAAATTAATAGCCCTGATCAAGACAGCTTATTCCTTATGAGTGGCAAGCAATGTTTAGATTTTAGCGTGTTTGTAGTTTTCTATTTCATAACCATTCTTTCCTTGAATACTTAATATAGCACTAAGGACTGTACATCACGCTCTTCATGCTCCTTTCCATGCTACCACATCTTCCACTCCCAAAGTATAGCAACAGGAAGCTTCACAGGAGAGAAGCAGAGATAAATAAGAAAGAAATTATAACTAATCTCTCACATTCCCAAAGTTTGTTGTTTCTCCATAACCTCAAGCCTCAGGGAACAGAAACGGTACCTTACACACAGAGGAATGGAGAAAAGGTCGGAGGATTCACTGCTGCCAGCATAAAATTTTAAGTGCTATGGAAAGAGTCATAAGGCCTACCTGGATTTTAAAAAAAAGCCACAAACAGTGGAGTGGAATTCAATGGTCACAAAGCTCAAGCTGAGTTAACGTATGAACCCTGTATGACAAAGGCTTGGCTTCTCCAGGACCATACTTGTGACTCAGCCCCCTTCTTTCATCCTCAGTTACAAATCTCAATCCCTTTATTTCCCAAAAGACATTACATGCAAACAGAGGTGCAGTCAAGATAACTGAGTAAGATGATATTAATAATCTCTTGTTCTAATACCTATTAGTGTGTACTGAGCAGTCATTCATCGCTAGTAAGCAGGAAAAAACCTGCACGCAGAAAGGTTCTTCCTGCACCCCCAAATCTAGGCTGTTCCCAAAGCAGGCTTCCTATGAAGAGTCCCCTACCAAAGCAGGAATCTGCATCTAACAGGAGTCAACCAGCACCTTCCCATCAAGAAAAAATTCTTCCAAGGCAAATCTGTCTGCAAGACATTGTAGTAGCTGGTCAGTTCCAGCTAACTGAAACTTCATTCTGAACTATTACAGCTAAACACAAGGTCAAGATTTTAATTCTGATCACCCAGATCAACATTTCTGTAGCACTGCCTTAAGTAAGCCAAGTTTATTACATCCAACCCAGCTCTTAGTGTTCCAACATGCCATCAACAGCCAAGGAGCACCATAGCAGATTAAATCCTCCCAATGGCAAATTACTTATTAAACTAGGTTTAGTCTCCTCAAAAATGTATTAACTAAAGGGAACCATCCTTTGCCCAGTTAAACATTTCTCATCTTACTATATGATTATAAAAACAAACAAACAAACAAACTCAAACCAATTAAGAGTCAATATGATACTAAAGTCTGTTTATGCAGACCTGACAGTAGTTAAACATGAGGTTTTTTGCTTACAGTTTTATACTAAAAACCTGTGTCTATAGTCAGGTTGCTGTTAAGACAAGAGTTTATTGTAACTACTACAACAGGAGACTTTTACTCGTATGAAATAAAATCAAGCTCATGTAAGCAGTTATCAAACTGGCAGAGAGAACCCCTAAATCAAGTTTCACTGAAATGTTAGAAGTTGGCAAGTTTTTACCTATAGAGCTGCCCTTCTGGGACACTGCAGGGATCTTGCGCAGAATTTAGTTTAGAGCTAAGCTCCGTTATCCAGCCTAGAGCCCTTTAACAGCTCCTTTCCCAACTATTAGACCAGCATAACCAAACATGCATTTCATAACCCATATCAAGAGCTCATCAGCAAGTACTGAGGTACAGTTACCACTTGTTTTTATTTTTTAAAAAAAGGCAAGTCACAGGAACGATGCTGTGTGCAACGATGCCTTATTCCACTCAATCTCTTTGCAGAACTCAAGCTTTTAAGGGAACAACTTTAGGAGCTAGTGCAGAATACAACAAGTAGTTCCACAGAAACACATGCCATGGCACAAGATATCCCCATTCACATCCTGTCACTTTTCTCATCCTACGTCCCCCATGCAGAGATTAGGAATACTGCCTGGTTGGAGGAACCTTCTTGTTGGGTTTTGTTGCGGTTTTTTTAAACATATCAAAGCTCTAACAGTAAAGTCTCACGTTCACTCCCGAAGCCTACAAGTGTTTCATAAGATGGAGAACAGGAACATTTAAGGATAGTTTATCAAATACAAACAGTTCCATTTCAACTAACACAACTGATAATATAAGCTCTATGTTTAGGAGAAGTGTCAGCTATTTTTAATTATCTGAATTTTAGTGATAAGTATAAGGTATTTCCTCACAGTTAAGTGTTTAACGTTTATTAGAGAAAATCCTGAAAAAAGTACTAATTTAAAACTGTCTGGTATTCTTGCAATAGTAAAAAAACCCAACCCAAACCAAACCCAAAACTTTGTCAGACGACTCACCTGCAACACTGGTAATGGTAACAGGAACTCCTTGAACTTGAACACCTGCAGCACCCAAGTTGGCAACACTTACTGTTTGAAGATTAGGTACTGAAGCAAGCTGGGCAGCGTTTAGAGTGATGGGGGTACCAGCAACAGCCACTGGTGCGATCTGGGCAATGGTTGTGCCACCACTTGAAGACACAGGGGTAATGGTTAGCTGTTGGGGTAACCCAGCATTTTGAACTTGAAGATTTGAAAGGCTTTGCAGATTCTGAACCTGTACAGTTTGCCAGCTGATCTGCCCTGATGGTGTTAGAGTTGGAGCCCTGATGAGCACCTGAGTTGGACTCACTGCCTGCAGCTGAACATTCTGCAACGGCTGCTGCTGGATGGTCTGTATAGTCTGTCCTGACTGGAGCTGAAATGACTGTGGAGGAATGGCCTGAATAATCTGCTGTTGAGGCTGCTGGATCTGGATCTGCTGCAGAATAGGCTGACCTACTATTTGGACCTGCTGAAGGGACCCCGACTGATCCTGGACATTCTGTAGTCCATTGGACTGAAGTTGACTGGAGCTCTGGGCTTCAGAGTCTGTAGCAGTTGTCTGAGGTTCTTCAGTCGTCTGCTCTGAACCGCTGGCTGCTGTGCTTGTGTACTGGCCTGTTTCAGCAGAGCTTACTAGCGTGTCACTGCTAGTCAGAGTTGTCGAGGCAGTGGTTGTAGAGGTGGAAGATGAGGAAGGAGACTCTGGCATTGTACTAACAGAGGCAGAAGTGACAGGCGTAGATGCTAGCTGATTTCCATTGGAAACTCCACTCTCCGAAGACTGGCCAACTTGACCAGAACCTCCTCCAGCTGCCACACTGTTTATCACAGGCAATGCCAGGGTCACCCCACCAATGTTTATAGGTAATGTTGTTACAACTTGTGCCTGAGTACCAGGAATAGTTTGCAGTTGCAGTGGTATGGAAACACCAGGTCTAATTTGGACTGGAACAGTCTGATTTGCTAGGTTTTGAGCAATAACGTTCCCCGAAGCTGTCCTATTTGCAGTTGTGAGGATAGCTTGATTATTTCCTGCAGGAATAAGCTGAATTTGACCCTGTAGGTCTTGTAGACCAGTAGCATTAGATGGATTGATCTGAAGTTGTTGACCTTCTGTTGTCTGAATCTGTGGGATCACTTGGTATTGGACACTACCACTTGGATTTTGTACTTGAATGACTTGGAATTGTCCAGGGGTTGTTGCAGAAGAATTGCTTGATTTGGTTTTTGAAGGAGATGTACTTCCATTGTTACTGCTGGAGGGACTTGCTGCACTCGAGGCAACAGAAGAAGATCCTTGTTGAGCAACATTATTTTCTTTTGAAGCCGAAGGAGCAGCAGCAACAAGCTGCCAAGCATTTCCAGCAAGCTGAGTTGTTACCAATTCTAACTGCTGTGGCTGATTCTGAAGCTGCACCAAACCTTGATTCGGATCTATAATAATCTGCTGCTGTCCAGTTCCTTGATTCTCACCAGGAGTTCCTATTTTGCTGCAAGTGGCTGCTAGCAAAGCGAGAGGTGAAGGCTGAGAATCCTATCCATGAACAGAGAAAACAGACCAGATTCAGGAGAAAAGCATGAGTATGAGCCGTCAGAAGTAAGCATTACGGTTTACACAGGAAGCAGAAAAAAAAGGGCTTCTGCATAGAGACTAAAGAGAGAGCTCCGAATAAGGAAGTATGTATTTCTGTAAATAATCTTTAAACATAAAGCCCCCAATTATCAATGAGTACGTGACATCCAGGACCCGAACTGCATCCTCAACCCAAGTTTTTTTTTTTTTCCCCCTAAAATAAATAAACATTTTAAAAGTATTTATATTACATGGAAAGCAGCTAATCGCTGCAAAATGCAATAAAAAAAACATGTCCAGGCAGTAAAAATATTGCACCCAACCAACTACATTTCATCCAACCCAAAGAAAGATGCCCTGAGCAGGAAATGCTGTTAGCTGAATATTTCATTTTAAATGCTAATAGTTTGGGCACGTCCCTATTCGGGGGTGTGTGCTTTTACCTGTGAGCCTCCAGTTTTTCCTTTTTTATTATTATTGTTGTTATTCTCAGCCTCGGGAGATTTCTCTCCCTCTGTGGGCATAGTTTCCTCTTTCTTTTGATCTGCAAAAATATCAAGTGTAACAGGTTAATTATTCACCTTCATTTATACAATAACAAAAGCTACGAGCATATCCTTTTTGGTTCCCAGCTTGCAGCCTTTACCTCTTCATAAAAACAACAGTGCAAATCATTATTACAAAAGAACGAGTCCTAAGAAACGTGGTTTGAAACCCAACCCATGGGGGCTGGAGAGTTAACACCCAGAAAGGGGAGGTTTGGTTTCCTCTCCCAGAGACAGCAGGAGAAAAACCACCCACAACCCTCCTCCTCCTCCTGCCCCCTGAAGCATCGACGGCCACTGAGTGGCCGTCGATGCTTCAGGGGGCAGGAGGAGGGCTGTGCATGGGAGGGAAAGAGGGAGGAAAAGAGGAATGAAGGAGGGAGGGATGTGCACAGGAGGGAGGGTTAGCGAAGAAAGGGGGAATGGAGGAGGGAGGTACGGAGGAGGCAAGTCGGAGGGGCAGGCAGCGGAGGATGAGAAGAAAGGGGGCTTAAGAGGAAGCAGCACGGGTGGGCGGAGGGGCAGCAAGAGAAGAGCGGGGTAAGAAGGGGGGGAATCGGGGAGGAAAGGGGGGAACCCGGGAGGGCGGGATAGCGGGGGGATGGAGGGTGGAGGGAGGAGCGGAGGGAGGGAGGGGTGTGCACAGGAGGGAGAGAGGGAGGGGGTTACATACCGCTCATCCCGCATTAATGCCCCGCTGAGGCGCCGCTCTAGGGGGGAGGAGAAGGAGGAGGAGGAGGCGGAGGGTGGGGTGGGGGTAGCGGGGAGAAGGCCGGTCGCAGCCGGAGCTGGGAGGAGCGGGACGGCCTATTTTTCCACGAATGGCCGCCGCTGGGCTGTGGCGTAGCTGCCTCTCTCTCCGCCCGCCGCCGCCGCCGGCCTCAGCCCTCCGCCTTGAGTGACAGCTGCGGGCCGGCCGGGCGGCCGGGGGGAGGGAGAGCGAGCGGAGGCGGGGCCCGCCGGGGCCCAACCGACGCCCACTGAGCAGGAAGCCGAGCCCAGCCGCCAGCCTCTCGGCCGCCCCTCGCCGCCTCAGCCCGGGTCCCCACGCCGGCGGCAGAGGAGGCGGGTCGGGGGGCGGGACGCGGCGCCCCGCGAGCCCGGCCCCGGCAGGCAGCGGGGCAGGCCCAGCGCCCTCGCCTTCCTCCTCCTCCTCCTCGTCTTCTGGCCGCGCGCCGGGCGGGAGGGGGCGTGGCTGCCGAGGCGCGCGCGCTTCGGGATGGGGGCGGGGGCGGGGGCGGTGGCTGCCCCTCGGCGCGGGCGAGCAGCCCCGACCCCCGCGCTTGTGCCGCGCTTGACAGCGCGAGGGAAGGGCAGGCGAAGGGCGGGGCCCGGCCGCCGCGGGGCGGGGCCTGGCCGAGCCGTAGCCCTCGGGCTGCCCGGGGCCCGCCGCGGCTCGGGCGCTGATTGACAGCGCGCGCGCGCCGGCTGCCAGCAAATCCGGCGAGGGGCGGGCGGGGCCCTGCCCGGCGTTGGCCAACCCGGTGCCACCTGTCCGCCTCGCGCGCTCGTAACTGACAGCGCGCGGGAAGCCCCTCCGCAGCTTCCCCTGAGGCGTGGCCCCCTCCTTCCGCGCCGTGCCCGGCTGGCGGCACTCTCCTCGGCCCGCCCGGAGCGGGAGGCGGGGAGGCCGCCGTGGTGTCCATATGGAAGCCGGGGCGTATTCCCTCCCCGCTCGCTCCGCTACTCCTTTGTAACAGCCTTCCGAGCCGGCTGGGGAGGAGGTGGGGGAAGGGCGGCCCAGGGACTCGCTCCGCACCTGCCGGGGATGTGTCCCGCAGCCGGGGGCGGGGAACTGGCCTCCTCCCTCCCCATTGGCATCTCCGCTGCGGCTGGCGCGCGCGGCACGCCGGGATACGTAGTTCTGAGCGGGGGGCGCACAAAGTGGCGGTGGCGCATGCGCAGAGAGGGGGCGGTCTCCCGGCAGGTGCCGTTGGTTGCAGTCAGCCGCCGGGCCGTGGAGGCCGGGCGCAGGGAGGGTTAGCGCTTTGCTTAGCCTCCCTGCAGGTTCACAGAGCGGGAACCAGCCCCCAGCGGGCTGTGGCGGGCCGGCCTGGTCGTCGTTGCGTTAAAACCAGATAAATGACAGTTGTGCTGTTGGTTTCCTCCGGTGCTTACACTGCTCGTTCCCTGTGGGGGCAGGCCCCGGTGTGCGAGCGAGCGGGCCGGCGGCATTGCCCGCTCTCCCTGTCTGGGTTGGAAAGGCAGCTGGGAGAGCCAAAACGGGTTGTGGTTGTAGCCGTGGCTGTGGTGCGGTGCAGGGAATTGTGGATCTGCAATAACCGTGTCAGCACGGCAACACCTGTTAACCCCATTTGAATTTGGAAGAGATTTGATTGTAGTGGTACATGTGTGTTGATCTGCCAGTTTGGATTTGCTGTACTACACGCCCGAATTCTTTGTCAAGTAGTACAGAGCGCCTGCTAACCACAAGTCAGTGACAAAAGTGCCAAAGAATTTCTTTACCAGCTGTTCAATAGTTTCATCCTTCAAAGGGAGGAGGGCACACTCAATCTCCATCCCAGGCATCCAGCACACCCCCTGCATTAAAGGCAATGCAGAAATATCAAGCTTGTCCATCACAGAATAAGAAAATGCTCAGGAATAAATGTGGCACAGGCTGCTATCAGGCACTGTACTCAGACCACACAGATCACAAGTAGATGCATCAGAAAATGACCTTACGAATGCTGAACGAACTGTGTTCAGATAAGCAAATGGTAATATCTCAGTTTACAGCTCAGCCAAATCCCAGTGCCTTCTAGGCAATGCCAGGGAGTGGGAAGAGGGGGGCTGCTCTGGGAGGGAGCCAGCAGCTGAGGAGACCCCAGCCCAGCAGTGCCCTTGCAGTCAGGGCATCGTGCCCCATGTCCAAGCAGGACTGGCGTGGCAACGGGACCTGCCAATGGTCCAGTGTCATCAGATGCGCAGGAGTCGGGGCCACCGCCACTTCAGGGATAGGTCTGGGGCCAAGGCTGAGCTCCGGTGGAGCTTTCGGCCCCGGGGCAGTGGGTGGGAGTCCTGGGTGGGCGTGGTCAGGGTGCCTCAGACCTGTCCATGCCCTCAGGGCTCTGAGAGACAGGGTACAAAGCACCTCCCGAATGAGAGGTTCTGTGAAGAACGGGCAAATTTATTAGCAAGGGCACTCTTTTTGCTAGTGAGAGACTGGTGTTTTAAGTCCTACAGGAGCTTTTACACTTTCACTGGATTCCCATCTGTGGCTGTAGGTACAGTGCTTTTGAAAATCTGTCCCTCAGGTGCAAAGAGTAAAAGCTCAAGGAATGACTGAAGCGACAGATGAAAGATGTTGATGCTGTAGGTGGTTTCAGTAGGGGCATCATGATTTTTTTATAATTTACCATCCACGATTGCTCCTATACACCCTACTCTTTCCCGAATTCCAAATATCACTCTTGTTTAAATTCTTTCTGCCAACTTAAGCTTTCTCAGCCTGCCTCTTTCACCATTGTTCCCACATGAACCAGTACCTACCCTCTGCACCCTGATACTGGTTGCTGTCTGTGGGTTCCCACAGAAGTCAGAAGTCACCTGCTGAGTTACATGGAAGTAGGGTTAGGTCTGAGGGTGTGTATTTGTTGACACAACAGTCCTAACTGCTGTTGGAATGGATGAAAGAAAAATATCAGAAATAGAGAAAAATTAAGCAAAAACTTTTCATCACCACTTTCTTTCAGGCTCGGAACTTTAAAAGTGTGTTGACACCCAGAGAGCACAGCACGGGAACGCATGGGTGAGCAGAGACCCACCGAAATGCAACGTCCCTGACAAGATGTAGCTCAGGCATGGTATCACATGAGGGTGGCTGGTTTGCACAACAGCCCAAAATAAGAAAATCCACTTAGTGCCAAGTCTCTACTGCTTGGTATATTGTTCATATTGTATATATATGTTGTTTAATTATGAAGAGTTTAGCTCCTTGTTTGTAATTTTTGAATTATCCTTTGTCTGTATTCAGTTTTCTGTGTCTCTTGTTTATCAGTTCTTCTGCATTTTATTTCTGGTTTTCTAATCTTTTGATGACATTCCTTAGCACTGTGATTTCATTTTCTTTATTTTCTCCAACTTTTTCCCCCTATGAAGTTACTTCCCTGGATCTTGCTTTTCCCTTTTTTTTTTTTTTTTTTTTTTTTGCTACTTTATTTCCTGGTTCTAATACCCACTTTTTTCTCCATCTCAAAAATAATCTTCCACCCAAATTCCCCACCTGTGTTTTGCCTTTTTTTTTTTCTTTCTTTTTTAAGCTCTTAAACTATCTTGCATCTTCTTATATGTCACTTCTGGCTTGCTCTCTAAGCTATTCTTACTGTTCACTGATTTTTCACCTAACACACTGACTGAGATTTTTTAACATATTTAGGCAGTGCTTTACAGAGCACAGTGAGGCTTGTAAAGCTGAACAGAGCAACACCTAAATATCTTCACAAAGAAAAAAAAAATAAAACAAGAGGGGGGCGTGAAAGGGGAGGGAGCGACAGCTGGCTGCGTGCTCCAGTTTCATTGGTTACCCTCTCTACTATCTGCCAGCACTTACATGGGTTGCATTTGGACAGAGAGAGCCGAGAGGCCAGCAGCTGTAAACAGCAGAGATAATAATGAGACTTCACAAAACTGTAAATCTGGTTGTAGGGTGGTTAGTATTAAATTAAAAATGCTGCAGCCCTTAGATGTCAGATGTTGAACTGGCATAAGACCATTCTGTTTGACTGAAGGTGGGGGTAAGAATATATAAATAAATGGAAGAATATTTTTTCTCTGGCAGAATTATGCAAGATCAGGTATCAGATATCCACATTTCTGAATGAACCTCCTTCACCAGCCCAAGGACTCCTTTGCCAATTCTTTCATGCTCCTTTTCCACTCTTGATGCTGCTTTGGCGTGGAACCAAAATGTTTCCAAGAAATCGCTTTCCTTGTGTATGTGCAGGTTTGGGTGCATATTTTTCCTTTTCTGTTTGGGCCCTTGCTGGTATCCGGTGTTTTGCTGTAAACTGCCTTGGCTCCAACAAGAGCAGCTTTGAAGAATTTGGTGACAGCATAACCTTACTGATCAGACAGAGCCTGGACCAGAGCCATAGTGGAAATCGTGTAATTGGCAAGCACGCTCCCTAGGGTTAAGGATTCTGCCTCTAGGAAGACTCAGTGGTAAAAATGAGTGCTTCAGATCCTGCGATCCAGGACTTTAGCATGTCCAAGGACATAGTTTTCACAGCCCAGAATCGCGTCACCCAGCATGGAAGTGATGTGCATACCTTTAGAGAGTGATCACTCTCTTCTGTACACTTCTCTATGCCCGACCTATTGCAAGTCTGAAAACTAAAATAAAGTCTTGCCCAAAGTCTATTTGAACTCAAGAGGCTACTTGACTTGTCATTATTGTCTTTTGTTTCTCTTCTCCTGTCCCTAACTTCTGACAGATCTAAGTCTCTACGGCCTTCTCCTTTTTCCCAAGCCAGAGAGCCCTCATTGCCAAGTATGTGACATAACCTACCATCATCAGTGCTAAATTAAATAGGGAAGGAAAAACCTTGGGATGCACATCCTCACCATTAGGAGATAAACACTGTTATGTAAAAAACATGTAGGAAGGCGGCAGTGGTTAGAATCAAGTCTGACAGAAAATCAATAATTTTTTTTTAAGCTGGGCAAGACCACATCCAGCTACTCCTTGACAGCAACTTAAGCAGTAATTTAAAAGATCTCAGTGGAGACTGTGAATGAATGAGCTCATTAGCTTGGATGTCAGGGTGCAGGCACAGTCACCTGTGGGTCTTGATGTGTCAGTCTGCTGATCTCAGCATGCTGGGAACTTGGGGGATCATAGCCTTCTTTTGTCAGCATGGCTAGAAGAGAGCTGTGGGACACCCAGACATCATGCACCTTACTAAGTCACCCAACACTGGCCTTGTCTTCCAGGATTATCTACAACAGTTTACAACACAATTTCTTCCTTTTGACCTTGAGCATGGAGATGGGAATATGCGGAGTGTATTTTTCACCTTCAGTGACCCTGATGCAGCTGAGAAAGTATCCAAGAAGTCTTCTACCACTTCTTATCGAAATGGCTGTTTTCATTTCCTAAATAACCTTGCTTGCTGTTGATTTTCCAGTCCCAACATGCAGCCGGAGCACTAATATAGTGGAAGTATGCCTAGGGTCTCTGCATGACTAGTTATCCTCCTCTACTTGTTCAACAGCATGCTTGTACTAGCTGTTACCTCACCAAGTAAGGGCTGAACTTATCACAAAACTACTGTTAATATTGTACTTTCCATTCTAGAAATGTGATTTCACTGCTGAGCTGCCCTCCCTGCATTTGCAGAACAGAGCCAGACATGACACTCAAGGGGATCCTGTCTTTGTCATCATTGACAATATCTAACTACACAGAAAGTCATGCCTGATGTAACTCCAGCTTTGCAGTTTCATTTTATGTGGCCCATTGTGTACAGGAAACAACGCTTCTGGCTGAGGAAGTCTGCATGCGTCTGCGCTGCTGCTGAAAGCATTGCTGCTGTGTCCAGATATGTGCTTGTGGCTCAGTTAATCTTGCAAAAATGGAGAGGCTCTGATGGTGGGTGTGGTGACAGGTCCGCAGGAGCTTATATGAGGTTTTTTTGAGCTATTGTGTACTTCAAAGACAGAAGCATGATCCCTCTCCCCTGTTCCCTGCAGTGAACCAGGGCTGGCAGCTTACAAAGTACCACAGAATGAGAAAGTGGGATGCAGTACCAGCAAGGATACTAATTAACATGCCTATAATACACATAAGCATAAGCAGGATATCCTCTGCATAATTTGTAAGTTGTGATCCAAAATTTGTACATGCTACTGGTGACCCAGTTATGCACAAATCTTTATTAATGAATGTTAAAAAATGCTGCATGAGAGAGGTGTCAATAATACCACCAGTTCCTGTTTGAGAAAATTGTTAATATACCTACAGATTCAAGTCTACAAGTGCAAAAGGTGTATGGGAGAAAGTGAGGTAGAAAATTTACCCCTGAACTCTAACAGAAAAGAAAACTGACAAAGCAAGCACATTCCATAGCCTCAAATATATTTTCTAATTTCAAATCTTCAATACAATACAGTTTTACTTTAATGAAGTTTCTGAAGTGAAAGAACTGAGAACATGAGCCATAGAATCCATTTTTAAGTAGATCCAAGTCTCAGTGCATTTTTTTTTGTAAAATAATTGCACAAAGAAGGGTACAAATGGATCTAAACTGGTAGTAATAGATCATTTCAAGTACCCGGGATTAGTGGCTCAAATGCCACTGAAGGGTATAGTTTAGAGCAGCAGATTCTTGTTACTACAAATGACAGCTTTAAGGAGTAGGTAGCTTTTCTGGTGCATAAGAGAGATTTAGACCTAAGTAACAAACAAGATCTGATTTAAGAAGTAATTACAGCTGACTCCCTCTGTTGCAGTAGCGGCAAGATAGTAAAGATTAGTGTAGTGATCTTAACTGCAGGAAGTGTCCAAAGGCATAAAGCCATGAAACTAAAGGGAAAATATTTCAGAAAATAAAATCCTTAAATGAACTCGGTAACTAGGCACACCACAGTGGAATGGTAAAAACAATAAACATATTGCATTAGATAATTTATTCAAGTAATAAGTGATGCCAGGAGGGAGTGTCATGAACAGTGGCAGCTGATTTCTGTAGCTGACGTGTATCAGAGGGGCTTTGTGGGGAAATGTAAAATACAAGTGGCCAGAAATAAATCCGAAAGAAGATAAATATTTGTAATCAAAGACCTGCAGGCACCAAGGGATGCATTAAGCTGTCTTGAGAGAATGGATCAGTCAGAAGCAGATCTAACCTCTCTGCAGATGTTACTGCTTAGAAGGAGCAGACCACCAGGACACTAATTTCTTTTTGCAGATAGGACTGACAAGTCCCTGTCAGAAACTGGCATGAAAATATTTAGTGTTAAAATAAAAAAGCTAATTTAAGTTACAAGTTTCTGTTTCTTTGATACTGTAACAACAGTAGCTAGAACGAAAAAAACTGCAGGAGCTCATACTGTTTGCCTCTTGCTCCAAAGAATGGAGAATCCCTAAGGAGTATTTTCCTAACCACTTCTTAGAAAGCTGAGTGGTGGAGATTGTGCCACATCTTTAGGTGACCTATTTCTGTCCATAGCTATCCTTAGAGTTAGAAGTTTTTCCTGTCTTAGCCTAAACCTTTCCTGCTACAAATGAAGCCAGTTAAGTTTTGTCCTGTCCTCAGCCTCATGAAGAGCAATCAATGGGATTCCTGCTTATGAGAACCTTCTACACATCAGCAGGCTGTTAAGATACCACCTCCTCACCTGCCATCAGCCTTTATTTTTTAGAGCAAATATATACTTTCTCTTTTTCAATAGTTCTCCCTTTTTTAAACCTCTTTTTTTTTTTTTAGCTTCATTTTGTACTATCCTATTAAATGACAGCAAACCAAGACTTCTGAGAGGTGAGTTAAGAAAAACTATTACTAACCCTGCTTTACATATGACACATCTATTAAAACGTCCCAGGATCAGTTTTTCTATTTTTGCATCTGCATCATGTTGTTGACTCATATTCAATATGTGGTTTACTGTAACACCTAGGTCTCTTTCTACAGTGCTGTTACTATTCTCCATTTTGTATTTATGCATTTGATTTTTTCTTGCCTCAATATAGTACTTGGTACTTGTGTTTATTGAATTTTGTCTTATTGATTAGAGACCACTTCTCCCATTTATCAAAGTCATTTTGAATTCTAATCCTTCAGCTCCCTTGCAGCCCCTTCTACTTTGGCATCATGTGCAAATTTTGTAAGTGTGCTCTCTGTTCCATCAATCAAGTCATGAATGAAAATGTTGCATTGTATAAGGTCTTGGATAGACCCCACCAGATTGCTATATTATATATCCTTTTTCTTTGAAAATAGAATACTAGTAAGTCTTGGAGTATTTTCTGCAAACAATTGTGCACCTACTGTGCAGCAATTTAGCCCAGAACAAAATATTTCTGTCCACTGTTGTGTAGGGTTTGTGTGTGGGGGGGGCAATTTTGCTAGTGGGCAAAGGGGCCACCTTGTGAGAAGCTTCGCAAAAAGCTCTCCTGGCTCCAAGGTGTACCTCCCCAGCTCTGGCTGAGCCAATTAGCAATAGAAAAATACCTCTGCAAATCCATATTGGTGAGGGGAAGGACCATCTTGAAAAGAAGAAGGTGGAGAGAACCTGGAGGAAAGGCCATTGACCTGAACAAAGAGAGAGCTTTGTTGCCAGGAAGGAGGAGGAGGAGGAGGAGGACAGAGAATCTCAGGCACCCAGTTCAACCACATGGAGTAGGAGAAGGCAAAAGAGGTCCCTGCAGCCCATGGAGGTTCAACGGCGGAGCAGACACCCACTTGTAGGCCATGGAGGGCTCCTTGCTGGAGCAGAAAAGCTGAGCCCAAGGTAAAGTGTGACTGAAACTGAGATCCTAGGGTTGCCCAATGCCAGAGTCGAGGTGAACACCCAGAGCCAGGCAGGGGAGGTGGTGCACTGGACTGGAGACCCATCTGCAGCCTATGGATGTCTCCATGCCAGAGCTGGGAGCTGAGCCCAAAGAGGTCCGTGACTTCACGGGAAGCTTGCTTTGGAATTTCTTGTTCCTGGACTTTTGTGCCAGGAAGAGCAGCAGAGGTGAACTGACTGAACCCCCATTCCCTGTGCTCTGTGCGACTGTGGGGTAAGGTAGAGAAATTGGGAGCAAAGTGATTTGAGCCCAGGAAGAAGGGAGGGGTGGGGAAGGTGTTGTAAGATGTGGTTGTTATGTCTCACTGCGCTACTCAGATGAATGGCAATGAATTAAATTGATTTGTTCTGCCTCAAGTTGAGTCTGTTTTGCCCGTGACCATAACTGGTGAGTGAGCCGTCCCTGTCCTTCATCCTAATATTGTACCCCCTTTGGTGTGTCTCCCATCCCATCTCACCAGGTGTGGGGAGTGAGTGCAGGACCACATGGTCCCACTGTGGGTTAAACCACCACAACTGTCTATGAGAATGTAATGTGAGACAGTGCCCAATGATTCCCTAATGTCGATACACATCACTTCTACTGCCTATTTCACTGCAGGCCAGATACTCTGTTAAAGAAGGAAAATACAGCAGTTTAACAAACTTTTTGTTTGCAACAAATCTTTATTGGCTGTTTCTTTTTTACTGAACCTCCAGGTGCTTTTAATGTGGCTGTTTGATAATTTATTAGAGTATTGTTCTTTATATTGAAATTAAGTTGACTACTTATTCCTCCTTTCTTTCTGAAGATACTACTATATTCTCCTCTATTCAGACTCACCCATCTTCCATGAATTCTTAAAGACAGTGATGGCAATGAGGTATTACCAATGTTTTAATTCTAGAACCACTCCAAATTTCTGAGGTAAATATTTAGATAACGAGTGAACGTTGAAATTATGACTCCGTGCTTAAAATTAATATTTGACTCTTGGTGTAAGGAAGAGGTAAATTAGGTAAACGTTTTTAAAGACAAAATTTGCAAGACAGAGGAGTATAAAGTGGAATAACTCATCAGAAGGAAAATTGTATGACTAGTGTATTATAATTCTTTGTAACTTTAACAGACTTTACCTTCTAAATACTGCCAAAGGTTATTACAAGAAGCTATTTAAATACTTATCAATTTTCTTTACCAAAACTATATTATCATAAAGTGCTAGTTGCCCAGTTGCTTACTTGAAAGTTAACTTGCAACAGGTTAATGGGCAAAAGAAGTTAAAAAGGTAAAAAAAAATGTTAGGATACAGATAGTGAGATATAGATATACTGTAGTGAGATATAGATATACTGAAATACATACTATTTACACAACCAGCCCTTTTTATCCTCTTACCACTCTATTTTCCCACTCTTGTACCTTTCCAAATCACCTAAGCCTTTCCCTCACAGTACCTCATCATGATGGGTTTTTCACCCGGACTGTGGGGCTGAGGCTCTGCTGGGACAGCCGATGGTGGGGCCTGGACAAGGTGGTCGTTCCTCAGTGGTCCTTGGTTCAGGTTCCTACCTCACACTCTGCAACCCTGTGCTTCTCTGGGCTTGTGGAAGTGGGCCTTCAGTGGGCTGATGGCCCCTATGTGGGACCTGAGGGTAGCCTGGCAGGGTGATTGTTTGAGTTCCTCCTCTTACCACTGTCTCTCTGAGCATCCTTGTGGGTGTGGAGGTGAGCTTTATGACACACAGGTGAGATTTTTCACACAACCGAGCACAAAGCAGCTCTTCTGCCACCGATGGGACTGAAGATACTAAAAAAAAATTAAAAATACAGTTGGAACCTTTCAAATGTACTGATTTTTGTTAGTGAAATTTAAACCTGTCTGGAAAGCACCCATTTACTGTTGGCCTTGTAAGCAAAGCTATCTCCATTTGATGTTATGGGTTGTGGAATGTCCAATGATTACATGAATATGTTCTTCTGTTTTAAGGAAAAACTCTTAACAAACCCATGAAGAAAATAGATATTTTGTCATTTTGTTTCAGTATTTTTTAACTTGTTTTTGAGTTGAATTGTGGTGGAAATGTGAACAATGCTTTCTGTTTCATAAAGAGCTTCATGCAGATTGCTAAGATTCACCTCCAAAGTATTGAAAGTTGCATTCTAAATTGTAACAAAATTCTTCTCTTTTCATCAAGTTTCTGTTTTTATGTCAGAGAAAAAAGGAAATTGCTTTTGAATACTCCTTGGGATTATGTGATGCTATAAGATGCTGTTGCTAAGAAATAGGAGAGTTTGAGGTTTCTGCTTGTCAAAATCATGTGGCCATGAACAGCTCTCCATCTAACTTAGAAGAGCACCTTAATTTATAGCTGTATGTTTAAATTTTTATTTTGGAGCACAGGCACAGTTGCCTGACATCAAAGGCAGCTTTCCTAGGCTGCAAATTTATTGTATTTTGCTGTCTCAGAAGCTGCACGTTGCAATAAGCAGCTCACAAAAGTGGACAGAACCAATTTGGCACCATGTAGCCCATCCGCATTAGCCGTCAGAGGAAGAACAAGTAAAGAGTTTTAATGTCAGGGTTTTATCTCCTGTAACGGTAGCTAACAGCTCTGTACTAGCTCGATGCATCAATAGCTGTCTGCCACTCTCTAAGATGAACAGGAAATCTAATTCATCTCGTGGTTTCCTGCTGAAATACATATTTCCAATGACAAATATATGAGCACTGCAAAATTCAGTTACTAGATAGTGAAAGATATCGTCCATATTTTAGTATTTTTTTCTACAATGAAACATTAAACTTGCCAAACACTAACTAACCTCAATACAAAATATAATACGGAATTTTTTTCTCTCTTTTCCTACTTGAAAAGTAGTAATTAAAAGATAATTAAGAAAAAAGAGATATAAGGTTTTTGTTTTAATGTGTTGTTTTGCCAATTGACAGGGCTGGCAAAAAGGACACAGACCCCAACAGAAGATTAGAAACAAACTCAATTTAGTCTAGTTTAAAACAGGGTAAAAAGAAGAAAAAGCAAGGTACGGAGTTAAACAGGGTAATGCACCTAATCATTACTACATAAGAGAAAGCAGCACAGTGATTAAGAAAGATACATCATCAACTGCCAACTTTACCATCATCCAGACCCGTACATCAGCTGGGGAGCCCCATCACAGCAAAGGATCCGGAAAACCTTTCCCTGGCAATAGGGAAGTCCTACACAGTGCGTCCACTCGTAGGTGAGGTCTCCATCTTTGCTGTGAGAGGGTCCTGCTTTTATACAATCTAACAATCAAATTTTGCAGACAGAAAAGCATGGTAACATCTGGTGGGTAAGTTTCACTTCACACGAGTACATCCTGGATTTGGCCAGGATCTGAGATGTCCAAGAAGCTACTATTTTGGTATTCTGCACCTGGCTTTGGATTGTAGGAGTAAAAGTCTCACCATCTTATTTCATACTGATGTGAAACAGGTTGGAGAGAGAATCTCATAGTCACATTTCATGCTACTAGAGTACAGGTTGGGAATTTCACTCAAAAGTCAACTTTAATTTAAGGCTTATAATTTGAGCCTTTGTGTATCATGTGTATATTTTATTTATTAAAAAACAGAAGATGTTTTCACTGGGGTAAAGCCTGCCCCCAAACTTCACTAGGACACCTCACAGTTCTGGTGTATCACTGCTCTACTGTCTAGCTGAGAGATCTAAAGAGCATGCATGGAGACCCAAACTCTTTGGGTGCCATTGCGTCTCCCTCTGTGGGAATGCACGCGTTTAATCACTAGGGAGAGGTAAGGGCACAAAACAGCTGGGCAGTGGCTGCTCTAATCACACAGTGGTGCAGATGGAAGATTTTGCTCCCAGCAGCTAAACTATTTTGTCAGTTGGACAACAAATTAAACTGTAGCTAGAATTCCCTGGTCTCCATGCCTACGCTGACACTACCTTTTTGTTCTGCTTCAAACAGACAGCGGAAGAGGAATGACAGAGATAACCAAAGTAAAACCTGACACTTTCTGTTTCATATGACCAGCATATGCTTTGTGCAAAGCTCCTGCAGAGTCTCTCTGTAGAGCTGAGACAGCCTGCCTCGAACACAAAGAAGCAGGAAGCATCTCTAGAAGCACAAAACCAGAACAGGGGAGCTTATGCCAATTTGATCCCCTCTGCTATCCTGTATCAGAGGACATATCTGGGATTCCTTAGTTTCAACTCTTATTCAAAAATTATTCTTTTTTTTTGCCAGAATTTATTATCTCCAGTTGTTAGTAACAGAAAGACTTCAGAAACATTTAACATTCATGCTTTCTCTCAGTTTGTTTGTTCTTGACAATACTACTCTCATAGTCAGAAAAGCCATGACACTGCAAATAACAGTGATCAATACCAATCTCACTGATCATTGCAGCACTAGTCATTAGCAACTGCAGTGCTACATTAACAATAGACCAATTAAAGTCTTCTGTGTTTGGTACTTAATTTTATGTGCTGATTCACAGCCACATACTTACCTGTGCCAGGTTCATGTTCAGCTGTGTGGTTTCTTAACTTTCTTTATCCAATTTGAGAAGGTACTCTTCCAAAAAGACCGATTCTCCTCCTCGCCCTGTGTCCAGTCCATCACCATTGGCTCCCTTATAGTAGTACTGGCACTTGTGTATCCATGCAGTGACTCAGAGAAGCTCACTTAACCCAGCCAGAAAGAACAATCACAAAAAAGGTATTTTCTCAGCTAGGTCAGCAAGCTGTTTCAGCTGCCTATGCTGCCGAAGCAGCACGGCCCCAACACAAAGGGAAGGTGAGAAGATGTGGCCAGGCAGAGACTGGAATTGCACCTTTCAACAGCAGTGATCAGCTACAAGAGATGTGAAAGCACTCCTTCTTTGTAGGGGTAGCAGGATACCTCTCCACCCATTTTCCTTGCTATAATGAGGTCTATCCTCCTCTCCCTCCTTAATAGGCTCAGCCATGCTGTGAGACTGTACTCATGTTATAGTTGAAAAGAGATGATGCATGCTGTGTTTGGACCCTGGAGCTGCCTTTGCTGGCAGCATGACCCCCATGAGTACCTTATGTCTGTTAATTCAGGGCATGTTTCAAGCCCAAACTCCACATTTATCCATGCTGTTTTTCACTTCATCTTGTATATAAGGACAAGTTGACTGATGTGCTAGGAGGGGAAACTCAAGTAGAAAGTGCAAACAGGAGAAATTAGCCTGGCTGTCATAGGCCACATGAGGCAGAGTCAGCTAAAGTTATACGTAATGAAGAATTAAACCCAGAATGACGAATGTCTCACGAGGACTCTGTGTGAGACATGGTATACCTGCAGCATCTGGACATTTGGTGGCTTCATAGGGATTTTAAAACATGTAATTTGAGTTTTATAGAATATGTGGATGAGCCTACAAATAAGTCATAAGGATGAAACAATTACCATTACTTCTCAAAACATTTTTCAAAGTTGATCCTCTATCATGTTGCTGATACAGATATTTACAAGGAGAGGATAATGCTGCTTTAGCTGGTACAACACAGTAACCTTCCCTGGAGAGCTACTGTGGCATGTGGGAATTGCTGGTCCAGTATGCTCTTTGGCCTTGCTCCCAGCCATTTCCCTTATGCCAGAAGCTGAACTGAGTGATCAGGCAGTGCTATTCCACTAGTTTTACAAATTTCAAAGTATTCTATAATCTGGAGAAACTTCTTGGCTGTACATTTCATATTGTTTAAGAACTTCAGGTCTAAAGTCGGTCAGCTTTTTTTTTTTTTAATTACAGAACATTTTATTGTTTGTTTTCAAGAAAAAACAGTTCTTTGTCAGCCCAGTACCTTCCAGCCACACACACAAGTTAAGGACCATCATTGCCATATCCTGCTATTTGGCGTCTGGGGAGAGGATGCTTGTGCCATGAGCTGTGCCTGCAGTCTGAGGAGAACCTGTCAAGATTGCTCTTAGCTCAAGTGTCTGGTCTTCTAGTTCACCAAAGACCCCAAATGTGAAAAATGTGTCTGGGATGTGACTCATCAGCAGGTACCTAACACACTCCAGGAAAGAACCATCAAAATTATCATTTTAGCATGAATAAACCTGCCCTGTTTTCTGATCTTTTTATCCTGTATTTACTATGAGTAAAGGAACACACTAAGGACATGTCAGCAGTGAATGGAAATGATCTCAGTGGCCAAGAAAGACACTCCCCAGCCACTTGCTCCTGGTCTTCCTCATCCTCATGTCCCTATCCCTTCAAGCCCCCATCCTTCCTTGTTCCAGCTCTGGCAGTAGGCAGGCTTTGCTGTAAGTTGATCTAACCCACTGCAGGCTGAAACTGGCTCCCAGAAATACCTCATTAGCTCTGGAGCTGGCACACTGTGAGCAGCAGGAGTGAGTGGTTAGAGCTAGGGCAGAAGTAAGGGTGGGAAGGGCAGGGAGCAATGTGTGCATCAACTGTAGCGGGGTGTTAGTTCAGCTCGATGGAGCTGTGAAACTGGAAGGTAATGTTATTCAAACCTTCATTCACTGCAGATCTACCACTGATAATAGAGTAATAAACAGCTGAAACATAACTGGAACACTGAAGAAAGCTGAAGCTATTTATAGTATTTAATAATTAATTTAATAGTAAAAAGTGTACCAATTGTAGTATTCATTTTCCTATTTAATTATTACTTCTATTTCTTAATTAATAATAGCTTATTTTTGTGCAGCACCTGTTTTTTTTTGCATAATTCTCATTTTGCATCAGAATGAAATAAAGATCTTTCTCTTCTTCATAAAAAATACATAAATACCTACATACCTACATTCTGAACAATTGCTTGAGACTCCACATGTTGTAAAATATCAGACCCCCACAAGACTCATAAAGAGGATCTTATCTCTAAATGCTTATTCCAGATGTGTGAGATACCTGTAATTTTTTACATTCTTATGCTCACAACATACTGGTCAAATCAGGGAATTTTATTATCCCCAGTAGAGCTGGAATATGAAAGCACAGCGATGTTAAAGTCCATATTTAAAAAAGGTATTTAAGTGCAAAGATCCCAATAGCTGGCTTGCCTAAGGTGGGAAGAAAAGCCTTGGTGAAACATACGCTGAACTTCAACCTGCCCAAACTAAGAGGATCTTCCTTACTACTGAATTTTATTGTCTCATTAAGATTGCAACAAAGAGTGAACTTAAAGCTGGGTTTAGAGTACTTGGTTGAGTGTGTGGAAAGATTTTCATGTAAGGGGAGCTTTGGATAAAGGTCATGGGAGAGCAGAAAGGATGTGAAATAGCTGATGATGTATATGACTAAGAAAAATGAAAGCTGTAAGTTTTGAAAAAAATAATATCCATGATAGCAAAACCAAGCTTAAATTAAGGAATATTGGGTTATACTGAAGCCCTGAGAGGCTGAAGTCAGGAGGCTGGAGGCCTTCCTCTGGAAAAAAAAAAAAGAAAAAAGAAAAAAAAAGAAAAAAAAAAAAAGGAGGGACTCCATGGGTTAACTTAGCATTGCTTTAGAACAAGTTGTTGTTACTCAGAAAGGCAGAGGAGTGGCAGCCTGTGCACCAGTTTGGAATGTATAGCATGTAAACAAAAAAATTTTAAAAAATCAGTTTTAAGGTTAAATCTAAATTGTGAAAATATAGGATGTTGTTATCTTTGTGTTACGGGCTTGCTTTGCTATATTAATGTTAAAATACTTCTCAGTGTTTCAGAACATTTATAAAAATAATAATGGCTTTAAATTTTATAGCTTTATTTTATATGAAATCAATTTGGTGGAGATATTTAGAGTGGGTTTGCATGCATTTTTTACCGCCAAGAAAGGAAATTGAAAATGGAAGTGCATAAAGTGTGGACAGATAGTTTCCAAAGGAATGTTTCCTGGCATGAAAAGAATTCTTGGTGCGACTTCTAATTTCCTGTGTTGGCCCTAGGTGACCAGCCTAAAGGAACAAAGAAGTTGAATTTCTAGCAAGTGGCATACAAAAATATGCTTTATTTCCACATGCATTGTTCTGGGAGTTTTGAGTATCATTGGTAACAGAGTAGGACTTTGGAGCTGTGCATGATCTTCCCCAGGCCCGTATGTGGTGTGCAGATTCACACGTGGATGTGCCGACCTTGCCTCTTGAGAATGGTCCTAAGGTTGACCTCAGAGTCCACTCTCGGGATGCTCAGAAGTGCTGTCTGCTGGTAGCCCACAGGAGTCGTCAGGCTTTGGGTGAACCAGCCTCATGCACTGCAAAGTAGAAAGAGATTAAGACCATCATGCTTATGATCTGTTGGAAGCTGCTTTCAGACTGGTATATAGGTGGTGGTTGTTGTCCTGTGGATCTTCAAAATAATTTAATTATTTGTTACTATTTTTATCTAGGCATTAAGGTTTTTAAAGCTGGACAAAATAGACAACAGACACTAGTATTGCTTTACAGAATATAGTTTTAGCTCAATGAATCTGTTTGTATTTTGATAATTTAATAATTGGCTTTTTATTTTGTTTTAAATTTTATTAATAAAACTGGTTGTATGACATGCAGAGTGTATAGAAAATCAGTATTTATCTTCTGTTATTTTACCAGTCCTATGGGTAATGTATTTTCTCTTAAAAATGTTTTGGTTTTATTTGATGTTATACTAATAATTTTTTTTTTCAAGACATTCGGAGTGTTTGATTTAATAAGTGAAAACTAGATTTAAATGCCAGAATTTAAGACAGTATTATGTAGCCTTGAAACAACAAAAAATACATTAAACTCGTCAGAAAGCAGCAATATATTGGGAAAAAGAAAACCACATGCTGAACATATCTGGGTTTTTTTTTTGTTCTGATACTTGTCCACGTTAATACTGTTCCAGTGATTTTACAAAGACAATCTGTTTTCACCGTATCTTGCCTTTCTTCCTTTTCATCAGTATTACTCCTGGCAACACTCACACAAGTAAAAACTGACACATTTGAAAAAAACAGATTAATTTTTCCAGGGTGTGTTTCCATAAGCCTCTGGGCTTTTCCAACATCCCACTGTCCCCTGAGAAGGGAAGGTCTTGCTCAGAGGGCCTCCTTGCAAGTCTCTTCTCTAAGCACTGTCAGCAACCATGCAGTCCTTTCTTCTTGCTCTAATACTCACCAGCCCCCTCCCTGAGCCAACTGAAGTCACTATTTGAGCAGAATCTGCTATTTTGTTTCTTTTTTTCAGGCTTGTGTGCTGGGTTACTGAGCTGAACCAGACACAGAGAGGTCCCCCAGTGCTACCTACGTGGTAGGAGCAGGTAGGTGCTGGGGAACACAGAGGAGGGGAGAGACAAGGAGTGGTTTTCCTTTTCAGTGGCGAGGAGTGGTTTCCTCAGCTCACCCTGTTTAATGTATCTTCACCCTCCAAGTACGTTTAGTGAAAAAAAAAAAAAAAAGGAAGGGCTTTTTTGCTAAGTCTGTTAGGGTAAAGACAGAGATGTAGGGGAGCTGCTGGTGGGACTGTACCCCACACGACTCCCAGCATAATACTAACCATTATCAGACCAGCATGAATGCATTGTGTTCATATGGCATTTATTATGGCACTGAGTTATTTGCACACATTTATTACACACCACAAGGCCGTGTTGCCATTCAATGAAACCTGGACACACTGGAGAGTTGGGCAGAAAGGAATCTGATGAGGTTCAACAAAAGCAAGTGCAGAGTCTTTCACCTGGGGAGGAATAACCACATGCACCAGTACAGGCTGGGGGCTGACCTGCTGGAGAGGAGCTCTGTGGAAAAGGACCTGGGTGTGCTGGTGGACAGCAGGCTGGCCATGAGCCAGCAGTGTGTCCTTGTGGCCAGGAAGGCCAACAGTCTCCTGGGGTGCATTAGAAAGAGCGTGGCCAGCAGGTCGAGGGAGATTCTCCTCACCCTCTACTCTGCCCTGGTGAGGCACCATCTGGAATACTGTGTCCAGTTCTGGGCTCCTCAGTTCAAGAGGTACAGGGGTCTTCTGGAGAGAATCCAGTGGAGGGCCACAAAGATGATGGTTCAAGAGGTACAGGGATCTTCTGGAGAGAATCCAGTGGAGGGCCACAAAGATGATGAGGGGCCTGGAGCATCTGCCTGGCGAGGAGAGGCTGAGAGAGCTGGGACTCTTCAGCCTGGAGAAGAGAAGACTGAGGGGATCTTATCAATGTCTATATATATCTGAAATGTGGGGGACAAATGGATGGGGCTGGGTACTTTTTGGTGGTGGCTGGTGACAGGACAAGAGGCAATGGGCAAAAACTGGAACACCAGAAGTTCCATATGAACTTAAGGAAAAACTTCTTTACTGTGAGGGTGTCAGAGCACTGGAACAGGCTGGTTGTGGAGTCTCCATCTCTAGAGATGTTCAAAACCTGCCTGGACACTTCCCTGTGTAACCTGGTATAGGGAACCTGCTTTGGCAGGAGGGTTGGACTAGATGATCTCCTGAGATCCCTTCCAACCCCCACCATTCTGTGATTCTGTGATTCTGTTATTCTGTGGGTTAACCAATAAGAAGTTTCAGAAATGGTTTGATAAGTTTTGTCCTGAAATTATTTAGCTGGAGGTACGATAATGAAGACTTTTACAACAAGCAATGTCCTTTTTATTATATATATATTTATTAATTTTTAACAAGGCTTTTACACATTTCCTAACTGTATTGGGTTTGCATGGCAAGGTTTTGGTAGCAGTGGGGGATGGGGGGACATGGGGTGGCTTCTGTGAGAGAAGCTGCCAGAAGCTTCCCCCATGTCCGACCCAACACAGCCAATGCCAGCGGCTACAGGAACGGACCTGCTGCTGGCCAAGGCCGAGCCAATCAGTAACGCCTCTGTGATAACATAATTAAGAAAAAAAAGGAAGGGAGAAAAAAAAAAGCTGCACATTTTGCAGCTGGAGAGAGGAGTGAGAAGATGTAAGAGAAAACAACTCTGCAGACACCAAGGTCAGTGAAGAAGGAGGGGGAGGGAATGCTCCAGGCGCCGGAGCAGAGATTCCCTTGCAGCCTGTGGTGAGGACCAGGGTGAGGCAGGCTGTCCCCCTGCAGTCCCTGGAGGTCCATGGTGGAGCAGATGACCACCTGTAGCCCGTGGAGGACCCCACGCCGGAGCAGGTGGATGCCCGAAGGAGGCTGTGACCCCACGGGAAGCCTGCGCTGGAGCAGGTTCCTGTCAGGACCTGTAGCCCGTGGAGAGAGGAGCCCACGCCGGAGCAGGTTTGCTGGCAGGACTTGTGACCCCGTGGGGGATCTGTGCTGGAGCAGTCCCTTCCTGAAGGACTGCACCCCATGGAATGGACCCATGCTGAAGCAGTTCGTGAAGAACTGTCAGTCATGGGAAGGACTCACGTTGGAGAAGTTGGTGGAGCACTGTCTCCTGTGAGAGGGACCCCACGCTGGTGCGGGGGAAGGAGTCCTCCCCCTGGGGAGGAAGCAGCGGCAGAAACAACGTGTGATGAACTGACCCCAACCCCCATTCCCTGTGTCCCTGTGCCACTGGGGGGAGGAGGTGGAAAATTGGGAAAGAGATTAAGCCCGGGAAGAAGGGAGGGATAGGGGAGGTGTTTTAAGATTTGGTTTTACTTCTCATTCTCCTCTAATTTTGATTGGTAATAAAGTAAATTTGTTTTTTTCCCCCAAGTCGAGTCTGTTTTGCCCGTGCCAGTAATTGGTGAGTGATCTCTCTCTGTCCTTATCTCCACCCACGAGCTTTTTGTTATATTTTTCTCCCCCTGCCCATTTGAGGAGGAGGAGTGATAGAGTGGGCTTTGGTGGGCATCCGGCCTCTAGCCAGGGTCAACTCACCACACTAACACAGGTAATTTTTTAGTTCTATAAGATTCTGTCAGTGTACACACTGACAGTATCAGCTCTTCACAGAAGCCTAATAAGATTTTGAGGACTAAGCAAGTCCTTTTTCTCCCAGCAGTCTCACTACCTACTGAGGGTACGGTTCAAAGCACAGTGAGCACCTACCGAGCTGTATCTCTAGTCTCTGGATATTACTGAGGGACTTACATAGCTGGTGTTCAGAGCAACTAGGAAAGTGAAATTATAAGAAAGCGGAGCTATTTTTCATCTTCTCTAGCTGCTATTCCACACAGACTGACGTGGCTTGTTCCTTCCACCAAGTGTGCTAGGATCTGCAGCTCCTACATTTCCTCCCAAACTAGCCTCTCATTGCCACTCAGGATGAAGGCCTGTGTAAGTGTAGGCAGTGATAACAGTAAGGCATATGTCAGTGAGGGCGTGAAAACAAGTTAAAGCAGAACCAGCTTCCTGGAAAGGTGATCAATGCCCAAAGCATGTTAGTGTTAAAGAGGCATTTGGACAATGCCCTTAATAACATGCTTTAACTTTTGGTCAGCCCTGAAGTGATTAAGCAGTTGGACTACATGATCATTGTAGGTCTCTTCTAACTGAACAAACAATTAGAAAAGAAATAAAACAAAGTGTAAGTTTAGAGCAGCTGCTCATCCAAGGCAGGTTGGGCCCATTGTGGACTCTCTTGCACAATGGGCTGTATAAATGGCTGTATAATGGGCCCCTGGCCCCTCCCAGCTAGCTTCCCTGCTGACTCCAGAGAAGGTGGAAGAAAGGGCTAGAGACATAGACTGACAACTTTTTCAGATCCAAAAAGATTATTTTTGCACTAATAAAGTACTGTTGAAAAGTGGACAGTTTTCTCTTTTAAAGGAAAGTAGCAAGTAACAGTTATTTAAAAGGATATTAACGTTATCAAGAGGTGCAAGATTCAAGAGACTGTAAGCAATGTCACTTGTGGCTGTCAGACACCTTAAATATGTGTGATTAGGCTTGAAGGAGAAAGAGTAACATGTGAGTTTTTGAATTTAAAAAGCCAATGGTTTGTCTTTTCAGTATTGAAAAGAAGATCCAGTACTTTGGCATTTAACAAGAGTTGGTTTTCTGTGTGCCTGGTTGAAGAGTGAACGAAGAGGGAATGACAAGCTCAGAACCCATATCCTTCTGTTAGCTTACTGAGGTGGAAAAAAGAAGAACAATTATGAAGAAGAAGTAAGTTGCAAGTATATCAGATTGTAAACAACACAAAAGACTATTTTCTGATGACAGGTAGCAAAAACAATTTACCAATGTTTTCTAGAAACATTATTTTCATTTTATGAGGCAGATGTTTCCAGAGAATATAATTAAAACTTTTGGTTATTTCCTCAGTGGCTGTAAAATCAACATCTAATCATGGTTATATTGACCTAACCACGTTAAAAAAACACAAACCCCAGTTCCTTGAGTTGCATTTAGTTTCAGATTGCACTAAGTTGCATAAGGCATATATGAAGACGTTTTAATTAATTTAAAGTTATTCTTAATGTTGTAATTTTTTTTAGTGCATCTCTGCTAGGACATACTCTCAAAAGTAGCCTAGGCTTAAACTGGTCCCACGTTCTGATCAGAGCCCAGATATTGGGATAGGCTCTGGTTTGCCACATCATTAAAAATCTGCTCACAGTCAGTAGGAGCGTACAGCTTTCCTCTGACTTCCTCTTGCAACCTGTCTGTACCTGTCAGGTAAAATGCAAAGCAGTGGCAGAAGTCATAGTCATTTGGAGTAATGGTAGGCTTCAGTGTGGAGACGGAGGTAGCAGAAGCTGAAAGATGAGGAAAGATCAGGAGAGAATGAGGCACAAAAGAGCTGTGGTGACATGGCCCTGAGAAACTCCCAAGGATGCAGACCCACCAAAGGACTTTTAGTAACCATGTTCTGCCCTTGGTCTCTCCAGCTTTCCATCAGCAAGTTGTTCTATCCAGCCTTTCCTTAGCCACAGCTCTGTATTTGCTACCACTGTAAGGAAAGGAAACCTAAACCTACCACTTTAAGTACCCAGAACCAGGACAGACACTGTGTTGGGAGGATGTACCATGTTAATTCCATCTATTTCAAAGTGAAAACAGGTATCTCGTGCAGGAACTTCCAGGCAGATGAGGAAAAGAGATTGAAGACAGGTAAAAAAATGGATTATTCTCTGTGTGAGAGCATAGAAATATCCAAAATTATTTGAAATTTCCATGGCCATAGTCACCATGTGGCCACAGATGAAAATAACTCTTTTCCAACCAAATTTGGCAACAACATTTTCTCAGCCGAAAAAGGAGCTAATAACCTGATGGCAAAACAGGAGTCATTTGGTCTACGTAAGTATACCATTTTAGCATGAGTGAATCCTGGAAAACTATATGTCACAAACAGATGATGTAGGTATGAAAGATGACAGATAACACTAGTGCAAACATTTCTTACCTCTGCAGAAGCCATCTTCATTTTCAGTATTTTTCATATGTGTCAGCAGCATAAACATTACAGGAATTTTGTTCTAAAATTATTAGAATTATTGTTATTAAGCGTCTCATTTTGCATGCTGTCTTACGCTTGACAGTCCACCACAGGCACCTCTGCATAAACCTCACTAGGTCTTATCTCAATTTTTGCTATTTTTACCCCTCTATGTAAAATAATTTTTCCATTTATTCAAGTAAGAAAAAGGTTGGGTTTTTTTTGTTTTAAGGAGTGGAGCCATCGCCATCACTGTTTTCATCAGAGTAGAGCAAACTTGTCTGAAAAAAAAAATAAAGATTATGTTTTCTGTCAACCTCAGGTCTTTACTCATCTTTACACAGCACAGCTGTATATAAAGCTAATAAGTTTTGAAACTTATTGCTAGCATTTACTATGTGATTAATATTTGGGATAATATTGTGAAAAGATTGATACACAAAGAGGTTGACTGTATAACTGTGATTGATTTAGCTTATAAAATCATACTACTCAAACATACTTTAAAAAAATAGTAGCAATGGTATTAGTTTCTATAGGAAGTTTGTAAGGAAATATTTGTCTTAAAGTTGCTGCATAAATGTTGCTGCACATCTGTTGTTTGATGTAAAATCTGTGAGATATTTCATAAATTTCTAATGTCTTCTTCAAAGAGTTATAATCTTCTAGTAGTCTGGATCAAAGTTTCTACATCTGACTGTAAATTTGGGACAGGCAGTCACCAAAACTCATGTGCGTATCCTTTCCTTTGCTGAAAAATAATCTACTCAATTGGTTATTATGCTCTTTTTATGACAAACAGCATTGGAAGGTGATTTAGTTGAAAATAGGAAAGTCGATCCATTACTTAAAATAGACAACAGTTTTAGATTCAGTCTTCCTCCCCATTTTAATTTTAGAGTTTATTATTGGTACTAGTGGTTTTAAATAGGTTGGTTTTGTGGCAGAATCCCACATACACGTGACTTCTGGCAAAAATAGCTCTTGGCAAAAAATTGTCAAAAATTGAGACCGACCTAAAGACAGAGTGAAAATATCTTTTGTGTACAGATGCTAAGTGCAGAGAGTGAGTCAGTCTGGAGAGGGAAATTTAGTGAGAAAGGAGGCAGTCCTGCAAAAAGATGACATTGTAGTCTTTAGAAATAATTTTCTAGCACATCTGCAGCAGTGACTCATTAGAAGAGAACGAGCAGTAACCATCATTTACGGCTTCTGGACTCTCCTCCTAACCTTGGCTCTAGAAATAGATTGCACTTGCTCTAACACATACACAGCAGCAGCCATCCCACCTACTTACGACAGGCACAGCTGATCACTATTTCAGCACATATACCAAGAAGGATGTCATACCTATCCTGGGCAAAATCCCCCCATTATCTTAAAAGCATTTACATTCATTCATTGTGTGGTTCTCTATGTTTGAATTGCTATTCTAATGAGGAAGCTACATGTGCAGTTATTATGCTGTATCTGTGGTGAGGACATGAATACTTTTTAACCATTTATTTTTTCAAATTTTGTCGACTGTCCTTTTCAGAAACTGCATTGAGTAAACTAACCAGTTCTGGGTCAGAATTAATGTAGTGAGATCATGAAACAGTTCAACTACATATGCAGAAGGACTGGTAATGGTGGGATGCTAGTACACAGATATTAAATTCAGCAGTCCAGATTGTAGGAAGCAAATAAATGCTATTAGTTCCTTCATTGAATCTCACACTCTTTCCTTTTTCTGAAACCTACAAGTCATTATCAAACTCTGAAGGTAAATGAAGGAGCTAGCTTCCTTCAGGCTCTAGTAGGAGAGAATGACAGCTCTTTCCAACAACCATCCCTCATAGTCTTAGAGGTCATGTTACAGATTAACAGCCCATATACAATAGCTTCAATTGAGTTATCTGAATTTTTCTGGGTCTTTAGTGTGCACCTTAGAACTTAACTTTACTGTAATTGCCTGATTTAATGTTATTAAAGCATTTGTCTCCAATATCAATGTAAATATCATCGTCTTGTTGAAAAACAGTCAGCTGGTGTCAACATGACCTGTGAAGCCCTGACTATGCAGGGCAGCAGAAAAAGGGTAGGAGAATGAATTGAGTCTGGGAAAACCATAAAAAGGCCATGCAAAGATGAAGAAGATATTAAATGGATATGATAAAAATCTGTCATTTTATTTTTTTCCAGAAAATTCACAAGGTGGATGAGAAACAGGACCAGGGCAGTGGTAGACACATCTGAGCACTGACACTTTCCTTAGCAGCCTGTGGGGGTGAATTCTCTGAAGCAATAGGGAGTTGGTCAATACTACCTATTTTACCTGATCTGTCATTCCTACAGATCAAGGAGCAGTTGGGGAGAAGACGAGGTTTGCTGAAAATATGTCTTACCTCTGCTTTTCAGAAACCATGTTGCAGCATGAAAGTCATACGGGTCCCTGGAAGATCTATGTCTCCACCTACGGATAGACAGGTGATAAGCACTTAAATGTTTAACTGTCTCGTCTTTAACGCTCTTGAGTCTCTGCATGCACTGGGGAAAATACAGCCACAGACTTGCACAGACTAATTCAACAGCTCTAGAGGGCGGTTATTGTACCCCAGGGAATTCGATACAACTAGGAGCATCCTGATCCATTTCAGGAGGTGCTTCAGCACAGATCAGGAAGTGGGCACCAGGCTTCTTTTAGCAACTGATACTGCTGTGAAGCAGGGCTTTTTGCTTGCTTGTTTGTTTAGAAACTGCTTTTCTAAAGGTAGTTGAGAGATTTTGTAGCTTAAAGTACACGGGATCCGATCCAAACCCCAGACAGGTTACAGAGCTTATAGTGAAATGCAGTGTTTTGTTCGCGTCACTGTCAGCCCAGCAGTGATAAGCACTGCTGGTTCCCCTTAAATCCAATACAACCACAATGGCAGTTGAGACCACTCAGCTGAGAATTGTCCCCGTTAAAGGAGGTAAATGGTAAGTCATAACATAATGTCCATATAATCTTTAACACTTAGTAAAATTGCAAATACAGCCTTTTGTAATTATATTAATGCCTTCTTTCCTGAAATGGCTGTAGTCCTAGAGGCAGTATTTGACAGCCCAGTAGTAAAAAAGTCTTATTAATATGCCTGTAAAAGAAAGGTATACAGAAAGATTTTTAATGCATTTTGCCACAGGAAAATTTTATTAGCTGTGTACCTTCATGAGTCATATACGTTGAAAATAGTATTTATGATGAGGTGAAGAACCAAGATATATTAATATGTAAATGAAAATGACTTACACTGTCTTTTTGCAATTAATCTCTGGCATAAATCTGGAATTAGATCCATAGAAATTTCAACATGGAAACCTGAAATACAAGATTAATAACTTTAAATTGTGTACTGTTATTGAATTGTAGGTAGAAATATTGTATCTTTAAATATAATTAATTTCATTCATATTCTGTATACATAAATGATGAATGTGCTGCAGGACAGTATTAAGAAAAAATAAGTGGATTAACAGGTATTGCAGATCTTGGCAAACAATGTTAGTCTTGCTGTAGCAACCTTAGATACAGAGGGATTCTAAATAAGGGCTCAAGTTTGGATTTTCTTTTAAAAAGAATTCATCACACTCTGTAACTTTTGACCTTTTTTAAAATACTTACAAAAAAGAAGAAATCTCTACTTTAAAGAATATCTAATTAATTTCCATCCTTGACTGTCTTTTATTACTCACTTTATGAATAATGAAAGTACTGGCTATGGAGAGCACTTGTGAGAAGCAAGAAGAGGAAGTGTGTCTCACAACAGCTGCCCATATTTCCATGATTTAAAAACCCTAAGAGACCAGGACCAGCATTACAGCCTATACTGGTACTTTAAAATGTTATTGTTTGCATTTTTTTCAGAGCTGAAAGAACATGTGATTTTTGTTCCATATGCTGTTATTTCCATTAAAATAAACCTCCAGAAACAGACACAACCAATCAACTTAATAGTTACAGAGCCAGGGGCAGTGCTGTAGAAGGATATTTTGGCATCCAAGGCAGGATGTCAGTTTGTCACACCCAGCCTTTCTTCACAGCATAAAGAGGGAAGAGAAGATGCTTCTCTCTTTTATTACAGTGTTGGTATGATAAATTGCTATTTAGAAACACCTGGGTTTCATGTGCTCAATATATTTTTTCTGGTTTGGCGCTGTTTTGAAGGAAGCATTGGTGAAAGTGGGCTCCTCTTCTACTGTCTTGCATATTGTCTTGGACAGAAGTGACTATTGTGCTGATCCTAAATAACACAGTCTTCAGGTTTCCTCAGATGTTTCCCTTAGACTCTCAATATTTATCTGAAACTTATTTTATTGGCAGGTATTGATATTGATTGGGAAGAGTTAAGTGAAGCCTTCAGACTCCCTTTGGCAGGTTGCTCATAATCTCAGTCAAAATGGAAGGGTCAAAGAGTGAAATGAGAATGAAATGGTAGGTAGAAGAGGCCTGAGAAAGCATTTTTTAGGATGAGGAGCAACCTCATTAGGAACATGGGGAACAGAGAAAATATGAATTTGAGCTGTATGCAGTGTGCAGCCTTTGGGCTGGCCATGCTAGCAAAGACATTTGCCTAAATCACCCTTCACTGATTCCAAAAACCTAATCAAACTTTTCAGAAATGGCTCTCTCAAAAAATTGGCTCAGAATTGGACATAAATGCTTGTTTATCTTAAAAGCTAATATCAACTTATTTTGAATTTTCCATGTATGCCTTTTTATAGGCCTTGGGGTTTTTTTCCTATGTAGTTTATATCTTGCCTTTTGACAGACTATTACATTTGAAACTGGGTGAGCTGGTTGAAAACATGTTCTTGGCTGGCTTTATTCTTCTTTTTATGAAACAAAAAGTTATTTTACAACATGCTGTAGATAGATCCATGCTGAGAAAGTCTGCTGATGTTTTGTTTTCTGAAGTTTAATATAGGAGTCATTTTTGGTTGCTATTTCATATAATTCAAGCTTCATGAGGGAGGTGCCAGTAATCTCACTTTCTTGATCTGTATCTGCCCTTTCCTGGCAAGTATTGTCCTGTGATGGAGAAAAATGTATGCAACTGTTAGCATATGGTATCACGAAGAACCGTTACATGAGAAACATTTTACATCAATATCTGATAATTATTAAATATAGAAACATAATAAAATAGGGCTAGAGGAGTTCCAGGGTCACCTTACCTGTCTCAGAACCTGAGGAGCCAGACTGTCACTGCACAGCTCTTTGCACAAGCTATTGCAGGGCCAGCAGTTGCTTAGAGAGAGTTGACCAGAGAAGATTATATCCATAAATGTCAGGGGTGTTTCTTGTTGCTGCTTTTGGAGGTGGAGCTTCTCAAAGTTCATCTGGGAAGCAAGTGACTATACAGGCTGGAAGGAAAATGAGAAAGTGGATATGAAAATAAAGGGAGGACAAGAATAATGGCAGACTATGGTTAGTCCCAGAACAGATATTTCACTAATATTCTGAACATGTCCCAGACTCAAGAATACTCAGGAATCAAGAGAAAGGAAAAAAAAAAAAAGATTCACAGATTCATTTTTCATTTTTGGATGGTTTAATCTTGTGTTTCTCTGTGAGCTAAATGGCTACACTGAATCCAGTGCATTGTCATATTGACTTTACAGTTATCTTTAGTCCTTCAAGTTAGCACTAAGACTTTCTGCAGCTTTCCATACATCTTAATTTTGTTTTCTGGGGCAGCTGACTCAAAAATAATGTTTTTTGGGATAAGTCTATATAATATACAAGGTTATGCCATCACTTGCTCAGAATTATGTATGATAATATGCACCTAAATAAAGCTGAGTCAACAGTTCAGAAAAAGAAACATTATTCATGAATATACATATTAAATCAAGTAACTGCATGAGGGAATAAAGTGACATCTTTCATGTTCTCTCTTCTATGTAGATTGCCTTTCCAAGGGGGGAAAAATATATATCTGTGCCTTCTCTTTGAACTCAGTAAATGCCCTCTGGGTCGGTTATCAAAGAGGAAGAGGAGATCTTTACAGTCATCTTACTAAAGGAATTATAGAGCTCTTTGAGGAGGTGACATGCTTTCAGGTACTGTAACGCCCACATCAATATTAAATAGCATTTGCTATTAAAGGGAATCCTGTTAAGAATGAATTTCTGGTCTAAAACTCAGATTCCATCTAATCTTTTAGTTGGTTTAATTCCTTTGAGACAGTCTTGAATAGAAGCATTAGGTTTGCTCAAGATGTATAGCATTTCTTTACTGCCAGCAACTACAAAGAGGTTTTTGCTTGAGACCTTAGAAAAGGATCTGGAATTTCAGGTATTCTTTTGGAACTTTTTCAAATCTGTTCTTTTCTTGTACTATGAAGTGTTCTCTTTTTTCTCTCTAAAAAAACACCAAACCTTTTCTGCATCTGCCCTTGGAGTCCAATTTTACACCTTCTCTTTCAAATCACTAATAACCTGTAACTAAATGCCTGTCATGTCCTATCCTTATTTGACAAGGATGATTTATGCATGGATGTGTGCACTCATACATGGAGAATCGCAGAGGAGGAATGTTGGAGTGGATGTAAAATGGTCATCTAGTCTGTCCTCCATCCACATGCTGATTGATATATATAACATTAGTGTTTTCATGTGCACTGAATTTGTCTGTTATCCACATAAGATGTATTTTTTTTCTCAGATTTACCATTTTTCTGGTCACTTTTTTGTAGCAGCTTTTTTTGAGAATTAATATCTTCCTTGTGTGTAAATAGTCAGCCTTTTGACAATTAGTAAACTGGTTATATTCTGCTCAGAGTTCTTTTTCTTCAGGAATCTTATCTGCTGGAATGTAAGTTGCCTGGCAGGTATGAGATAAAAAGCCAACTACGTAGTCAACAATCCTGTCAGTTAAAGAAGAGAAAACATCAGCTCTTGAACATTTTCCCCTTAACTTGTGTTTCTCTATAACTATAATTAGTTTTATGATTGTAAAATGCCTAAAGCAATTTCAGTGCTATGTGTTGGTGAGGAATAAGACCTCTCATAAGGCATAGTATGGTTTTGTTTTCTGATGAAGTACTGAAAGGAATCCCATTGTGTATTCTTGGCTCTGCATAGTTCACTCTTGGAAAGTCATTGAAAAGCAAGACTGACTTCAGCTCTCCAGCTAGTTCTCACAATGAAACTGTGAGATGAAAAGTTATCTGAATTATGCTTTTCAACTTAAAGCTGACTCTATGTTGCTGAACATGTGTCCTAACACATGCTCACTGTTCTGTTTTTAGGACTCTACCATAGAGATTTTTGCAAGTACTTACTAAATCCACTATCAGGAAAATTGTTTTGGAATAGTATCCCTAAAATTGGAATAGATTCCAAAGTCCATCTTCAGAGACAATTATACCAATTAGTATTTAAAATAAAAGTTTTAATGCTGGGATCTACAAAGTGTTGCTAGCAGTCCTCAGACATATGGCGTGTCCAATGTAGCTGACAGGTAAAAACGCATTATACTCTCTGTAAAGCTCAGCCCATGTGTGCAGTTGCTATTGTTGCCACAAGGAAGTTATGTGACCATGACTGGGGGATGTAAACAGTACAAGCACAGGTAAATGGCAGGTAAAGTGTCTCTGTGCAGTTCTCAGTGGGAGGAAAGGATGACTTGAAGACCTTTCTCTGCTACCAAATGATTTAAAAATCCCTTTTCAGGAAACTTCTTAAAAAATATATTAAAAATTGGACTATCAAAATCTCCTTAAGCAAACTATTTTTCCAGTGCAGGCAAAGAATAGCAAGTGTGGAGTGCAGAGTGAACTGAGAAAAAGAAAATATTCCTTGTGAGCAATTTCACCCATAAATCACTAGCACAAATATATACCTTGTCTCCAGCTTAAGAGGAAGGGTACCCATACACATACGCTTTCCCCCTCTTCTGAAAATACTTATTTACCTGCATCACGTTCGCTCAGCACCGGGAGGAGAGGGCTGCCCCGGGGGCGGCCACTGTCCATGGTGCTGGAGAGAAAGCGCCAGGCGCGCTGGTGACTGGGGCCGTGTCACGGGAAAGGCCATTTCTCTCAGTTTTAGGAAAATTATCGTGGAAAGTAAGGGGCTTTCATGCAAAGAGTCTTCAACCCTATTTCTGCTTCTCTAGTTAGTAAGCAGAATTAGTAATTTAGGAAAGCATATGGTTCGTTTCTTATCAGTTGTTTTGTTAAGTTGGGGGGGGCGTTTTTGATAGTGGGGGAAGGGGCTACAGTGATGGCCCCTGTGATAAGCTTAGTGAAGCTCCCATGGATCCAAGGTGTGCCCGCCTCCAGCACAGGCTGAGCTAGTTAGCAATAGAAAAATGCCTCTTTGAATCCATATTTATGAGAGGAAGCACTGTCTTGAAAAGAAGAAGGTGGAGAGAACCTGGAGGAGAGGCCATTGACCTCAACAAAAGACAACCATTGACCTAAACAAAGAGAGAGCTTCGTTTCCAGGAGGAAGGAGGAGGAGGGGGAGGACAGAGAACTTCAGACACCCAGTTCAACACGCATGGAGTAGAAGAAGGCAAATTAGGTCCCCTGCAGCACATGGAGGTTCCACAGCAGAGCAGATTCCCCATGTGTAGGCCATGAAGGATTTCATGCTGGAGCAGAAAGCCAAGCCTGAGGGTAAGCATGACTATATTGATACTCCAGAGACGCTCAATGCCAGAGTCGAGGGTGGACCTCCAGAGCTGGCGGCGAGGAGGTGCACTGGACCAAAGTCCCATCTGCAGCCCATGGACATCCCCATGCTGGATCCAGGAGCTGTGTCCAAAGAGGTCTGTGACTCCACAATAAGCCCATGTTTGGAACACTTTGTTTCTTTGCAGCCCATGGGAGGGACTTTCATGCCAGGAAAAGCAGCATAGGCAAACTGACTGCAACCCCCATTCTCTATCCCCTGTGCCACTGTGGAGGAGAAGGTAGAGAAATCAGGAGCAAAGTAATTTGAGCCCAGGAACAAGGGAGGGGTGGGGTGAAGGTATTGTAAGATGTTGTTGTTATGTCTCACTATGCTAATCTGATGATAAATAACGAATTAAATTGATTTTTCTTCTCCAACTTGAGTCTGTTTTGCCCATGACCATAGCTGGTGAGTGAGCTGTCCCTGTCCTCATTTTTATTCCATGGCCCCTTTGTTGTGATCCCCTTCCCATCTCACCAGGTTGAGGGAGTGAGTGCAGGAATGCATGGTCTTACCTGTGGGTGAAACCACCACAGTTGTACATTGGCTTCATTGTAAGCAAGTTCTCCCCCCTCAAGAAAATGCTTCATGAGTTATGGATTGCACATAAGGAAGAAATAGCCAAAGAGACTATCACAAATGAGAACAGAGCATGGGGCGGATCTGGTCTGCAAGTGCGTGAAATTAGAGTTCAAACTACAATTGGACAATTTAGCAGAGAATACAAAGTCACCGCTCCCTCTGACTGAGGAAGTGAACAGAGATATGGGCAGCAATGTAGTAATTTTCTCGCCTGCACCCCATGTTGGAAACTGTCATGTATTTCTTCTTTACCCAATAAAAAACCCGACACCTAGAAGAACTGATACTTGGCATATCCTGATGTAGTGAGCTCTTTCTCACAGGACTGATGGCTGTGGATGAAGAAATTTAGTTGTGGAGAGATTGTTGGCTGCTGCTCTGAAAATGAGCTGAAACCTGCAAAAAAGATGGACCCTTTTAGGTAAATAGCTATCAAAATGATACCAGGAAAGAAAGCGAGTAGATGAAATACTCTCTTTCTTATGCAACTTGATCAGATGTCATGTTAGTTCTCCAAAGGCAGTCTGTTTTTTAATTTTCTGAATATAAATTTTGTGTCCAGAATACTGTGTCCAGTTTCCTCTTTTGCTGATCTGTGCTGCTATCAACTTTGCTTAAGATGACCTTTCTTCTCATGGTAAGGAAAATTTAAAAAGAATGTTTATAGGAGCTTGATGGAAAGTACAAAGTGAAGCTGAGATTTGGGAAGAATGTTTATATATATATAATTCTGAAATGAGCTTACTACCTTTTTTGAGTATACAATGTGAGTCCTCCAGCTTCTTCCAGCCTAGTGTTTGTGAGAACAATGGTAGAAGGACAAAATGAAATGCCTGAAAGCCCTTTTCTAGCTTTGGACATACTAAACTTGGAAGCCAGTTTTCACAAAGACATTTTCCTCTCTTCTCTCCTACTATCTGTTCTTTGAGATTTCCTCCTCAGTATTTGCCCAAGTCTTGGGGAGGGAAGTTGAGAAAATAGAGCACAAATTAATCCTTTGTTTGAACAGCAGTGGGTGTGGTCCCTGGCCTTTGTCACTCAGTATCCCATATTACTTGCTTTGGCTCACTGATTGACAGCTTCTTCCACTACCCTTGATTCTGAGGGCCCCAGATTCCCCAAGAGCTCAGGTTCACCATATAGATGATTCAGAAGCCTATTGCTAAGCATAATGAAATAATCATTTACAATTTGTGTCTATGTGAAGTGTTTTAGAACTAGAGGAGAATATGAGGCAACATTTTTAGAGCAAAAACTGGCTCTAAATTATAAGTGCTGACATACTCTGTGTTGTATAATTTTTTTACATTTATTTAATGTCATTAATTTCTCAGGAAATAAAAATCAAGCTATTAATATTTCTAAAAGAATATGTACATATAAAAATAAGACTTTCCAACACAGCTGAAAAGCTAAGAAAGGAGGGTATGAAATAACTTCGCTCCATGCCATCTTTTTATAGAACATTCTGTACCACTGGCCCATCATGGTATTTCACAACACAAGTAGTAAATCACATCTACTGTAGTGTGTCACATGTAACAGATTAAAGAGAAGAAGTCCTGTTTTCATTCCAATTGCACTTTAAAATCATCGTTAGCAGGTATGATCCATTACTGGGAAACTACTGTCAAATGGTATAATAAATCAATGGGGTAGAAGCACTCACTACTCTGCATGCACATTGCACTTACACTTTTATAAATGTTCTTTTGTACACTGTGTCACTTGTAGATAAATACAGATGTGCCTTTTTATGGAGTTCATTGTCTAGTAGCTCCCTCTATCCTAGTCTTTTATCAGAAAAATCTTTCAGCTTTTGGCCCTTGTTTTCATGGTCTCCTTTCAACATAATATGCAGATTGCCTAGCACAAATGCCTTGAATTAGGATGATCAGACTCAATTCCTTTCTGGCAATGCAGTACTGGCAGCAGGACTGCAGAGCATTTACCACAGACACAGAGTAATCCAGAATGCTTTCCAAATATACAGCTGATTGGGACCACTCCAGACCAAAAGTGAGGAAATACCAGATGAAGGAGAGTCATAGCTTGACTAGGCAATGCTGGTTCTGCATATTTTACTATGATCCTTTCAAATGAGACAAACTCCACAGAAACTAATTGTCCTTTCTGAATATAACATGCTGATTATTTTCCTCTACACACAAAGCATACCCTTACACCAAAGAGCTGACTGAGGTCTTGCATGGATGTATGCCAGATAGGAAAAAGATGGAATCAAACACATATTTCTGTGGCATGGAAGTGCTTCCTCCAAAGGCCAGCACTGCACAGCGAGAGTGTGCAAGGATGTCACGCACCTGCTTATGGGGACTGTGCAGTTTTAATATTATTCCATTCCACTGCACCAAACTGGGAAGGTGACTTGTTCTTTTGCATTCAGTCAGCACCTGCTCCACTTTGTGAGCTGTCAGCAGGCACTTTTTTGCTTGAAGATAGTGTAGGAGGAGTTTATAGTAGAGAACTTTGGGTTGCACGTGGATAAATGAACCCGTGTACTTAAGAAACGGAACAGAGGAGGCAGTCTACAGTGGAAAACGAAACAAAAACAAAAATACTACCTATGTGTTAAAGTCAGTATAGCCACATAATGAGTTCCTCTGATCTTCCAGGGCTTCAAAGTGAGGTTCTAGATGAGGGCCAGGACTCCTTTTATGTTCACAAGAAATTACATGTTGAATAACTATGTTGTGTGAGTTTCACAATTTAGCCTGCATCAACTTCACCTAGCAGCATGGACAGCAGTTCAAATGCTCAGTTATCTTCATAACTTGTATTTACAAGTTCAAATGGCCCCCCAAATAAATAATTGCTGATAAATGAAAGCCAGGAGAAGGGAAAAATACTTACCTTTACTCTGTTTTTTTTTTTTCTTCTTTTTTAAATTTTATTAATTTTAGAAGTCACTGTGTGTCTGTATTGGCTGTTTTCTTATTTTATCACTTCTGGTATCTTGGGCAAGATTTCCATACCATCTGATGAAAAATTCTATACAGGACTTCTTTTCAAAGTGAATGTTCTCTTCAATCCTAAGCACATAATAAATTCAACTTTCAGAAAATTTTAGAAATAAATATGGCAACTGTATCTGCTGGGTGGGCTGAGACCCTGTTTTTTCACTGGAATTTGCTTTTGTTCTTGTAGATCACAGGACAGAAATATTGAGAAATACCTGCACTAGGTCATTCTTATAACATTTACATTCTGTTACGATCATTTATCTCTCCCTTAAAGATCTGTACAGTTGAATTTATGATAGTAAGTCAGACCTATGGGAGAAAAAATATGAAAAAAGAGAACCTCACACTTCTTTTTTTCTTATTCTTTAGGACATTTACAAAAATATTGCTTCCTATGAAATGTGAGCTAAACACAACTTGTGATGATGGGCTCTGTAATTAATAAATTTTTTGTTCTATATTTTCTTGGTCTGGAACTCATTTGTGACTTTGTAGTTCATATGAAATGCAGCTATTCATGTGTATGTATACATATGTAAAATTTATTTCAAAATAAAATAAACATACCTTTTTAAGAAAACTCAACAGCATAACTGATTTCTTTTGCCAAGATAGGCATACCCTTCCGTGCAAAGCTGTGACAGTGGTGACACTACAGGTCAGAGTATGTAAAGTAATGCTTATTATTCTGTAATTTTTCCCCAAAGACTATGACCTTCAGTGAAAACAAATAACGTTTTGAAAGCAAAGGTAATGCAATTATTCATAGACTGTTTTGGATTAGTTGGCAGAAAAGCAAATATTTCAGTTTCAGCTGGAAAATCAAGCCATTATTTAACTTTCAATGTGCAGTTCCCATAGTAAATTCATTTTTAATGGGATGGTGTACCTGGTTTGTGCTTGGTAATTCAGCTATAAGAAATCTGAGCTGTGCCCCATAAATCAATCTGAATGGTATGCTGTAAGACTGCAGTAAATTTATGAGCTGCCTTAAAAAAAAAACAGAGCATGTGAGCATGTTTTAAGTATTTTATGTGCTGTACACATCACAAGTCAAACCTTTGACTCCAGAAATACAACTATGTGAGGTTTTAAAATGGTAAAATCTCATTTGGATCACCTGGAATCCTTTGTATTTAGCATATCCTCAGTCTATAACTGATCTTTGGGATCCCTTTCAGATTTACTGGAAGATCTGGCTCTAAGTCAGTTCCAAGGAGTCTTGCTGAAGTGCCTTAAAGATAACGTACATTTATGCTACCAGACAATCTTTACTAATGGCAAAGTGTAGCTGTGTATGGGACAACTCTGTCTCAGCAGGTCATTCATTTCACAGATAACAATAGGGTCCCTGGTTTGTATAACATTAGCACCTCATAGGGGCTTTTTCTTATGTATCTTAATGATTACTATGTGATGGAGATATTAGTCAGAATGAGGAGAAAGGCTGTCCTGGTTTGGCTAGGATAGAGTTAATTTTCTTCTTAGTAGTTAGAAGTGCTGTGTTTTAGTTTCAGTGTAGGATTTGTTATGAGAAGATGTTGATAAAATACTAATGTTATTAGTTGCTGCTGGAGCTCAAGGTCATCATGTTTGAGTAGCTTGCAAGTGCAAAGGACTGGGAGGGAGAAGCATAGTAAATAGCAAAACCCCAAACTGGCATTTGGATGTGCTAATGAAATATTCCATATCATATCCCGTCATGTCAGTATATTAACCAGCGCTGACCGGAAGACGGGAGCATTCTCTCAGGCTCGCTCTTCCAGGATTGTGGTTTTGGGACTGTCTGGGCTCTGGGATCGTTAGCTGAACAGGCTGAACAGCAGTCGGCTGGTGTTGAGCAATTACATCATGTATCACTCATTTGTATGTTCTGTTATTACTGTTGTTACCATTATAATGTTGTTTCAATTAGTAATTTTTTTTAGCTCTACTCATGAGTCTCCTTGCCCTTTTCTTTCCAGTTCTCTTCCCTGCTCTCTGGAGGGGGCCGAAGACAGCGAGCAACTGTGTTTGGCTGCAAACCAAAAAGGTGAAACCTACATGAAGATGTAGAAACCCAAATAGCTGGAGTAATCTTTTGCTAGCATTTATAACAAGCAATGATGTGAAAATAAGAACTTATGTAGTTGCTTAAATTTCAAATTAGTATGATTTTTTATTACTGTCTATAGACATATTCTAAATTAAACTTAACTAAGAGATGCATGGAGGTTAGGATACTCCAGGTCGTGGTGATGAGACTGCTCGTGGCAGCTCAGGTCCAGCAGGAGCAACGCTGACCTCAAACTCATATGCTTGCCCAGACCTAGCACAACTGCTGCTCGGTACCTCCACAATCTGGTGGCACATTTAATAGAATCACAGAGTGGTTTGGGTTCAAAAGGACCTTTAAAGGTCATCTAGTCCAACCTCTCTTTAATTAGCAGGCACATCTTCAACAGGCTGGACAGGTTGGACCAATGAGCTGCAACCAACTGTATGAGGTTCAACAAGGCCAAGTCCCAGGTCCTGCACTTGGGTCACAACAACCCCATGCAATGCTACAGGCTTGGGGAAAAGTATCTGGAAAGCTGCATGGTAGAAAAGAACCTGGGGATGTTGGTCAACAGCCATCTGAATATGAGCCAGCAGCACACACAGGTGGCCAAGAAGGCCAATGGCATCCTGGCTTCTATCAGAAACAGCATGGCTAGCAGGAGTAGGGTAGTTGTCCTTCCCCCGTACTCAGCATTGGTGAGGCCTCAACTTGAATACTGTGTCCAGTTTTGGGCCCCTCACTACAAGAAGGACATTGAGGCACTGGAGCATGTTCAGAGAAGGGCAATGAAGCTGGTGAAGGGGCTGGAGAACAAGTCTTACGAGGAGCGGCTGAGGGAACTGGGGTTCTTTAGTCTAGAGAAGAGGAGGCTGAGAGAAGACACTATAACTGTCTAAAACTACCTGAAAGGAGGGTGTAGTGAGCTGGGTGTTTGTCTCTTCTCCCAAGTAACAAGTGAAAGGACAAGAGGAAATGGCCTCAAGTTGCACCATAGGAGGTTTAGACTGGATATCAGAAAAAATTTCTTCACTGAAAGGGTTCTCAGGCACTGGAAGGGGCTGCCCAGGGAGGTGGCTGAGTCACCATCCCTGGAGGTATTTAAAAGACAGGTAGATGGGGTGCTCAGAAATATGGTTTAGTAGTGGACAGGTATGGTTGGACTCGATGATCTCAAAGACTTTTTCCAACCAAACAATTCCATGATTCATTGATTCCATGAACAACACCAGGTTGCTCAAAGCCCTGTCCAGTCTGAATATTTCCAGGGATGAGGCATCTAGTACTTCTCTGGGCAACTTGTTCCAGTGTTTCACCACGCTCGTTGTAAAAAATTTCTTTCTTATGTCCAGTCTGAATCTACCCTTTTTCAGTTTAAAACCATTTCCCCTTGTCCTATCACAACAGACCCTGCTAAAAAGTTTGTCCCCATCTTTCTTACAGGCCCCCTTTAAGTATTGAAAGGCTCCCTGGAGCCTTTTCTTCTCCAGGCTGAACAACCCCAACTCTCTCAGCCTTTCTTCACAGAAGAGGTGTTCCATCCCTCTGATCTCAGTCCTGCAGAGGTGCCAGACCCCAACATGGTGTGCTAGAGCCACGCAGTAGAACAGTGCGCCTGCTGTGCCAAGGCCAAGCTAGGAAAGCTCATGTCTGAATCCTAGCTGGAGTCTTTCTTGATTGTTTCTTTATCCATGGCACAGCTCGCTCACAAGGGAGATGATCCCCTGCCGTTGGGCAACTGACAGCAGCGTGTGTTTGGTGCCAAAGTTTCTAAATCATCTGAAGCACAGAATTGGTAATGGCACTGGGTCAGCACATGGAGCCACATCTTTGCTGACACATCAAGCTGACTTTGCGCAGCTGCAACTTCTCCCATGGAAACAGAGAGAATATTATGCTGAGTCAATTTAATAACTAGTTTGTGCAAAGCTGAAAATCTGACAGAGCAAGCAGTAATGATGTTGTTATCCTCTTTCTACTTACAGAAAGTAAAAAAAATGGAATGTATTAATTCAAAAATCCTGAAGGACATACTGAAAAAGGGACCTCTCAGTTACATGATGCTTGTTTTGATAAATCAGTGAACAATAAGCTGTGTTGTACTGAACTTTTCCTCCCCTCCTCTTGCATATGCATGCCTTGAGTTAACTATCTCCAGTTCTGTTTGGGGTCATTTTTAAATTAAACTTAATTTTTATTCAAGCATAGTTGGCCCAAACCATATTTAAAAAAATAAATATCATCCCTTATTCTGTAAACAGTTAAAAATAGAAAAATTAGAAATATGAATTAAAATGTGAGATGTATGATAATTTCAATAAATATTTATGTGCATACAGTATTTGATAGCATTGTACACCAAAGAAACATTCTGTAAGGGAAACAAGTTGAAATTTTGTCGACTTTTCATGTTCTTGACAGCTAATATGATGAGTAATACTGGCGGTGTAAGTGACTTTTAGATGAATCAATTTATTCAGGCTGACATATGTGGACTAAACTTAAGGGGGAAAAGTATGGACTGAAGTCTTGGATCCCAGACTGTTAAAGAGTCAAACCCCAGTATTTCTATTTCAGAAGTGTTTAATGGGTTAATGTTTCAATTTTCAGGATACAAATGGGTATCTCTCTTTTTCAGCATCTAGATGGCAAACTTCACTCAGTATCAAGAATACTCAGGGTTGGTCTGCATGTTTTGCTTCCCGTGTGTTACTAACCTCCAGACATCTTGAATCTATTTCCCTCCAAGAACTTAGAGGACAATATAATCCATCATATTTAACCTTTCATGCAAGTTACTGAATATCTGGTTTAAATAATGTGGAGAATGTTGACAGGTATTTCAGTGAAATGAAATTTCCTTATTAAGAGTTGTATTTCATTTGGTTATTTAGCACACTGACTAAAATACTAAATTGCAAAAATCTGAAAATGCACCATTGATCCTACTGTACACCTGTATTTGTATCATCCATTTATGCAAAACAAATACTTTTTCATAGCTTTGCATATTTAAAGAGTTAACAGGGATTCCAAAAAAGCTTGTTACCTTAGAAATGAGTGATCTAAAGATAGCAAGGAATCTGTTGTGTGGTGTACTGTACTGAGGCAACCAAAAGCTATGTGACTTCATTCACAACATGCAGAGTCAAAATGCAAAAACCTACTAGGTACCACTGCTTGGAGTTGGGTAACAGAGTACATTAGTTTGGAGTTAGTGTTACTTTGGCACAGTTATCTGATTTTTGGTTAGCTAAGAGAGTGAGCAGTGAGGGTTTGTGTCTCACATTTGATAAAATTTAAATATAGCCTCACTCATCTTTTAAAGGTTAGCATCATCTAGTTCCAAGAAATACACTTTTATTGCTGCAAAAAAGAGAACATCAAAGTCGAATGAGAGTTGCTATAAGCAGACTGTATTTTCCAGTCAAAAAACAAAGCCTTGTGTGTTTCATGTTAACTTTGCTATGCAGACAGGTCTTAAGCAAAACCCATTAAAATTATTTTAAAAAATAAAATTTATTCAAATGGGGGGTGACACTCTTGTGTTCTCAGCACTGACTCTGAGGCATGAGGTGAGACTGAGAAGCCAGCCATCCAAGCAAGCACTAACCACACTGTCAGCTGTTCCCTGCCACCTGCCTTTGTGCATACAGCCACGCACATGGTAATGGCAAGGTAAACAGCGATCTCTTTCCTCTTTCACTGGGGACAACCCTTTGTAGGGCTCTGCTTTTCCCCTAGTGATACACCTGGGTACCCTATACACAGTCTGTGAGAAAATTGTGAGTTTGGCTGACCATTACCAGCCTCTACTAGTATTCTTTCTTCCTCTACTCTTTCTTCCACGAATATTTCCTTACCCCCAGGCAAAGAAGAGAAATTCTGAAAAGATCTGAGTAAAAGACAAATCTTTATCTGATCTGTGTATCAAAGGGAGCAGAGTTGCATCCACAAGACACATCCCTTCCAGCCTCCACATCTGCATTACAAAACTGGCAAAACTTTGTCTTCTGCATGTTCTCCTAGGACTTTTGCTACCTTTGAAATGCAGGCAATCAGCTACACCTCCTGTAGCTCTTCATGGTGATGAAACCTGTCAACATTTTCAAAAGTCTTGTTTGACAGAAGACAGCGCAATTTCCTTTTAATCTCTTCATGTCCTTAAAACAGAATTTTGACAATATCTGCAGATTTCCTGTCTCATACATTTCACTCCAAAAAACTTTTTATAATAAGTGTGGAAATATTTTTTGAAAGAAATCACTAAAACCTGTTACTTTCCTCAGATGTTTTGAAAAGTAGACAAAGAAATACCTCTAAAAGAAAATAGTTTTTAACCTCTTTACAATTTTGCATTCCTCAATAATTTAGTATTTTAACATGTTACTGTCCACATCCCTCCAGTTCTTCTGAAAAGATGCTTCTGAAGGTAAACATACTGGATGTTGTGAGGAAACAGTGTTTTTCAAGAAATATGGCCTTAACATAGCAACACAGATCTGATCTGCCAGAAACAGCAGCAGAAGACATTCTCCAGGCTACCAAAACCCTCTCTGAAAGCCACAGTAGAGCAGGGCCCAAGCAATTTGAGTGCTTCATTCTTGTATTTCCTAACTCAGCAACTTTGGATTTCATTTAATGTGAAGTTTCACTAGCTGAATTTCATGAGGCTTTGATAGATTTACAATTTCTACTTTTGAAAATAACAGCAACCTCTCTCAGCTGTTCCATGCTACCTTTCAAACATTTCTCAACAATCCTACTTCTATTTTAATGTACTTCTAGTGTTCAGTGTATTTTTTAAATTTTAGCAATTAATGCTTTTATTGTAAAATTTCCTAATTTTATAGGTAGTGGAAAAATAGTGAAGTAAATCACTTGAAATAAAATACATAAATATTTGTTCTTTCTTCTCAGGAGCTTCATTGCAAATGGCAAGGAAAGCAGTTTTCATAAGTAGGATTAACACACAAAGATTAAGGCCAAAACCCATTTTAATATTGTTAGATGGTAAGATTGCACTTACTTTAATCTTGAAGCTTTGATTTAGACTTGCACAATCTCCACTTAAATGAATATACATTACTGAAGTGCAATTGTAATGAGTTGATTATGGTGGTGGTTTAATCAGATGGTCCTACAGGACTTTATTTGGAGGTACTCTCACATTCCTCTGCTTACCTCTGGGAGTGGTAAAGCTGTTCTGGAAAGAGCATGAGTTAAGTTAGATCCAATATATTACAATAATTTTCAACTCTTTTCAGTTTGCACACCTGTGTCTTCCTCTGAAGAGGTAGAGGTCTGGAAAAATGAATTCTAATTGCATGACAATTACTTTGCTTCTGTTATCTAGCTTTTCTGGAGGAAATAGTCCATCTGTGCTTAGGTTTTATCAGACACATGTTGAAAACTTCGGCTAGTGTCAGTAGAAACCAGTGAGTGATGAAGATACGCAGAATGGAATTCACTAACTGACGATAAAGTCGGCACAGTAAAGTTATACCTGTATTAGCAGACTTAAAACCATCTCTAGATATTTATGAATGTCCTAAAGTGATGTTAATATTTCAGTTCTGCAGCTATGCCAAAACAATGCACCTCAGGTACAGGTCAATCATGTAAGCTGTGCAGCACTATTTTGGGGTTACTTGAAAAATAAGATAACATTGACTGAGAAAGAAAAGAGCATGCAGTGCACAACAGAACAACCTCTACTGCTGTAACAAGTATTTGGATGGAGCTACCTAATCCTGTAGCTAAGCCAGACCTATTCTGTGTAATGGATGAGCTGAAAAAAATCAGATGTTGAGGTAACAGAAATGTGGATACTCTAGTTTGTTTTTTCTTTTATCACAATACACATAGACATGAGATGTTATTGCATACAGCTGACAGAAATGTTTTTAAATGAAGAACAATAACTGTGTGCAAGATAAATTAAATTATTTTTCACTGTGTAACTTTCATAGATCTGTCACATGATTTTTTTCTATGTGTGAGGGCTGATTGCAGGCAAATTTCGCAAATGGAAAGTGATCCTAATTGCAAAATATGCAATTCCTTTATTTTCAAAAGAAACATGAATATACATTATTTTTATTTAAACATTATGACTTCCAGACACAATAACAAAAAAGAGAGAGGGAAAAAAAAGCCTCTTTTGTATGTCACTGATATCAGCACACTTTGCAAGTGTCAGTGAAATAAAACTCATTAGACCAATGTGTTAGGCTCATAATATTGTCACTCAAGTATTACAGCTAGGGGAACTATACAATAGAGCTACCAAGTAGAACACGTGAAAGTCAGAAGAACCAACATCTGTTCCAACTTCCTTGTGTGCTTTACCAGCTCTCCTGTGTTTTTCCATTAGCTCTCTCTCCTTTTAAAAAATAAAGCAACAAAGCTTTAGTTGCATAAAGATTATATACTCTTCCCCAAGATCTGGAGTGAAGAAAGATGGCATGTCCTACATACAGTTGGTAGCAGCAATCTAGATGAAGAATGTTGCCATATTAAAAAAAAACCAACCAACCAACCAACCAAAAACAACCCCCCCCCCACCCCAGTTTACTGAGTTGTGTAAATGATGCACAACTTTTCCTTACAAAACTGAAAAATACAGGTGGAAATATTCAGGTTGCCACTGGGAGATGTTTTTCTAAGCTATATTTTCCTGTTGAAAAACTGTCAGACTCATTTTGTCAAACATTTTGCACACATTATTCTGACAAAATACAACATTCACTTTGACAACTTTTAAGAGCAGGTACAAGATAAGAGGGTATAGGTTAGACAATGGTGTGAAATTAGCTGGAGAATCAGACAGAGATCATCAACTGAAGAGATCAAAGACAAAAATTATTTATATAAACCTGTTTTCCATAACACATTAGATAAATTTGCAATATTTTATGTGTCACATAAGAAATACCTGCATCATAAATTAGATTGACTCTAACTTCTGCATGATACCTTGACTGTGAAGGGGAGAGCAAACAGAATAGCAGTAGGTGCAGACATTGACTTGAAGGGCCTGCAGCTCCCCAGGGAGTTGGTAGATTACTTCTAAGAGATCTGCCAGAAATAGTGTTAAAATGCAATTACACAGTCAGTGGCTCACAGTTCAGCATACAACAGTGGGGGCAGTGACCATCCTTGAAGTGTCTGGAGTTTGAAAGAACAGAAATATGTGTCAATGAGCGTAACCTCTGCTGGCATTAGTTGAGCTTCTGGACAAGCGTTGTGGTGAGAACAAAGCTTCAGGTGGATACAAGAAGCAAAGCAAAGTTCTTACCTTGAGAAGTGATCCATAGATCGGAGACAGACCTACTCTTCAATGCTGCCATTTCAGTACCCCTTGAGCACAGGAGTTACTGCTAAGCCACATAGCGGCCACCACCACCATCTGTCTGCTACGAATGACTACCTAGAACTTGCAGGACTGGTCCCTTCACAGATGAGTAGGCACCTATCTGCTTGCTCACACTAACAATGGTCAGAACTCTTTCCTGTACTAAATGAGGACCTTTCTAAGAGGTAGGAGGGGAGTGAGGGGGTTAGAGCAGAGGAAAGAATACTTGACACATCCAGCCTCTAACCAGGTGCACTGTTTAGTTCCTCAATATAATGTCTAGATTCACTGGGTTTACATGAAAGACTGTTTTCCAGTCAAAGACTGTTTGCCAGGAAGGATCTTCCCTTCTTTCCTCTTTCACTGCTTTAGGGGTGATTAACAGTGCTCGTGCTTTCACTGTTGCACCTGCATGTAGGGAAGAGATGTATTCACAACAGCAAGCAATTTCACAGCATGAGCACTCAGAAGTATTATTTATTACTACTATTCTAGCTAAAAAGTCTGACACTGCAAAACAGTAACACATACAAGATCTCATCACTCATCTGTAATTTCCATTTTTCACGGATACAAACCCGGCTGGCTAATTGGGAACTCATTTGAATTGAGACAATATACTTTTACCTTTTGATGGATTCAGTATGAAGAGAATATATTGTGTTTTCATTACTTAGAGCCAGAGCAATTTTCAACTTTGTGTTTTCTAGTTTCAAACAAGAGGAAAGATTTATCTGCCCAAGTAATGGACTGATCCGTCTAATTCTTCCAGTTGTTGCCACCAATGCTGTGGCTGTTGCTGAGAACCTGCCCTTTCCTGATAATTTTGCTATCAAAGAATACAAAATTATACAAAAACATGCAGTGGTAGCAGAGCAGGGCAAATTCCTCTCTGTTCAAACAGCACAGGTGATAAGCATTGCAGTGAAGGAAATCAAACCTCCAGTTGTTGTATCTTCCATGATCAGGGTGAAGGAAAGGGGACTCAAGCTTGAAAGTGGCCTTTTGACAGATCAGATCATCCCCTATTCCCTTTCCAAGCACTGACAATAATTTCCAGAGCTGCTCATATTAAATAAACATAAGCAGGTTGATCTTTTTTTTTTTGACCATAACTCAGAGAAGGGTCAGTTTTGAAACAAGATACCAGATACCAGACGGGGACAGCAGCTGGTTGAAGAAATGCTGCCAACATGAAATGTGACCCAACTCACAGCTGCTGACTCTTGCAGTGGGTGGAGGGTCTCCATCTCTGCAGCTACTGCCAATGGAGGCATAGGACTCATGTCATCTCCTGTCATGGCTGACTCTCTGGGTGGAGAGTGACCACAAATAATTAGAGAAAATCAGAAAGGAACATCTGAATGAATCTAGTCTCACCCAGCAACCACTGGCATGATTTGACTTTCTAGCAGCTATTATATTGTAAATAGGTTTACCCCTCTAAATCCCCCTCAAACCAAATCAAACCCATAATTAATTTTCTCCTCCCCCTCCAGAAAATAATGCTGTAGTTTATTTTGCCAATTATGGAATCAACATCTAACTGTGAAATGCTTTACAAAAATAGTGGCCTGATGCACATCTTCAAAGACTGGCAATAGGGTCAGGGGACGGAGATAATCAAGTGATACCTGCCCAAGCAATACAGAGAAACATACCTGTTTCTGCACTCAGCTATATTAGGCTTATCTTGCACTGGTTGTGTCTCACTTCCTTCAACAAACTGAAGTTATTAAGACAGAGAAAAGAAAAATCAGTGCTATGCCATCTATCTCTTTACATTCCAGTTTGAGTAACGATGCTTTTAATTCTTTATCTCTTATGACTGAGTTGATCACAAGTATCACACTGTAGTACTATTACAATCCCCAGTATCTTGGTACCTTTTATGCCATTCATGCAATGAACAGTACAACCCTTGTGGGAGCTGTGAAAGTGTCATACATATGTTTTAATAGTCTATGAACACTTGAGGTCTCCGATATCATTCTAGCAGCACCCCAGGGATCTTGCCAACCAGAAAACATAAGTTATGTTATAAAATTCATGTTTCTCAGTTGCTTGTCTTTGTTTTACAAACCACTTTCCTACAACTCCAGATCTCCATAGGGTGCTATTGTAGCCGTTTGTGCTAGAAATTCTTGCATACAGAATCTGCCTCGTTCAGGCGTGTGACTTGAGACTGAAATTCAAGCAATTCGAGGGTAAGAAAATGGTGTCTGAGCTTTTCAGTCAGCATGGAGAGGAAAATGTCTTTGAAGGCTCCCAGGTGGAAGATTTCCATGGGGGAAATCCTGCCCACTTTTTTGAATAGCTGAACTGATTTTTGGTGGAAAAATGGTTAAGATCTAAAATATGCCATAGATAAGCCACAAATATAGATTGAATGTTATCCATCTTTCTGTGTGACACCATATATCAGGACCCAGTGTGGGTCTGGTAAAGGCCCAGCTAAAGGAACAAAAAAGGTTTTGTTAATGATGAAAGGTGGAGAAAGGTCTTCTGGATGGAGACAGACTGTCAAAAGGCTGAAAAGGTGGAAGATACCAGCATCCCTCCCCTCGCTGTGATGCAGCTCTCAGGGAAAAGCACCCTGTACTTCTGAAAAGGAGTGATGCATGGGTGGAAAAAGGGCTGCCCTGTGCCTTTCTTAGACAGCTTTCTTCTTGGAAAACTTACTTGGAAAGCTAATTAGAATATTATCCTTACATAGTATAAAGCTGTATATAGTCTAGGATATAGAAAAAAATCCAAGGCAGCCTCCTGTGTCTATCTTGGAGATGTACTTATTAATTTTCATTAACGTTCCTTATTTATTATGTACAGTGGAAAATATTATGTATTACTGTAGAACTGTAGAAAATATATATTGAAAAAAATGCCATGTTTGGGCTGCTGTGTATCACATTCAAAATGACAAATAGAATAGATATTTTAGGGGCAGGTACAAGGAATACAACCTACAACTAGCTGTTGGCTGTATAATACTTTGCAGTCAACGCATAGCCTGGCTGCAAAAATTAAAGTTTCTGGAGGTGTGATTACACTCACACCATCTTCCTTCAGTGCAGTCCTTCTCATGTACTACAGAGGGGCTGCACCTGCTTCCAATGTGACTTAGAAAAGCAAGTCATGCTTCTGTTAAATGCTGCCCCAGAGCTCAATCTCTCCATAAAAAATCTCATCAGTGGTGTTTTTGGGTGTATCATACATAGTCAGCACAACAAAATCTGTTTGTGAGAGCTCCAGTAGTGCAATTGCAATAGGGATACATACATCAATCAAGTGAGTCAAGTTGTAGAAGCATAGTGACTCATTAAGGATTCTTGATCCTATAATTTCATCTGTTCATTATATACAATGGTAATATATGATCTCTGAAGTGGGAAGAAAGAGGAAAAAAATTGAATATTACTTGTAAAACAGCATATCCATAACTACAGCCAGCACTTGAACCAAGATACAAACAAAAGCAGAGTGCCCTCTTGTGGCTCCTGGCACAGGTACGGAACACAGGACTAGAACAGATATTTTGTGTTTTCATGGGAATATTCTGCAATTAGAGTCTTCTACACTGGAAGTGATTTCTACGTATTAATTCCATTATTTTTGAGGGAATTTGTAAAAATTATTCTGGTAATCCATGGGAAACTTATTTTAAATGTACACACTCCAAAACATTTTTTTTTCCTTCCAGTTTGGCAATGGAATAGTATAGTATTTTCCATGAATGTGAGACTTTCCTTAAAAAAAAAAAAAATATGCAAGGAGTATTAATCTGGTTAGTCTTGTTTTTTTTTTTCCTGTATGTTATTAAATATTATTTTAAAAATTTACTTTACTTTTCAGTAGTAGTTACCAAAAATGTGTGTGAAACTATAGAATTATTAAAATTTCAAAGAAAATAAATGAGAAGCAGTATGAATGCTAAAGTATATTGTTAATTTTCCAAAGCATTCTTCTGTTTTTCTTTTGACATTTACACTGTCTTTTTTTTTTTTTTTTTTTTTTTTTTTTCCCTCCACAAGGATGTATTTGAGATATTTCATTTCACAGCTGAAATGGGTTTAATCTATGGACCTGACAAAAAGAAGATTATATGCAAAAATGGTATTGATGAATGTACTTTAAAAAATTGTATTACCATATTCTCAATTTAATAAAACCTCAGTTTCATGAATATATGTTTTAATTATAGCATTAGAAAAAAATCATATTTGGAGAATAGATAAAATGCAAGCAAGAGGAAAAATCATTGAAGAACAGAGCTTCTGAATTTTTCCTCTTTAATTTCCAGACTTCTGGCTTAAGTCTGTATGTTTTATATTAGGAAATTAATGTTAATTTACTGTATTTGCTAGTGTCTTATCCTGATTCAAAAGGTGAATTGTCTGTTTGCTTTTATAGTTACCACCATATCTCTGAATACACAGATATTCAGCATTATAATCTTTCTTTGACACTTGGTACTGAAGTCCTAATACAGTAAAAGAAATTAAACTACACAATTCTTCTTTTTGTTACTACATCTTCAAATGGCTACAGAAGAATGGAAATTGGTCTTCCTTTATTACAAAAGAGCCCAGAGTAATTACTTCTACAAATGAATCATTACCAGTAGGATGATACAGACACAAGATAAATTGAACTATTTAATTAACTAACATATTAAGTATACACTATTATTTGTCTCAACATTCACCATTAAGTGTGAGTCTATTCTTAGCATTTCAGTAAAGTATATAAGAGGATATGTTGGTTTATGAGATTTTTAATGCAAATCGATCACTTTCAGTGTTGACATCCTCAATCAATTAACATATGAAACAATCCTAAGTGTAACAATGCTTTCACTCAGCCCACAAACAGATGAGAAAGGAAAAAAGATGGAGGGAAAAAAAAAAAATCTATTCTCATCCTCCTGTGAACTCCTGCCCAGAAATTGCTATAAAATTTACTGTTTTATCAAGGCTTGCTGGAACTTAGTTTCAAAGAGTCACCAGCAAGCCAGGCCATCAATTTTTCTGTGTCATGCAGAGACAACATGGGAGCTGAAATCTGCACTTAGCTGTTTTGCTTTTTGGGAGAACATGGTAGGATTAAGTAATCACCATTTACTACACATTTTTGTTGCTCACGTTATCCTGTGGCACTTAGCATCTGTGTTTGCATCAAGTTTTTAAAAATACTATTTTTCATTTTATTAATAGAACTGGGTGTAACTATGTCTGGGATGGTAGGCACCAATGAACAGGAATGAGCACACCCATGCAGATGCAGGGAATGAAATTGGTTTCAACTAGCATTGCCAGGTATGTATCTTTCTAAACATCAGTATTGTGTGTAAATATTTAGTAATGCAGTAGATTGTGGTTTGGTTTTTTTTATACTTCTGTATTCTAATGCCAGTCCTTAAGTGAATATCTTAACTTTTGCAAAACTAGCATTTTTTTTTTTAACTGAAGCATTGAAAAGATGAAACTGTAACATTTGCTGCGTGAGAGCTTTAATATATTAAAGGAATAAGTTTTGATCAACAGAGGGCACTCTATGGTTTTCAAAGGAGCGTAATAGGAGCTTAAAAGGTTTGAGTAGGAGACGGCTGAGTATGGTTTTCGAAGAGTCTTTAGCACTGGTCAATCTATAATTTATAGGAAATGCTACTGATTTCCACAATAACATAGAGTACAGGAATGAAAGAGAACCCCATCATTTGATAAAGTCAGATACTAGGATTATGCCTGTTATGTACACAGTCAGCTCTTGGTTACATCTTCAAAATTGTAAATATGTGTAAAAGTTGTAACATACTCCAAGTTAAATGTGGATTTAGTAATGGTGAGCTTTACCCTTGTTGATTGTTCAAAAGTGATGACTTTGAATATTTTAAATGTAGGCAGGTTAAACACCATTGCTGTTCCATACAGAATATTTCTTCCAGTTCATAAATATGTTTGCTTCCTGGCACCATACTAATTTGTGTCAATTATTTTACTGACCACTTTGATTTCTGTTGTTCACTTATTTTCAAATCAAAATAATTGCATTTAAATCAATAACCTGAAAGGGAATTTCTTTAGAGTGAATTAGGTATTTTTAGCCTATCTGTCTAGAATGCACAAAAGTAAAGTGGAGTAATCTAGTAAAGATGTAACACAAAATAATTCATCAATATTACGTAAAACTTCACAAATTACTTAAAAGTAAGCTGAGATTTTCAAATAGAAGCCAAACTATGAAAACTTGGCAGGACTACTGCATGCAGAACTATCCTACATTAAGGTAGCATGCATGTATTTGTATAAAGTAGACTGATCCTGCTAAAAACCTTGAAACTCAAATTGGGGAAGTGAAGTTGTATGCTACCCCTGGAGAACACAGGACTTAAGCACCAACACAGTTTTAAGTCCTTGATTCTCTTTAACACCCCCTGCAAGCATGCGATCAATACGTAAAGGCAGGTGCACGTGTGTTAGGCAGAATAAGCAGCTCTAGCTAGAGGTAAGATGCTAAGGGTTAAGGCAGAGGGAAGTGCAGTAAGTCCTCATTTTATCCCTTCAGCTATATGAGTATTACTGTATAATATGTGTTTGTAATGACAGACAATAAGAGAGACAGTGAAGAACTAGTCAAAGTTGAGAGGGCAAATTCTCCTCTCTTTGCCATGCCTATGAGTGTGGAATGAATTGAGGGATTTTGGTGAAGCTGCTGGAAGTGTACGTCGATCAGAGCCTGGCCCTCACTGGGAACAAGGATTCCTTTATTGCAAACCTGCTGACTAGAAGTTGAAAGCTGTTTTCCTTGCTTTAACACTTAGGTTTGCCAACAGCTGTTTCAACATTTATAAACACAATTCCCACTGTCTGCCAAATAACCATAAATTAATTTCTTGCATATTTTTGAGTAGTAGGCATAAAAATAATTGTGGCTGATTAAATCCATTTATGCTTTCAGCTCTTATAAATCTATAATAGATATGAATTGTTGCAATATATTATATCTAAACAAAAATTTCCCAGTGAGTTTAAGGCAGGTTTTCTACAGTGTTTCTACAGAAGCAATAATTTATTAGGTACAGCCAGGTTGTTGTATTTCACAGTTTCATTCCAGCTAGAGTCCACAGTGCCTGGTAAGCCACAGCATGACCCGGGGTAGCATTCTGTAGGGGATTCAGGTTTTCTTTCTGTCTCCAGCTTCCTGCCAGTGGACTGTTTTAATGTTAGAGATACGCAGAAAAATTCTGCCTGTAGGAGAAGAAGACCTTCAGACTGCTGCTACAAAAACCCACTTCTCTAAAGGGTATGTTTTCTCCTCCTGGAAAGTTAAACTGTGGCTAGTGTTGCTGAGCACTTCTTCCTGCAGGAAAATGTATATTTGACTTGTTCAGATGCAAAGCGTGAGTGATGTGAGCAGGCACCGTGCTTGCGAGTGAGCAACCACAGAGACTGAGTTTTGCTTCTTCCCGCTGAGCGCATAATGCCTTTCGTCACGTAATATTTAACCTCACGTGTTCTACCACAGTCCTGGGTAACACTTCATTTTAAGTGTGCCAGCATTATTAATTCATTTGGTATTCACTGTAATAACACTGATCATAACTAACTCATTCTGTGGCCTTGTGAATGTTGTAAGTACTCACATGAAATTCCACTGCAATTCTGTATTAATTAAGGTACCACCTAATTTTTGCAGAGAAACAAGAGTGTGTGATTTGTCTCATGAAGTAACTCCCTTAACATTTTAGAGCAGTTTGAATATTTGGAGTGTATGAATGAGAGTTGTGAGTATGTTGGATGTATTCCCTCTCTGAGGAAAATTGTGTATACAGTGTGGATAAATTATGCAAGAAGAACATTGTCTAAAATACAATACACATGTGCCTACTCTGTATGTCATTATGTAAATTATATTGAGCTGCATTTAATACTGATGAATATATTTCTTTCTACTTTACAAAATGCAAAAATAGTCTGCCTTTCTAGAACTTAAAAGAAAAGCTATAAAAGAACTATCTTTAATTTTTTTTTTAAATCCCCTTTTAATTTTCTAAAGCTATAGTCCACATATGCATATTAATATACAACAGCTCAAGTAATTTTGTCATATCAAATGCACTGTAGTAGCTTTACCAGCCTTCTTGCTGCAACGTCATTGTGAACGAAATAATCTCCTTTAATTGCAAATAGGCATAAAATTGTTATACTTTTTTAAAAGTATGTTATAAATCTGAAAATTAGTATACTGTAAAATAAAAATACATGTTCAATTTCATAGCAAGTTAGTGAAGTACATATACAGCTACATGATGTCAGTGCATCCCTGAAACTAATATTTTCAAGGATTATTAACCTTGTTGGGCAAAGGCAAAAACTGGGCAGGCAGGGTCTCTGCCTGCAAACTGATTTTCTGTGCTACATTTTCTTGAACATTCTTTCAGAATTACCCACTTTTGTTCATTTTCTAATGATGGAGAGGGAAAATATAGGTAAAGTATAGCTATACATTGTAAAGTATATCTATACATTGTGTGTTCACACAAAATCAGATCACTATCAACAAAATATTTGGGACTTCTGTTTTAGCTTGGTGTATATTCCTAGGTTTGTGTGGGAGTGTATGTGAATTTTTCATTTTACTATGCTAAAAACCACCTTGGTTATAAAAGAGAAGTATGAAAACTGAAAGCAATGCCATATGATTTAGGCTGTTGGCTTATGTCTAAATCATATTCATTAAACTACCAGTTCACAAAGTCTTCTGAATGAATTTCTCTTGGTCTACATGGAGGAACCAAGGGAATTAAAAATAAACAGAATTCAGCCAGTAAATGTCTTAAAATAGTATTGATTTCTTTTACAGTCCAAACCTGTATCGTGGAACAGTCTCACCATCGGAAATCGATGGCAAAAGTTTAATGGACTTCAACAGGGCCAGCATATCATCTATGAAAGTTAAGGTGGAGACTGTGCTATATTTTTTAACCAACTGCACTGCAAACTATCATAACTAGCTATGACTCCCATTAGCAATAACAGGTGTTATGTGCTAAGTGGAAGAAGAATCCCAATATTCTATACATATTAATTAGTGAGACAGCAAATAGGAGACATTTAGGCACAGCATAGTGAGGTTCAAGATTGTATTTCTTAGAACTTACAGCATTTTCCAAATTTCAGTATGAAAGGCAAATAATTTATTGACAAGCACAGAAACACTGAGGAAATATGAACTTACTTTAGGCAAAAACCCACAATATTCAATCTGTAACTTCTTAGATAGAAGATCTGTCACCTTGGCTACTTTGTGGGGTGATGTCTTGCTTCGGAGGGTGCAGGCAAGTGTGTTTAGGCACCCATCGTAGCCACCACTGAGTTTTCCAGAATGATCAAAGTCAGGCCCTGAATTCAGGTCCCTGATCTGAACAAATATGCTCTTCACTCTATACTTTCTATTTCCAGTGTTTGAGGTCTTCATTTTCTAGAAGCACTAAAAATAGTGCCACACAATCTTGCTGGATTATGTAATCTGAATTTATATAGGCAACAACCTCTCAAGAGATAAATTCACTTTGAGAGCTTTGCTGTTGCAATAAACATTTTTTAGCTTGCCTAGTAATCATCACCTCCTGATAACTCCCAGAGCAAGAACTTTCAAAAGCCATTTGACTGAGTCATTAGGACCATCATATTTAATTTAGTCTTGAATTTCTGTGTTTCTTACATGGAAGGAGAAGTGGAACCTGAATCATGCAGCTCAGCTCTCAGTTTGACCTTCCCAAGGGCCATTTGGATCATCAGCACGTGAAGTTTAATCTAGTCACCTCTTTGGAAATACTCTAGGTGCAATTTCTATATTGGTGTATTTGGTGTTTTAAAATTATTTAGGTGAGAAAATCCATTTCTTTTCTCTCAAAGTTCTTTAACCTGAAAAAATGTGAGATATTTTGTTGGTCTCAAAAAGATTCAAAGAAACACTTTAAATATATGAAAGAGATCCAGATGCTCCTTCTCCGGGTGTTTTCTGTTATGCAGAAGTACAGCAAAAAGGAGCAGAGGGGCATTAGGTATGTCTCCTTTTGCTCCTTGCTCATCAAAAGTAAGCTGCAATAAGAATTCTTAGACTATGTAATTTGGAAAACATAGCAGAGTACTGGTGCCGATAAAAGAAACCTGTACTTGAGACAGAATTAGATACTACAGTCAGAAAATAATACTTTCTCTTAAAAGTCTAAAATAGATTAATAAGTGAAAGCATACAATAGCTGTGAAGTTGTAAGAATCAAAATAGTGGAAAGAATGTTAAACAGGTAGGGTTGGTATGAGTAGAGTAAATAGAATTAGAAGGAATACCATAGAACTAGTTAACCCTGAAAAAATCTCCTACTAAGGTAGTGTTTGTTGCAGTAGGCTAGTTCTGTGTTATTACAACATTTAATTATAGTACTTATAAAAAACTCAGTGTCAGCACAAAAGGGACATTCTTTCAAATTAAATAGAAGGAACATGAATACAACACTGTCATGTGCTTTTCTTTAATTTCTGATTTGCTTAGTTTCTCTGCACTAGTTGAAAGAACTAATTTTTCTTCCAAATAGGTACAGTTGTATATTATGGTGGTGGTGGTTATTTTATTATTATTATTATTATTATTATTATTATTATTATTATTATTATTATTATTATTATTATTATTATTATTATTATTATTATTATTATTATTATTATTATTATTATTATTATTATTATTATTATTCATCATCATCATCATCATCATCATCATCATCATCATCATCATCATCATCATCATCATCATCATCTAATATAAATGATGATACCGGAATACAGACTAGAAATCAGGCTTATCCAGAGCATAAACTACCATATCGTGTAAATAGTATCTCAGAAATTTTTCAAACCACAGAGAAGTTGCATCTATTAGATGATACTAATTCCCAACAACATATAGGATGTAACCAGATATTAATAAATCATAAGAGATTTAAATCTGATAATTAAATAATAAAATGTTGACCAAAAAAATTGTTTTTGCATACCTTGATTCATATACTCAACTTAAATAGACTGTTCACTAGATCAGAAAAAAAAGACTATTTAAAATAAATATCATCTTTGAAGAAACCAAGTTAGTAACTGAATGTACACTACAGTCTTTATGGATATCCTTTAGCAATCATAAGGCTTTCTCAGTTCCTCTTGGCTTAACCACATGACATCTGAGTTCAGGATAGTGACATATATCAGTAACAACTCTACTGCTTTTGCTTGACTTAGCATCTGATCCCGTCATCCGTGCTAGGTGAAGCAGGTCTCTGAACTCAGGTCTTGGCAGATCAGAAAGATTTTCTTGACAAATTTCCTTAACATTGTAGCATTTAGGGTGCCACTTTGCATGCATAAGCACACATATTTTCTATTAGGCAGTGAATTTGGGCTCCATAAGAAACCACATGAAGATGAATTCTTTGGTATTTGTATATGTGTGACTTTCAAGACCCTAAGGCTATAGCCTCAGCATACTGTAGGGGAGTGATGCATGGCATTTTTAGCTTTTAAATCCCAAAATAAAGGATAATTAGATCTTTATGACATTTTCTTCCAGAACTATAAATCCTGTAGGTAAAACACAGATCAGAGGAAAATGGTGGAACTGTGAGAGAATCACCAAGTAGCTAAGGTTGGAAGAGGTCTCTGGAGATCATCTAGTCCAACCTCCTGCTCAAAGCAGGATCAGGTTCAGCAGGCTGCTCAGGAAGACAAAAGAGCAGTTCTGGGCACAAGGATAGCAAGTTTTCATGACCAGGTCCCCTCAGCTGCTGTATGGTATCAGGATGCTCATTACTTTCTACCTCAGAGGCCACACCTGTGACAGTAAGATGTTAAATTCTAGCACAATTCCTAAACTTTCCCAGAATTTCTAGAAAAACATCTTTCCTATAATAGTGGAATATTCTTCTAAGATTATTTAAAAACCTGCTTTAAGACTACCTAAAGCACTTGCATGCTACATTTCAACACTGCTGTAACTCTTGTCTTCACAGGGTCTGTCAATATAATCTTCATCCATCTGTCACCATTGGAGAAGGCTTGAGCCCATCCTGCTGACTCCCTGCAACTAGTTGTAGTGCTGAGTGTGGGGCAGCAGTTTACCTAGCGAAAACTGGAATTTCTTCCATGGATGTTGTGAACAATTCGTTATAAGCCCACAGTAATTTCCCATTTTAAGTACCATGCAAAGAGTAATGGAAGATGATAATTCCTGTTGGGCACTTCCAACATACCCTCTGTCCCAGAAGCATGTGCCTTAATTTGCACTGAAACTCATACTAAAAAAAAAATGAAAAGAAAAAAGCATTTAGGGTGCCATACATCCACTTGAGAAAAAGCCTCTTATGTGCAAGGCCAGTGTTCAAGCTTCAGCTCCCCAGGAATGCAAACCCAACACTCAGATGAAATCCTGGTATTTCGAATACTACCCACAATAAATGTTCTCAGAATTGAGGTCATGAGCAGCAGGACTTTCCCAGCTGTGCAGTAGGTCAGAGTGTGTTACCCTGGCACTTTAGCTGGGATTTCAAGTGTGTTTGTATAGCAGATGTCCTTCACTGTCTTCAGTTAGTGAGCTCTTGCTTGCCTTGGGGTGCAATCTCTGCATAGCAAATTCGTTTTAGAGTAGACATGCAGACCAAGGACCAGACTAGAGCATGTTAGAGGTGAAAAAAACCTTGAACTTTATATAGTGAAATCTTCAGGTCCTCTGCACCAACTGTTCCACTTTGCATAGCCAATCTTCTTGGCCCCATACTCCTTGTTGTGGGTATAGCCCCAAGGGGCTATCTCTGTGTAATGCTGTTTCCAAGAGGGAATGAATTAAGTTGCTTTTTCTCACAATAATTTCCTGCATCTCCTCACCTGGCTGCTGCATAGGATTGGAACAGGAACTGAGTTACAACACTTGTACATAGTCCTTCTACTCTTCCTACCACATCAGCTGGGACACCAGTAGGTGAGAAAATTTATAGTTAGCACAATGTTCCAGATGCCATTTTTAATGAGGGCTTGTTATTGAAAGATATTTTGCATGTATTTAATCCTTATGCCTTTAATCCTTATGCCTTTATATTTAAATGTTTCAAAGATAGTTAGAGATCAACCTTTCATAGGATCCAAACATGAAATTCAGCCAAACGACTAACTGATCCCAGTTAGTCCCATGTCCTCTTCTTTTCAGCAAATGACTAGTAAATCACAGAATCACAGAATGCTAGAGATTGGAAGGGACCTCAAAAGATCATCTAGTCCAATCCCCCTGCCAGAACAGGATCACCTAAATGAGATCACACAGGAAGGTGTCTAAGTGGGTCTGGAATGTCTCCAGAGGAGGAGACTCCACAACATCCCATGCTCCACAATGCTTGTAGAAAGAACGTCAGACAAGATTACGTCAGTACCATTAGTAACTATGGATTGTCTTTCTTATTCTATGGTTTGATAAGAAATGTTTTGTCATTTTCAGGGGCCATGTAGAAGTGAATTCCATATTCCTTTGCACTGGTTAGCAGAGGTAACATGGCAAGTAGCAAAAGGATCATCATTTTAGCTTTGGACTCCTGAGTATTTATTTATAAGAATTCCTGCAACCAAGTTGCGTGAAACGCATCCTATTCCTATTCTGCTTTTCATATGAACTTAAAGTCTGCCCCACACAAGCCCAAAGTCCTCGCCTTATATTGTATTCCAAACTTTTCCTTCTGTACCATTTCAAACTCTCCATTATTGATTCAGTCCTTCAGTATCTCCCAGCAAAGGCTGAGCAGCAGCTTGAAAGTTCCCTGTTGCTATTTAGTAGGACTCCTCTATCATAACTTGCTCTTCAGGGTTGACACAATAAGCAAGGTTCTCAAAATGCCTTTAAATGTGTAAAGATGCTATTAGGTACCTACTGGGATTTACAGACATGCCTCAGTGCCACAAAATGTAAGGGAATGACATACTTTATCTACTTTGGATATTTTTTAAATCACATGCAACATATATCTTTTTATCCATCAAAACAGATTCATATACACTCATACATTGTTCCCAAATGTCTAGCACTGGCTATGCCTACTGCATATTTCCCCTTTAACATTGTCTTGAAAAATGCAGCTTTAAAAACTAAGTAGACTTTCCATTCGTAATCTTTAGGTCCATGAAACTCCAAGTCTTATATTCTATCATTTCAAAATCTGAGTATATATTGCAGTATGCTTTCTTATCTTGTTTTTCAGAAAGATGAAAACATCTCTCAGGTTACTTCTATTACAATTGACTATGTCCTTTATAGCTATGAAAGAATGGCTGAAATATCCATCAATAAAAAAATAGTTTTAAGAAATGTAGTTAAGTACAATGCAGAAATAACAATAACTAGCATATGCAGTAGTCAAGGATTCCATTAAATTGTATGGTGCTTCAGAAAAGCAAGCATTTAAATCAGTTATACAAAGCCAGAAAATAGGATTATGCTTCTGAGAGGTAGGGGAAAAAAAACATAAGTTTGATAGAAGAATAATTCAGAGTAGCTGATGAGGTGGTGGGCTGAAAAAAAAAAAAAAGACTAAGATGTTCTCCCCTCATAGGAAAGTTATATGAGGACTACAGAGCAGCAGGACAGTGATGATCCTTCAAAGAGTAGGTGACTCTGAAGTGAGTTTGTAAAGAAGTTATTCCTAGCATGTGACAGAGCTGTGGCTGGAGAATAAGCTGCAGCATTTAGTGTAAATACTGGTTTGGGATACTTTTCAAGTGTTAATGCTGCCTACTGCTTTTCTGTTGCATTTATTCCTGTAAGGTACACTTCAGCACTGCAAATATACGGTGCATAGCATTTTTCATATACTTGAGATGTGGATGAATATGCTCGGTCAACTTCTGAAATGTCCCTTCACAAGGTAAAATAAAAGAATCTTTGTAGCCATTATTAAATGTCTTCACTGCAATATTTACTACTGCAATCAGGACAAAGCAAATGGATGTTTTTGGCAGCAAAAAAACAGTCTTAAAAAGACACAGGGTATTGTTGTTTTCCTTGCAAAGTATAAAATTCCTCAAAAATTACATGGTGTCACACAGCCTGCCATAGCTCATAAAAAAATGATGCACTGCTTTTAGTTTTATTAGGGAAATTACACTGTGTTAACTCTTTCTGTCTTTGAGGGCATGTCTCTGTATTGCACAGTAAAGCTTATTCCAGACAGATCAGTGCCTAAAAACCAGGACACATGTACATGGCACAGGGTAACACTGTATGGAGATAGTCGCTCTGGAAAGACTGGCTCAGAGCCCTTCATCGGCACAGGCAAAGCCTGCAGCCAGGGGCTGGGAGCCAGATGGTTCCTGGCATGGGAGGGGGAGAGCTCTGGATAACCAGGGGACCTGCAGAGCAGTCTTACTGGTGCTGCTGGGGGGATGGAGGCATGGCAGCAGTGAGGGAGGCTGCAAGGATGAAGTACATCTTTGATGCTTTCCACAGGAGCTTCAGCCAGCTCGGCTTTTTTTGGTCTCTGGAATAAGCAAAGTAAGTGACAGAGTAACTCTCAATGCCACAAGAAACTACTTGAGTTGTCTGTGCTTAATCACTTGAGTTACTGAAACCTGCCCTGGAGCAGGAACAACTCCAAACACAGGTCTCCACCAACAGGCCCTCCTGCTCCTAGCATCAGGGTAGCCTGGCCAGTGCTCACGTGAAGATGTATGTACCATGCAACCTGGTGTAGGGCAGACCTTTCCCCAATATTCCAGAACAATGCATTTTCACCCACAAGCATAAAAGAGATCACTTTGTGAGTCTGGTTTTCAAAATGGGAAGCCTAGAGCTAGGCTGCTAAGAAATGTTTGAAAAATGAATTTTCTGACAGTATGTTACCTTGATTACCCTAACGCTGTTACACCTCTCATAAAGCAAGGTTGTATGAGACAACAAAGCAGAAAACACACGGACTGTGTGCATCGAGTATGTCTCTAACTCTTAAAGATTCTATTACATTAGTGAGCACCCTCTGTAGATATTTCCCAGTCTCTCCAATACCTAACACATAAGGTCAGATGTTTTGTACAGCTGCCCTGTCACAAATCAATCACGTCCAATCTTTTTCACAAAACAATTTCTTTAACCCTTCTAGGATCATCCTCCCTGTAGCCAGGATTTAGCTGGATGAGTACTCTGTCCCATATAAAAGACATGGGTGATCGCTGCATGTTTGAATTCCCATGTTGAAGGTGCCTTCCAAAAAGTATAGGTGAGCAAAACGTGGTGCTAATTTATTCTCATAGCAATGACAAGAAAGGGAGGAAAGCATAAATGAGGTGCTCCTGCTTAGAGCAAGAAATGAGGTTGCAAAAATCACTCTTTGCACACAAAGGAATGAATGTCTGCTTAATGCAGCATGTAGTTGTGTTTTGAGGATGCAAAGGAAGCAAGTTGTAATGGAGGCATAATGTCTGCATCAAACATTTTCTATTTAGGCATCTCATTGTGGCAATACTGGTAGATTCAAGTGACATTAATTGAAATCTAATATTCATGGTGAAGAAATGTGGGTCATTAAACTACTTTTTTGAGTGACTAAAGGTAGTCTGAAGTTGAGGTATTCAGTATGTACATAGCTGTTTCTTGAAGTACAGAAGGATCTGTTTCACTACTTGAAGAGTAGTGAAACAGATCCTCGGCACCATCTTCTTGGTCCTCAGAGTAGCCTTGGGCAGTGGGAGAGAAACCAGAATAGACACAAAATGTAGTGACTGATTGGCTCTGGTAAAACTATCAAACAAATCCCATGCTGTGGCAGTGTTGTTCTCCAGTCTGTCACCTTGGCCATGCAACACCAAGACCTACTACATACAGAAAAGCTAAATAGAAAATATTTTAAATCCCCCACAGATACAAAATACATACAACTCTGAGATTCAAGGACTCCATGTCTGTCCTAACCAGTGTACTGCAGTGTTTTTCACAGTCCCTTAATGAATTCAGAAGTCCAGAGCTTACAGACAGACCCAATAACAGAAACTTGAGGATTAATGTCTTTGGTTCAAGAGGCTTGTGAGGCAGTCATTCCTGAAAGTTTTATATATGGAGAAATAGAAAACAAAGGCTGTTATATCTTAGCCTCATTCAATGTCTAATTTTAAATATCGAGTGACTGCACGCTAAAGGCAGAATTTAAAATATCTGAACAAAACTACATCTGTCATTAGATCTCTCTTTATTAAGGACATACTGATAGGGAACTCAGCTGCTGACAGATGAGTTTCACAGTCACTGACTATGAAAAACAATGAGTGCAGCAAATGCAAACAAATGTCTGCTCTAAGTCATTAGCTAAAGAGGTCATTGTAGAAAAAAAATGTTAAAATGTGTTATCAAGAAATCACTCGGATTTAAAATAAGCAATTACTGGTAAACACCCAGTGAAAGGCAGAGTAATTCTCCTAGTTGTCAGGGACTTCTGGCTGTTCATGCCAGCCCTCAGTCTAGACCTCTATTTTAATAGATTTTCAAAGAAATTCTTCATAAGACCTCCAAGAATCAGGAAGATGGATAGAAGTGTAATAGACTGATTTGTGGTTTGCATCCAGCTTTTCACCCTTCAGTGGATACTTGGTTCATATTTCTCAGAATTTCTCTGTAACCCTCAGGACTAACAGTTTAGTTTGGGGATTTATTTTCCTCTCTTTGGTATCTCTAAAGCTGGGTATCTAAATCTGCCCTTGTCAACCTTAGCTCTCTTTATAGCCAAGGAGGAGCAAAAGGCATTTGCAGTGGGGATTTGCTCCAACCCAAGAAAAATGTCTAAGTTGTGCAAAATAAATTCTTTCAGTGGCCACTGCTCCTCTTCGTCTGCTCTAGCTTTAGATGAAACCAGGAATAACTGGTGTAGACTTAAGCATCTACCTCTGGGACATCTAAAGTGAGATAAGATGAATCTCAGCTTATAAAATAAATATTTGTTTCAGTGCCAGCTAAGGTTATTACACAGCATCCTGCTTTGAGTAGCTGGTAGTGTCTGGAAAAAATAATTAGGAACTAGATCACAAAATCTGACTTTTCCTATTTGCATTGTTATTTCCTTCACCAGTTGCTGGGTGTTAGGAGGATTCATCAAGACATTAACATCTGCTGTTAACTTGCAGAAAGGACAGAAGTTCACACAATGTGGATGAATTAGAGACTCCCATGGAGTGACAAGGTAGCAGATCTTTTCCAGCCTTTGTGTTACAGAAAAAAATCACCTCAGAGGAGACCCAGCCTGCAACCCATGTCCTCAGGGAACCTCCATCCCAAAATCTGAACAGGTGGAGGCATCCACAGAAAGGAGGGGCAGAACCACCGTTTGGGGGCAACTGTAGCTTCCAAATCAGTGTTTTATTGAAGATAGCAGGCCTCTTCCTCTAGTCTTTTTCTGAACAGTTTGTTGAGTGGATTATTTCAGATTTACATCTGTCCCACATTTTTATGAAAAAAATCCACAAAACCCAACCAAAACCCCCAAAAAACAAAAACCAAACCCACTTCATAATGGAAGTGATAATTTAAAAAGAAAATAAATATAATGACATGCTTAATATTAATGATAAGTGTTGATAAATTCAATAAATTCCTGTACAACGGACATAATGCTCTTGGCATCCCTGCAAGAAACAAAGCAGAACAATTATGAGTCATCAAATGTATTTGTCAGAGGATTTTGTATTGTAAAAAAAAAAAAAAAGCCTGTTCATGTTAGCATAGTGCTGAAAGACAAGGAGTGAATTATAGCTTGGAAAGTGATGGGATAGATATAAAATCCAAGGGTCCAGAGGCCAACTGACTATATAGGCTCAGCTGGAGACAGAAAATACATGTTATGTATTTTTTCAATGGATTCTTCCATTTATCCTGTTAAGAAGTAGTGACTCCCCAAATCAAATGTGAGTTAGGCTAGAATTTTAATAATACTGGAAATGTTGCCACTGCAATTGGTATTTGAAGCTCTCCTAACTGATTGTTATGCTATTTGTTCTACTGTGAATGCAGTTAAACCAGCAACACAGAAACAGGAGCTGTGGATAACAGGACAGGCACAGTGACACACATGCAACTACATAAAGAATATATTGCTCCGGATGCAGTGGCACACAGGTGCCCTACCTTCATGGATGCTGGCATCAAGGGAACACCTGGCCCTGTTCTGATAACCCAGAGTTTGCAGCAGCCTTCTCATAAACACTAAATCTCCTTTGTATTGTCATTGCTCAAAAAGTGCTCTGAGAGGTGCCTGCAGCAGTACATGCAGATAAGAATCTGTTGGCACGCTAATATTAATTATTGGGACTAATTTAGAAAAATTACATAACAATCTTTATACCATATAGCAGAAGAACTTTAATTACTTTTTGAACATTTTTGAGGGAATGAAATGTGTCTGCTGCTGGAGATTTTAATTTTTTTACAATGAAGACATGAGAAAACCAAATAATGTAGTTTTATACTCACATTGAGGGTGTGTTTTTAAGATAATTAATAAAGACTTTGAAAATTCATGGCTCAGGTTGAACTGCAGGTAGAAAGCAACTGATATTCTCATCATTCAACTCCATTTGTAGGCTTGCAGAATATCAGGAGGTTTTAATCAATATTATATTGGAAGTTTCAGTGGCTATATGTTTATATTCTGTCCTATAGTGAAAAAACAATTTTTATAATACACCAGCTCTAACTCCACAAGAATAATTTTTTTATAGATCCATTGTAAGATTAAACTTCCAATAACTTCAAGAAAAAAGTTAGAACCTTCTGATTACATGCTCATGAATGCTAAGATACAGCTTCCCGCAAAGCTTGCACTATGTCCTGGGTGTAGGCCTGTGGTGGGTTGACTGGTGCCAGCTGCCCACCAAAGCCGCTCTACCACTCCACTCCTCAGCTGGGCAGGGGAGAGAAAATATAACGAAAGGCTCGTGGGTTGAGATAAGGACAGGGAGAGACAGCAATTAGCATCACGGGCAAAACAGACTTGACTTGGAGAAATTAGTTCCGTTTATTACCAACAGGATAATGTGAAATAAAAACTAAACCATAAATATACCTTCCTCCCACCCCTCCTTTCTTCCTGGGCTCAGCTTCACTCCCAATATCTCTAGCTCCTCCCTGCCAGTAGCACAGGGGAACGAGGAACGGGGATTGCAGTCAGTTCATCACACATCTCTGCTGCTCCTTCCTCCTCAGAGGAAGGACTCCTCACACTCTTCCTCTGATCCAGCATGGGGGCCCTCTCGTGGGAGACAGTCTTCCACAAACTTCTCCAATGTGAGTCCTTCCCATGGGCAACAATTCTTCACAAACTGCTTTAGTATGGGCCCATTCCATGGGGTACAGTCCTTCAGGAACAGACTGCTCCAGCATGGGTCCCCCATGGGGCCACAAGTCCTGCCAGTAAGCTTGTTCCAGTGTGGGCTCTTCTTTCCACAGGGCCACAGGTCCTTCCAGGAGATTGCTCCCCCACAGGTTTCCTACCGGGTCTCAGTCTCCTTCAGGCATCCACCTGCTCTGGCGTGGAGTCCTACATGGGCTACAGGTGGTCATCTGCTCCACCATGGACCTCCATGGGCTGCAGGGGGACAGCCTGCCTCGCCATGGTCTTCTCCATGGGCTGCAGGGGAATCTCTGCTCTGGTGCCTGGGGCACCTCCTCCCCCTCCTTCTTCACTGACCTTGGTGTCTGCAGAGTTGTTGCTGTCACATATTTTCACTCATCTCTCTGACTGCAGTTGCTCTTGTGCAGCAACTTTTTCCCGTTCTTGAATATGTTATCCCAGAGGTGCTACCATCCTCGCTCATGGGCTCAGCCTTGGCCAGCGGTGGGTCCATCTTGGAGCCGGTGGCATTGGCTGTGTCGGACATGGGGGAAGCTTCTGGCAGCTTCTCACAGAAGAAGTAGGCCCTTGCTACCAAAACCTGGCCATGCAAACCCAATACAAGGTCCTTGACCTAAAGCTTTGGTAGGACTTAGGGCCTTCTGAAATGAAACAGATTTCTAAGGAAATGGATATAACATCCAGTTTGAAACAGGAATACTGTCTTGTTGCAATATTTTGGATAATTATTTTTTTTTCTTTGTCTGCTGAGAAGATCAAATAGTTGTGTGATTTGAGCTTAGTTTTATATCCAAAATAAATGCTGGAATTTTATGCACACTGCAATTTCTTGTGCCTTCAAATCAGGGAAGAAATTCAAAAAGGCAAGAATTTCGGTAATTCCAGATACTTCTATCCCAACAGCTATCTGCCTTTGGTTGGGTCAGTTGTAAAACCAGGATAATGTTCAGACACTCTCCAAGCTCTCCAAAATCTCCTTGCAATAGAATTTCTTAGTTCAAGCATGTTTTTTGCTTCATGAGAAACTATTAAAACTCCTCTGTGGGCCTCTGTGGCTTCTTGTGGGAGTTCCTAGTAGAATTTTAATTTTCAGAGGGTTTCATGCACTGATTTCTTTCTTTGAACATTATTCCATTATCATAATAGGATAGGTTTATTGTAACGGGTGCTTTCTTCCTTGTTTTCTTCCATGAATAAATAGGACCAGCAGAGAAAGAACATGAAATGCTTTGCTAAACTCCATCATATTATGAGCTGAATACAATGCTGTTCTCACAGTTGTAATACTTATTTCATGCGCATGAAAGTAATGCATAAGTGAAGATAAATACATGTCTAGAAAAGTGTTTTAATGCTCCCAAACTAAATGACTTTAAATTCAACTGAAGAGAAGTTTTTTTCTCTGTAAGTGAGCCTGGTGATACAATTGTTCAATTTCTTAAAGTTAAAACATTATAATTGTTTAAATTCACTCCTCAATAACATGAATGCACTCTAAAAAAACACAAACTCTATTTCAGCATAGCTCACGATTGTGACCATCTACTGACTTTGGTGGAGCTTTTCCTGATTTAAGTTGACACACTGTTAGAGTGATTCTTGTCCCACAGATATTCCTCCATTGGCAGTGAGATCAATCTCATCTAAATTTGGTTATCAAAAAATTATGTTACTGCTCTAACTTTAGGCTACTTCTACAGGCAATGGAGTGAGACAAGCACCTCCAGAGGGCACTTTGTCTTAGCTAGTCTTAGATATATGCTCCAGTATAGGATAAATCTTTTTTCTAAGTGTGTGCCCTTCTCTACGGAGAGCACCTAGAATACGAGCAAACTGGACACTGAACTTTGGGCTGGCTAAATACCCCAAATACATGAAATTAATTCCATGTGATGTTTCCGTTAGAGAAGCTGGCAAACATTTTGACAGCACTTAGAAATGCTACTTGTCAGCCCTCTAGCCAGACTGCAAGCTAAAGGTTGATGCCTCTGCAGCAGGGATGTTAGAAGGCAACACGTGCCTCAAATAGGTATCCAATTCGGTGTGGTGTATTGACTAAAACCCATATTACAAGGTGAGGCAATGTTAACCTGTGAGGCCGTGAGCTGAGATTGTGAGGGTCAGGCAGTCTGTTTGCTGTTGCTGCTTCTTGAGGGTAACCTCTGGCAGAAGTGTGGGGCAGAGAACAGGCAACACAGATAATATTCTGAACTGCTGCTGCTAAATTTGCAAAAGATCCTGCTGCTCCTGCCCAAGGCACGATAGAAACTATTATGGCAATTCTTGAAGGCTTGACGTTTGGGCCCAATTCTCACTCGTTGCCCAACCTTCCCTTTTGTGCACTGAAAGATCAACCACTAAATCAAATTTTTAATAAATTATGACATCCTCTACTCTTGCACTTTCCCCAAATCATCGGTAGGGTTGTAATTGTGAAAACCATAGCAATACTGAAAATACACTGATCGTAAGGATTTTTAAAACCATTCCCTGTATTGCAGTTTAACTAAAAAAGTGGTCTTCATCTGCAAGAGAAGAAGCAAATCCTACTTTTACAGGACTGTTGAAGAAAAGCAAGAGCAGGGGACCAGGAGGACCCCCGTGGGTCAGTGAACACAGCTCTGTCAGGGCAGGCAGCTACATGAACATGAGGAACCAGGGCTATCGTTTCAGCTCTAATGTCATGGCATGCAGTCAAAGCTATTCCACAGGCTGAAACAGCCAGGATAATCCTGGCTAAGATTTATGTTGCCCATGGAGACTAGCTATAGGAAAATGCAATTAGTACAAAAGCAACATAGCGAGTAGTGCAACTGCACTGTTCTCTACTGTAGATATGCCATTTACACGTATTAAACCAAAGATACATAAAGGTATGCTATTATCCAGGCATTCACAAATGCATGATACATACACTAAAAAAAAATCCATAATTAGTTCCAGTGTTCACTAGTAAGATTCCCTGCAGATCTGAATAATAATAAAAAAGTCCTTTCTGTTGTATAAAAGGGATTCCTATGGCATTTCCTAGTCTAACCTTCATCCTGCAACAGTTTCACTTTAAGATGATTGAGAATATGCAAATATATATAAAAGGTAATTTTAGGCTTATATTTAAATAATTAAAGTAGCCTTATAATATGATTTTCCTTGTTATACAAATTTCTCTGTTTTGGTTTCCCTGGTTAGACATACCAGTATGTTTAGTTGCCAATTTACAAGGGAAATTTGTTTTTCTGCTAGGCCTTTAAATAACATTACAGTGATCAAAATTTATTTAATAAGAAAACTTATACATAGATGTGGTGCTTTACAAAACTCGTTAAAGATACAGTCACCTGAAAGTCTCTGGGTTAGTTAGTTCAAATATTTAAATATTTTACTGTTTTCTCCACCTTGTCTAGTCATGTATGTATTCATACATGTAAATGTATGAATTGAACATGCTGCTATGATGTCAATGAGATAATATTTGCCATTAGTAACAGTATTAAAATGTACAGTTATTATTTTTTCTAATCCAGTGAATCTGATTTGCCATTTTCTAGCATCTTGTAGCACCTCCCAAGCCATGTCAGAGTGGCACCGAACTTGAACAGTCCTACTGGGATGGAGGTTGGATACAACTGGACACCGCTGAGTGGCTGGACTGAGATGGAGCTGGTGACTGCCACATCCAGCTGAGGGAAACTGGAAAGTGTCCTGAATTTCAGCTTCCTTTTGAAAACCTATATGAGCTCTGGAGCTCTTTCATAGCCTTTCACTTGAGTGGTCGGATGGATGAGTGGCAGAATGGTCACATTAGCAAAACTTCATGAGTGCTGTGTTAACACTGTACTTTCCTGCACAGATTTAAATGCCTTCACAGGATGGGAACACACGTCATGAAGTCCAATTCTGTTTATAATAGTGTAAATTAACAGACTCGGAGACACTCCTTTTTTAAAACAGTGTCTGGCAAGAATCTGCCTCTGATTCTACATGCACAAGATAGAACTTAAGTAAAGCACAAAACTTTTTGTTTATAATATTCTCTAAGGCAAAGCAAACTCCGATATGACTAAATATAAGCAGCGTAGTAGATTTAAATATCTGTAAGTAATAAAGTGTTTCAGTAACATTTTTAGTGTTAAAATGCAATTATTTTCATACTAATTAAGGCACTTTGCAGTATTTCAAGTTTAAGAATTTTTGGCTCAAATGACCAAATATGGACAAATAAGATACGTCAAAACAGACACCAGTAGGCAGAACACTAAACTTTCCAGTGCAAACACTTAAACTCAATGCAATACATGGAAAAGTGGTTAGTAGTACTATTTTTTCAAAGAAATAATACTTACAAATATACTGCACAGTACTACAGTAGTAGCAGATGTGATGTTATCAGGGTTTGACAGCATTTTCACATAAATTATTGTGTAAGCATGGTTAATCATTATGTACAGGTGGTTTGCCACCTGTTTAATTCAGTTTCAAGCTGATTTACACAGCTTTTAAGGCAAACAACCCCCCTTCCAAAATTACAGTTTTGTTTGTGTATCAACTAATGTGGACAATTCTATTTCCCTTCACTTCCTGCCACCCCCCAAAGATACCCAGAGAGAGTAGCAGGTTTTGTCTCCCTTTATATCCTTGTTTTAGCTGGTAAGTTGTAGAAGTGCAGTTATAATGGTAAACAGATGGTGCTAGCCCCTCTAAAATGGATTTTTACCTGCTGTATGAACAGTGGTGATTTCATCACTTGTCTTTCACCGTTGTGTCTCTAAGTTTCTGGTTATATGTTATAGCCCATGTGAAAGACTATCCCCCTTTTACAAGCTAAAACTTCTCTTGTTCAGGTGTAGTACTAGTTAGTTATGATATAAAAAAATCCAGTTAATGCTTGGGTAATCTTGATATGTAGCACATGTAAGTTGTAGGATGTCGAGAAATGCTCACAGCTTTATAGTAAAGTAAAAATGAAGGGAGGATCTCAGTGTACCTGCAGGTGGGAATCCCAGTATCAGCACAAGTTCAGTGTACATAGCTATGTTTATGCTAATACTAAAAGGGAAATTACTTCTCGCTCTGCTTTTGGACAAATTAGATCTGAATTTTAGTCTAAATTTTTCATCCTGTGTTTGCCTGATTCAGCCTGCTGTTGTACCCTGGGGTAGGTTACAGCTGTCACTGACTGCTTTTTTGATTCTTCCTCCCCTTAATGTGGGTTAAAGATCTACAATTGACCCTGTTCCTATCAGGTATTCTAAAACATATAAAAATATCCAGAAACCTGTTGATATTATTAAGTCTTCTCTAACTTCATCCCTACATATCCTCTACTTGCTTTTAGGGATATCAGCAGCCTTTTTGATTTGTGCTAGCACTGTATTGAGCAAAGGGGAGCACTGGTCTGGGAGTGTCGCTTCAGGGCTATAGGAGATCCACATTTCACAATGTCCTCCAAGCTCTATGTTATTTCAGCAACACATCTTTTACCTACTTCTATCATCACTATTTATTATCACCCCCCCAACTCCTGTCTCTGCATTTCCCAGCTCAGGATGAGTCCAGCTTGCAGGTCCTTGTAGTTGGTCCTTCCAGCTCACTTGTTGGTGAGGACTCCAAACAGCCAAAATATTCCCCTTCCCTCCAGATCTGAGATCTTCCTCTGATGCTTTTCTCTCCAAAATATGTCCAAAATTATGCAAAGTCACCAAGTTAGGTTCTGTCCTGATTCCATTCTGTGCTGTATGTCTGCTAAAGGGAAGGCAGCTTCGTCTCTGCTAAACATCCTAGTACAGACATACAACACACCTTTGCACCCATCACTGCTGAATGTGTTAGAAGAATATTATTCAGGCTGCTGAGATCAAGCTTTGTCAAGCTGGAAATGACAAGATTTTACAAAATAGCCTAATCCTGTGGCCTTCTGTGTACATTTAGTGCAAAAATGGCATCCCAAAGCTGAATTTCTCTATCCAACCATTTAATTATTGAGGGTGCCATAGTGTACAAACATAAGATCACATTCAGGTTTATGCAGAAATTTGATGTTTCCAGAGTTGTTTTTTCTGTTATATGTGCATATATGTGTGCATACATGTGCATATTCTACCATAGGCAGGTAGGCTCAGCAGGACATAAACCCTGCAGCACTGCAGGAGGCTTCTGCTGCTTGTGATAAGAAAGTAACTATATAAGCAGGAGATAGAAGGAGTCAAGAAAGGCCTGTATGTGCTGTGGAAAATCTCAACTATGTGTGCCTCTGAGCTCAGGCAAGAAATGCAGTGTTTGCTAGGTGTCGTGTCCCAAGATGACATGCTCAACACTGCTTTTCCTTAAAGCTCTGAGGTCTTACGTGCTCCCATTGAAGTAGCTGCTAGTGATAATTACTTTGTTAGTTGAATAGATTCAGTCTTTACAAGTTTGTGATCAAGGTTTTTTAATAAATATTTTTGGCATGCTGACAAAGCTTTTCTGAGAAATGCAAATACCAGGAGGGAAGCAGTGATTTTCAGCATTTTGTTTTAACAAATGCTTAGTTAAATTTCATGACATAAAAAACATAAAAACAACAAAAAAGGAGGATCGAGGCACATTTTCCTTTGCCTCTTATGAAATTTCAAAAACCTGTTGAGGCAGGCAAGGTATAAGTGCAAAATCTTAAAGGCTGCAAAAACTTTTTCAAATACAGAAGGTTGTATTTCCAGTTGGTCTCTAATAACATACACCAGAACTTGTGTCCTATCTTTAGAACTAGATATTTTACTGCTGATGTAGACCAAGAGATAGAAAAAAAGCACCCAGCAGTTGATTTAACACACCTGTGGAGAAAAAAAAGCTTTTTCTATTCAGTTCTAGAGGACCAATCCACGTGTGGAAGGTGATGACATGGGTCTTCAGGAAATGGTACCACTCAGGACAAAGTTGTGCCCATTTGCAATATAGTGCTACTTGGAGATGAGCTTTATCTCTCTGTCTGTCATCCAACCTATCTGCGTGTCTGTGAGCTGGCAGAGCAGGCATGCATGTTTCACATTAGGGGAAGGATTTGACAGAGGGGTACAATGGGGTGAATATACATGAATTACAGAATTTTATTATTCCTACTTTATGTAATGGAGTAGGAATAGGAATGACATGTGATTAGGGAAATACATCCAGGGCCTGGAAAGCAGATGGGCTGAACTGAAAAGCTTTTGCTGCTGTGGAGCGAATGAGTGGTGGTGACAAGTACGTTTGTCTTCAGTTTGCTTGTCTAATTTACTGGAGGGTTCCAAAGGGTTAAGTCTACCTGATAGTTTCAGAGTTCATCCAGAATGTTTTCAGCTTGTTGCACCTAAGATCAAACATTGGGCATCACCTGAATTTTTGGGGTTATTTCCCAGGAAAATGACATTAGCATAAGTTCATTTGCATGGGACTGAACACAGGTGGAATTTTACTTGTGCATTTTGTTTTTTTAAATAAACAGTTTGAAATGGGTTTACCTAGTTAGAACTGTATGAAAACACTGTTGCTTAGTGTATAAGTAACATAGGTGGCCTATTTTATTGCAAGTTGTTAGCCCTGTTGAGAGGGTGCAAGCTTCGTTTGATCGTACCTGACTATCAACTTAATGTGTCATTTACCTCACCGCTTCTCCATCACTGTTCCCTGTCCAAATATTAGCAGGTTTGTTTACACAATTATAAATAACGGACCAGAGAAAACATTCATGGCAATGGTCACTTAATGAGGGGACTTATTTAATTGAAACCATGAATCTGACTAAGTTCCTACTCTGATGTGATCTGACAAAAATGATCATAGGATAAAATTGCTGCTTGCTGATCCCCACCTATCTTACATCTCAACTTGCTGCAAGATTGAGGCAAACTGCACCAATTTACTGCTCCCAACTGCCTGATAATGGACACTTTGCTGTGCACTCTCCCTTCATTACAGCACAGGTCAGGGCTGTTAACAGGGGCTCTTGCCACTTTTGACAGATAGTCACTACCAAGATGAATGGCACTAGCCACATGACCACTTAGTACTATGCTTTTCCTTTCTAGCACCTTTAAAGCACTTATATTTTTTAAAAACTCACTTCATCCTTTAACTCTTTATTAACTAGGAGAATCAATAGGAATCTGCTGAAACTGACCTCATGCAATTCTTCTAAACTTAATTGGGCACATGGCTATGAATACATCTAGGCATTTGTTGCATGCCAGTAACTAAAGATTCATTTAAGCATTTATTTTAAATTACTTAAGGACTTTCAAGCAATTTACTCAGTTTTTCTGTATATACCCTAGTGTTAGATTTTAGAACTATTAAAGGCATAAGGGCTGCAAGGACTGAATCAAAACACTAATTATCTTTTTTTTTTTACTTTCTACTGAAAATCTTTGGGCTTGAATTTGTGGATTATTGTAATGTAAAGTATTTCTATTTTCCAAATTTCCTATGTCTGCTTTTGACACTATCTGCCTGAATATTAACAATTTTCTCTTTAGCAAATTTTTTGTTTTGCTAACAGACTTGGGAAGGAATACCCAAAACATGCAAATACAAAGCACTTAATGACAGAATTGCTTAGGTGCATTCAGTTAGCTAAGACAAATTGTTTCTGAGACAGTGACAGGCATAGTTTGAACACATAGCTCACTGTGTAACACGACAGAGCAGTATATAGCATTTAATTTCAAAAACAGCAGAGGTGAGTAGACAGAGAAACTTTTCTAAAAACACATTTATCTTTTTTAATTTTTGCTAATGGTAGCTTTGATTTAAGTCTCACAGAATTTCTATATATGGAAACAGGAAATTAGTTCTTTATATCAGCTAGGATGCTACGCTCTCAGCATGCAGCAGTCCAGTGCCAGAAGATGACCAAAATGTGATCAGGATCAAAACAGGATCTTGGTGCCTGATGTCCTACATAATCTGAAAGTCTTCCCATCTGTGGTCACTTAGTGAAGGGGCTTTCTTGAGCCAAAAGCACCAGTAAGATGATAAGCATATTTTGAGCAATGGGAGTGCCAGGACTGTCAATCTAATTTTTAAGAGCCAAGTATGAAAGTTTTGGTGAAGCTGATATTTCATAGACAATTACCATGAAAATCCTCTGGCCAGCTTTGAATTACTCTAACTTGGAAGAGCACTGTTTTAAGTAGTAGCATGCAAGAAACTGCACTGAATCTGCACACACATGTTGATGAGCCTTTGAGTGTAGTTCAAAAGCATTCGGCTCTCCTATGCTCTTTGGCAGGCGGCTGGAAAAAAGGCAAGTCTGCTGGAGAAGGCCAATGCATTCTCCAACCTGATGAAGATATGATTTCCTTTCATGACTTCTATTTACTCCTTCTTCTCCGTTCAGTCTATGTGTGTACCTTTTTCCTATTTCAGCTTTGTGCTGTGCTTTCTCCTGTGCAACTAATAGGGTCAACACCCCAGAAGACCATACTATGGACCGCATACAGGCAAGAAGGCTCCTGTTTTGTTTCTTCTCTTCTGGTGTATCCAAAACTGAGGGAACCAGCAGAAGACTGGGAAATTAAGGTCTTCTTTCTCCCCTTAATTCAAGATACAAGAGAAAGGTTTTGTAGCAATGTCTCCCAAGAAGCAACTATTGTGTAAATATATCTCTTTCTCTTTCCTACTGTCCTGGTTTTGGTTAGGATAGGGTTAATTTTCTTCTTAGTAACTAGAAAGCACTGCGTTTTGGTTTCAGTGAGGATTGTTATGAGAACAATGTTGATAACATACAAAGACACAAGAACAAGAGGACTGGAAGTGGAAGGGTGGAGTGGAGGAGAAAAGTGTAGTAGTTAGTGAAACCCAGCACTGACAGCTGGATATGCCAATAAGATATTCCATATAATATTATGTCATGTTTAGTATATTAACCGGGGCTGACCAGAAAGGGGGGGCTTGTCTTGGGAATCACTCGAGCTCACTTTTCTGGGATTGCAATTTCAGTTTCGGGGTTCCTTTTCACTTCTCTCGGATCGTTATCGGTGGGTGGTGAGCAATTGTACTCTGCATCACTCATATATGTGTACATATATATATATATATATATATATATATAGTTGTTATCATTATTACTCTTATTATTCTTATTATTTTTATTTTATTTTACTCTAATTATTAAATTGTTCTTATCTCAACCTACAAGTCTCCTCACCTTTACCCCTCCAGTTCTCTTCCCAGTTCCCTGGGGGGGCAGGGGAAGGGGGTGAGGGGAAAGGCTGTGAGTGGCTGTGTCTTGTTTGGCTGCCAGCTAAGTTAAACTATCACACCTACACAGGCAGTAGGCAGTGCTGCTGGATCAAGGGAAGTGAGTGTAGAGGAAAGGACTCACAAGAGATGGTATCTTGTCTTGCTAGTGAACTGCTGAGAAGCCCTTTCAGCCCTGGATGTAAATATCGTTCTCTCCTGTCTGGATCTGCCATTCCAGGAGGATGTCCAGAACCTGCTTCTTCCATCTTTCTGTTCAGTGTACTACAACTAATGCCTGAGCCGCCCCTCAAAAATGAGGCGAGGGTTTTTTGCTGCTCTTTGTAGAGCATGTGGAGAATCAACATCTTCCATCCCTTTGGAATAGTTGGTGTCTGGATTTTCATACTCTGACCTGGCAGTTGCTTCATCTCCTGTGCTGACCTGTGTGCCTCAAATCTCTACTGCTGCTGAAGGTAAGAGGAATAGGAGCACACATGTTCCCATATGGTCAGGCCACATTTTCTGGCTGTAATTATACTAACAAGATTTTTTATTCAGACTATAAACAAGAAAAATCACTTGCAAAGTTGTGATTCTTCTGTATCTTCTTGTAAAAAGAAAAGTACTTTGGGTATTTCTGACTTAAAAAAAATAAAAAAATTGTTTTTTTCACATTACCACACAGAAGTGTGGTGCTCCTTGATTCTATAGGTCACTAGTGCCATTACCCAGTAGGCAGAGACCATTGCTTTAAAGACAGACCTGTATCCATGGCAACACGTGTTTCAACATGTATATTTTCAAACATATACAAGGGCAATCTCTGTATATAATGTTTGTGCTTTAACATAATCATGTGACCTGTGACACGTAAGCTGTGACTGCCATGATCTCGCTGCCAATGCTCCATGCTACGTCTTTTGCTCAAGACGGACGCCGTGCGTCACGGGGAGACTTCACTTTTGCTCTTTCCTGTGTTGTTGCTTTCCTTAATCCAACACAAATGCCACTCACACTGAAAGCACACGCCACTCTCTGTGCATGGAAAAAAACCCTGTGACAATTATCATGGCTTTGATTAACAGCAACAGTGAGCTGGGGGTCGGGCACCTCCCCAACATTAATGACTGCCCAGGTTAAGGGCCCCATTCTCAAACGTCAGGTCCTCAACTTTTCCAGCTGGTCATTAACAGGCAGAAATGCCTGCTCTCAGGGCCATTATTGTTTAATTAATGCAGACTATAAAACAATTTTCACATAGTTTCGCTCTATAAAATCTCTAGAAATTGAATAGTATCTCTAAAGAAAGCATGAGAAAGTTATTTGGTATTATTTATTAATTTGCTCGCTTACTATGAATACATAATTAATGATACAGGACAATTTTAAGGAAAGATCCAATAGAAATAATTACACTGAACTCGCAGGCTTTTAGGGTTGCAAGAAACTGTCACTCAGTTTACACGCAATTAATGTTTTTCTCTCTCTATCTAATTCTTGATCATTTCACTATGCTTTGCTCTTGACAAACAGTCAAATTATGTGGTTACAACTGCTATTAGATTTACACTGCATTGTCTAATTCACTTTGCCTCATGAAATTAAATGAATTATTAAACACATAATCTGTTATTCCCTATTAAAATTAATTGATTTTCATGTCAGTTTAAAACTAATGAATTGTCTGGGGATATTCTCATAAACCTCATCACATAGCAGGAAGATTATTTTATTTCTCATCATTTCTGATAATGATCTTTAGAATATGATACCGCTATGCCCTCACACAGTAGCAAAAATATAATTATTCCAACACAGGCTTTTCAACTGGTTTACACAAAATGCTTTCAGCTGTTCTGTGTCAGAAAAAAAAAATATGTAAAAATTATTAATGACCTGAAAACCAGAACTACCTGTAAACAAAGATACTCTAGATTGACATGAATTTAACAAAAACCACAGGCTGGTCCAAGATTATAAATTTTCTGAAGATACTTAGCTGATATTTAAAAAAAAAGAAAAAGAACGGAAGAAAAAAAAAAGAATGGGAAAAAAGAAATAAAAGAAAAAAAGAAGGCAAAGGGACCACACTGGGTAAATTGCTCTCTGTCTTCTTGCTGGTAGAATGAGTGGCGAGGTAATCGCCTCCCCAGATTAAAGCAATATCTTGACAGATTAAAAACCAAACAGTGTCATGTTAAAGTGGGTAAAACTATGAGTAGTAGCTTCTGAGAGACACGTTTAATATGGTATTCCTCAGAGTATTAATATTTCAGGGACTTGTCCAGCTATGTCTGAATAAAATAATTAATTAAGAAAATTAATTATAAAATTTAGACACAGTCCTCCCCTCATGTCTCCTCTCTCCACAGCTTCTTTCCAGCCTGGTTCCTTTAATTTTGCTGAATTCAGCTTCATCGTTTAGTTTATTTGACGTTGTTATATTCCTATAGACATCTATAAACCCCATTCAGCTCTTTTGTCTGCAAGCAGCTCCATTGCTTCATGCAACACAATTCACCAACTCACTTTTAATACTCCTGATTGCGGTGCTCATCTAAACCAGCAGCACTGGCATCAAACAGTGGTCTCCAGCGTGTAGCATTGACACAATAGCTTCCCAGGGTTTTGAGAAAGCTGCTAATTTCACCTTTCAGCTGAGATCAAGCTCTTGCAAAACTGAAGCAGTCCAACAGTGTTCGACAACATTAAAGTTCCTAGGATTTTAGTTGAATAGACTTTCTCTTTATTTATTTATTTCTACAGCTCGTTCCTGTTTTATGCATGTGATTGCTATTTACCAGGAAACAAACATTATTTATACCCTGCGTTTTAAAATCTTGAAAGGCTATGTGTTCCCTGACTTCCTTCTAACTCTGACTTCTAATGTGTTCTTTGACTTTCTTTCAACTCTCAGAGAAATTATTTCAAACAAGCCCAATTATACTTCCTTTAAATGTGTCTCCGTGTTTCATTTCAAGCCAAAAAATGCAATGGCATGATGAAAATTAAAAATGTTTAATGGAACAAAACAGTATTTTGCTATTGTTTTCATAGACTTATTATGCATAAGCCTACAAATATGTCTAAATAATATTTATAGTATAATTTTAAGCAGCTTGTAAAGCTTATTGAATTTTACTCTTTATTAGCATTCTGAATTCTGGAAATTTTAATTCAATCAAGGAGTCATCATAACCCTTTTAGAAATGTTTGTCTGAATACATAAAGAGTAGTGCAATGGCAGCATGAAAACACCTGTGGTTAGTCTGTATACTGATATCCAAACTGTGGTTTGGTTTACAGGGTTCTTTCAGACCACTGAAAAGGTACGTCGAGTTGGTTGGGGGGTGGTTGTTCCTCCCAAAGCCAATTTGTCTGATCTGCTGTCTGGTTTGGGTTTCACAGTTTTTCTTTACAACTACCATCCCCACAGGCTCTAGATACTTTCTGCATAAATTGCATCATCAAATGAGTGACACGGAGGGACTTCACAAACATCATTATCACCTGGTGCTGCTAATGGGAAAGCCTAAATAAAACAATTCTTCTTTTTTGTTGTTTTAATTTTCACCATCACTCCCCATTTCCATTGTTGTGGCAAGTCTCCACAGTCTCATTCTCACCAAAAGTCACACTGTAACTTGTCAACATTTTGTCTTGCACTCATGCAAAAGTGCTTAATCTGTTGTGCTCCGAGGTGCATTGTCCTGACTTACATCACCAAGGCTACTTCCACTCAACGTCCTTTCTGACAGCTGAATGGCAGCTGCTGTCACATGATGATGAGGAAGAGTTGAACTCTGTCTAGGTGATTTGTGTCTCAAAACAAGGAGAAGAAGCTTTCCACAGAAGATGTGGGCTTCTGAAGGGTGGATTAGACCAGTGAAGGTTCTTGGTGCTTGCTGACTTCATTTCCTCTGGACTCCATCTATTTGCATGTGCTGGGACTTGCTCAGGGCATTACAGGAGATCTTTCCTCAAGCTCAGCTCCATGGGAGCAGCCACCAGCCTTGCAAGGTCAGGGCAGAGTGGGGCTCTCCCCCAGCTTGTAGGAGATGAAGAGTGTCACTTAAAAGGCTGATGTCCCTTCCCAACGAATATGAGATGTGAGGAAGAGGAGGAGCACAAGAAATGGCCTGTAACCTTCCTCTTTAGAAGGGATGAGGACTGCTTTAACTGAGCCAGTGGGGCCTTCCTGAGTTGGAATTTAGCAATAGCAACACAATCACTATTCGCTTATAAAAAAACACCGGTCTCTACAGTGGGATGAGACATTTTTATAGCCCCACAGTGGGGAGGATATACCCACCTATTAAAGCTGTTGAAAGAGATTACCCCAGGTCAACACAGGAAAATGTAGCCTATATGTTACCAAGGACCAAAAAACCTACTTGGTATTATTAGTAAAATTAAGATTCCACGTACTTAGTGGCATTCCAGTGGCAGCAAAACTCCAGGGAAATGTGTCTCTGTGGAAGATACCGTGGAAAATGCATTTGTTGCTATGCTCCTATATTTATTAAGAACATTACAAAAACTTAACTTCATATCAGCAATTTGTATCTTTACTTTTCTTTAAGAACGAATAGCTTTCTAATCTTTATGATCAAAAAGAAAGGGATCATTTCAATTATTTATTATTTATTCAGTAAGTATGTGTATAATAAATTCAAGAAGGTATTTACTAGATAATTACTATTATTATTTATTATTTGCATTGCCTTAACTCTTAGTACAAAGATTATTTTCTGAACTGTAAATGAGAAACCAGAAATGAATTGTCTTTTTAATTTTAGCAGTTCCATCACTCCAGTCTGTAAAATTTTTTCTTTCATTATACTGGAAAATAAAGAAAAGTCATGTCTGTATATTGAATTCCTCCATCTATTCCAATATTTAATATGAGTTTTGTGAAAATGGTGTAAACAATACATTATTTTTATTTATGAAAGAATACAAAATTAAATTAAAAATTTTGAAAACCAGTATAGAGGTATTCAAAGGCATATTCCTGATTGGGGGCATTTTTTCTTCTATGTAATCTGTATCAAAAGTTTTAAGATCATTTTGGATCCAAAACGCTATGCAAAAATAAGTCTTTGTGATAGTTTCAGTCATTGATGAGGTGATTCCTATAAGAATGCCCATCTGTTGTGTTAATGTGAGATTTTTCTATCAAATTCTTGAAGTGGGAATTTAATCTGTTCCTTTAGACACCATGCAAATTATTTGCTTTGTTAGCATGGAGCCGAATATCTCTGTGTGCACAGTGTAACCAGTTTATCAGGAAGAGGTAGCATGGTGGCAAATAAAGTTTTATGTCAGGCAACTTGGAGTGAAAATTCTCCAGCAGTGAATATTCAAGTGCTAAACAATGAGGAGCAGGCTGAGTGTTGGCTTTGGTGCCAATAATAATACATAGAGGAAAAAAATATAAAACTTTAAAACCTTACAAATGTGAAAATATATGTTCTTCATGGTCATACCCAATTGCCAAAAATAAAGAAAAAATCTCCACACACACACCCAGATGCATAAGCTTGCAAAGAGAACAAAGACTGCTATAAATATTCCAAGAAGCCAATAAAAAAACTAGGAGTGGTTAGTTCTCCTGTGTAATGGGCTGCCATAAAAGCTTTTATTGTTAAGGGAGTTACTTTACTAAGAGCTGTATGAAGAAAACTGAATGAATGTGAAAAATTGCATGCAATAACCTGAACTGAAAGATGATTATCAACCTCTGAGTTCTATGCTTTTGAGTGGGTGCTGCTGTTAGAAGATTGCCGTTGTGGTTAAAGAAAAGCTTGTTTTGTACTACTACCCCTCCTCCAGGTGTACAGAGAGTCAGTGTGTTCTTTGGTGCCTTTGTCTGTCCATATTAAATGTCATTTTTTAAAATTGGAGGGCCTGATCCTGCAGTTTTGCTTTCAGGAGGCACTTCTCCTGCATGCCAGAACATTTCCATTGAAGTAATTTTTAGGATTTAAGGGTGTGACCACCCAGTCCTGGAAGGAGAAGCAATCAAGATTCACTATGACAGCTATGTTGCACTGAACCAAGGAGGGTGTTATCCTGCAGGCCAGAGTTTTTAAGTGGAGCTTGACCTAAAACCACAGAACTCACTCCCCTGTGTGACTCAGATGACTGCTGAACCAACGACTTCCCAGGAATAAAAGCAGATTTTCTTTTTGTTACTGTTTTTTTTTTTTTTTTTGTTTAGCAAGGCATTTACAAGTACATCAAATGCAAACACTGACAAAAAAATAAAAACCCCATAAGCTGTTTCTCTTACAGCTGCGAAGGAAGGAAGTAAAAGACGTGGCTGTTTCTATACTTCACTATATGGGAGGTGATCTGAGTGCTGTGCTAATTAGGACCTTATCAGTGACTAAATGAATAGGCAGGTATCATACACATTCCATGTCACTTCAAAGGAAGCTCCAAACACTGAACATTTACAACGTCAGGCATTTAGATATAGTCACTTTACAGAATATCTTTCCGCCTTTGATTCTCCGGCCAGCTTTTTTTTTTTTCTCTTTCCAGTACTTACCAAACACACAAGGCCAGAGGATGGCTGCAAATCAGAAACCCAGTAGATACATCTGCCTAGAGTTTCCCACAGAAATGTTCAGTGCCTCTCTTTCACAGTTTCATCTGTGTTCATGATTCTTTATTGTTCTTGCTGACATTCTCAGAGATCAAGTCAAAGAGAAAAACACTAACATAATCTTTACTAGTTCTCTTTCTTTTCTCTTTCCAAGAGGTAAAAGTATTTTGAAAGAATAATTGAAAGGAAGATATTGTTCGATCTTCTGCAAAATCATTGCAATGAAAATTGAAAACATAGGAGTTTAACATCCTTTCATAAATGAGAACCAGATTATCCTAGATTCACTGAGATTTGCTTTTTTCCTAAAAATCTCAAAGAATTGATACACTGTGTTAGTATAATTTTAAGTATATTGATATTTATATATTTTACTTTATCCTAATAAAAATACCCATTCAGAAGGTCTGAAGCACTAACTCATTTTTGACATTACAAGACCACATACAAATTTCAGCTAATTCTCCATAGCAGACACTGTTCTGTAGACAAATAAGTTTTGCCCTGCATTGGCCATTAAGCTAATCTCCTCAAAGGTTAACAAATCAATGCTGTTGCCAGTGCACCCTGAACACAAGAGAGGCAGTGCTGTGCCACAGCAGGAGCCTGCTTCAGTGATGTGAGGCTCCTCTGAAGAGCGTCTAGCCAGAAATCATCCCTTCCCAAGAAGGAAGCATCTCTTGGACTGCATAAATGCTCCTTGGGGAGAGAGAAGGCTGGTTGCAGATCACTTGATTTCCTAGATAGTGTTTCTGCTGAGAAGCCATAAATTGTACAAACCTCAGACTGCCTGAAAATAAAAAAATCCTGCACAACACATATTCTCTTCACCTATATCTGCCTTTGGGAGTAGATTCAGTAGCCATAATCACGTATCACAGGCCATTTTAACACCTTCAATAAGAGCAGCAGGACTAGCCCTTCATTATTTTCGGGAAGTTTACATGATTTGTACCTGAGATTAAGGGTACTGTCTGCTCTGCTTTTCCCTGTATATCTCACCAGATTGGGAGAACAGGCTGCACCTGTCAGGTTGAAATGTGTCTTTTTTGCTTTTTAGCATCAGGCAGTTCTCTGAGTCCACATCTCCAAGAGGGGACAGCAGGTTCCTACAAGAGAGCACCTGGCTGTGTGTATTAGACCCAGTCCAGTTTGCTATTTTATCTGCTGTGCCCCTGATGGAGGAAACCTTTGACAGGGAAGTCGATCACGTTTGCCCCTTTCAGCTCTGGGCATGCAAACGGTTGGTATAACCATTAGGCTGGGAACTGACCACCAAGGGGGACACATGTTGAAAGGAAACATGTTCTCAGCGAAACATGTGGCTGGTAGTGGCGGGAGGCTAAAATTGCTTCTGGCCACGTGGGATAGAGGGCATGGTTTGACGTGGCACTTCATTGCATCTCACCTCTGCAGGTTCTGCCTGAGCTGTTTTCTGTTGCATGTACAACACACCTGCTACAAATCTCAGCTAACCTTACCTTAGTAAACATATAACTTGCTTGCAGCATTTCCAGGTGAAATTGTGTCATGTTTCTCTCACTGTCATTGTCTGGCTGAGATAATAGGTTGCTGCAGACCAGCTGCAAGAACCTGGGAGTGTTCCAGGTGGAGAAAGACTTCTGAACATCAGACTGAGCTGGAAATAGCAGAAGGCTATTCCGAGCTTGAAATTAGAGAAGCAGCTGCGTGGCAGTGGCTGCATGGCTTTCTTGGGGAAAAACCTCAGTCCCTGAAACTTTCCTGTAGTGTACTTTGAAATTTAAAAGGTATGTTAGTAGTTGTGCAAATGGACCTGCCCTACCTGCACTACCGATACCACCCATGTGCTTGGGAAGTCTCAGCATCTCCAAGCGTGCCAGAACTCCTTAGTTTTGCTCCACACAATTGTAAAATATCATCTAATTCTCATCCTCCCACTCCTGAGAATTGACTTACTGCTTTTCAGTGAGTTACTTAAGTTGCTTGTAAGGCAACAGTCTTAACTAAAGAGGTGCTCCCTTGTCATTTCCCCAGGAAATTAAGGGTATTCTTGAAAGCTATCATAACAAAAGATTTGCTATAAGAAATGTTTACACAACAATTATGGCTAAACAAAAGGAATTACCTAAAAGGCCAGTGCTGCAGCATCACTCAGGATAAAATTCCGTTGGAATTAATGGAAGTTTTGTTTGAGAAATGACTTAATGTTGGATCTATAGAGACATAATTGAGGAAAAATGCATTATCATTTTGGGCTACGTATGATCACTTGTTGAGCAACAGTAGAAAATTTTGTTCATAATGAGAGCTTATTTGGTTTGGTTGCCTTAAGTTTTCAGCTTCTAATTATGGTCTTTAGAAGACAATGGAGACATCTTAAAATAATAAGAATGCTGCTAAAATTGCTGTGGCTGCTGCGGTATTACAAAGACAAATGTTGGCTCCCTGTGTATAGTATACATTTAACCTGCCATGAAATACAGAGCATTTTACAGGTAAAATGTAAAGGGATGCATTTAGTAGCTATCAAATGAACATTTGATGTTGTATTTGAAAGTAACTACTTAACCTAAAATATTATTTTATTAAATTATAAATTAAAGTATGCTACACCAAAAATACTTGCAATTTCCTTCTGTTATCATGTGAGTTATTATAATGCAAAGTTACAGGTTCCTGGAACATAATGAAATTCAAACTTGCATTCTTAGTGCAGTTGCCATGGCCAATTCAGCTGAAAATGAGAATTATAGTGAGAGCATTTCCTGGTCTTTGACCCCTCTTACAGGGTTTTAAAAAGCAGGTTTTTTTGTAGAGCATTAACCTCATTTTCAAGCAATTCATTTCTCTGAGTAATATGAGAGGTGTTAAAATACTTCAATAAATGGAAAAGTATTTAAACATCTTTTATTCTAAGTTTCAAAAGACTGGACATTTAACTTCAAGGATTTCTGGCTGTGTAATGCAAAAGACTAACAATAGAACTGACTGTAATAAAATACAGTCTCTGGTATATATACATATTTATTAAGATAATGCTTCATGACAGGCAGTAAGAGACAGATGTATCTGACAAGTTATAGTTACATATATTTTATATTTGCATATTTGTCTCTATTTTACTCTTAACTGCACATAAGAAATAGTTGAGGGGGGAAAGGAAAAAAAAATCTGTTGATCCTGGACAATGAAAGGGAATTTCATGGGTCCTTATGGTATTCTGTGCACCTTTCTAAAAAGCCATTATACGTGTCCTATAATCCTACATCACCAACTGACTGGTCCTGAGCTAAATGGAGATGCATGTTTTAAGTGTGTTAAAAGTCCATATTTTATTTTGCTTTCAGAATCTTCATACATGCACTAAATTATGGCCATGGATTCTTACAAAAGTGACTCCTGCTGAAGTCAATGGCACTTGGTTTATAAAGAAATCAGTCTTATCCTCTCTGGCATGGAGAATAAATGTGTCTGAACAACAAAACCTAAATAGTAAATATTAAACGCTAAACACTAAATGCTAAATAGTAAATATTAGACAATAAATGCTAATAATGAGTCTGTTCAGTACCAAAATTTTAGCTGCTTTATGGTAGAGATAAGATTGAATCATTGCAAATATTGTGTTATTAACTAAATGGCCTTAAATGCTGATTGCAAAGTTAGATCCCATCCATGTTGCCAATTTTGGCATTTTGTGAGTTTTGCTTTCTTATTTTTACACTTTGACAAACAAGCATCAACTTAACACTTAGGTGGCCTGCAATAGTCTTTACTTTCCAATGAGTATTGGAAATTACAATGAACTTTCTACACAAAGTACTACAGTAAATTTAAGAAATGATGCAGCATACAGGAATAACATTATTTCATTATCCTGGAAAAGAACTATACAGTAGAGGTGTAAAAATGTAATTCTGAGTGAGTGGGGACTTAACAAGAAGATTACTTGTTTTCAAATCAGGTTGCAAAGATATGAGAAGTGTTATTTAATGTGGTGGCACTAAGCACCTGACCTGCTGACTGCAGACTGGAGTGTTGTAGGCTTTTAGGGCCAAACAGTGGCAGAGTGTTGCTATGTGATAGGGCACATCCTGTCAGATACTCTTGTGTGCACATAAAGGTGTACATCTGATGGGAATGAATGGATTTTCTTGAAAGGAAACCAGACTGTCTCTGATTGTATGTTTGAGACTGACTCACTATTTGGGAAGATTATATATTTTTTTTAATCTCAGCACACTTGATTTCCCTGAAACTCCCCTTTGACTTACTGGTAAGCGTCTACCAGCTCATGAGTCTGGTATACAGATGCATCAACTGCAATGCAAGAGACCAGCATGCAGCTCTCTCATTTTATTTCTGGGGGCACAGAAGATGTCACAGAAATGATGCAGATGCAGATCCAGCTGCAGACACTTACTTTGGGGACCTGGGTGGATTCATGGAAGCAGCTCCTCCAAAGGTAAGTAACAGAGCACAAGGGAGCTGTGTGCTGTTCAGTAGATAGCTCTTGCTAAAGGGGAGGGCTTGGAACACTTACTGAAACAGATGTCAGAAATATCTTTATGATAGCAAGACTTCTACCTACAAGGAAGCCAATCTTGATTGAGGAAGAGAGAGGGAGCTAAATGCTGGTTTTATTGAAGATCCAAAGCATATTAAGGCCTGGAAATTGAACAACCAAAAGCTATCAGCTCCACAGCTAAATCCAACCCTAACATGAGCATCTGTGCTTCGTGTTAGATGCAGCTGGATCCCCTCATCTCTCTGTGGTGTGCTATGCACTTGATACAGTCAGGTGCAACCATCCAAAGTGCTGCTGCTCCTTACTGAGGGTAAAACCACAATCCATTCATTGAAAAAACATGCTGAAAGTGTTAAGAATGAAATTGCTATATAAATACATTATTGCTTGCTTTATGCTACTGGAGAATATGAACATCAGCTGGAGAAATGGTTTACAACAGAATGACAACTACTTAATAACGTGTATTTTCTGAGACACGTATTTCTTTTGGAAAAGAGGAGAATGTAACTTAATTGACACTTTTGCAAGCAGTGGTTGCTTCCTTTTCAAGCATTCACCTTGCTGAGGAAAAAATTGAAACGCAGCCCAAGATGTAAAATATTGATGTTGCATTATTCAAATGAGAAAGCTTTGGTATGTGTCTCTTTTGTTTAATCATGCTAAAAGCAGAAGTGCATGGGGCATAAATGACAGAACAATAGTGCTCTTATGTATTTAAATGACAGCAGATTCACAATTCAGAGCAGAAAATAAAACGCCTCTAAACCCAGCATTTCCTAAAAAAATTACAGACACATAGAAAGATTAGAGTTTATAAAATGATCCTGTGTTTTTTTTATTGATGGCAGTCTTTTTAAGAATGATGTTACATTCATATGTGCTAATGTACACAGGGTAAATATTACTCTATATGTCAAGGTTGTCAAACATTCAAAGTTAGGTGATTCCTCTGTAATCCTTATTTGGGCCACTTTAATTCATATACCAAAACACCATCACTAATGATATGATCATGCATTGTGTTTTCCATTGGCCTTCCACCTCTTTCTGGATGCAGGATGGACAGTGCTCGCTTAACAAGCCACTATCCAACATTATATTTAATCTCCATTCAGCATGTGGATTTATAACATGTTTCTTGCACCTCTCATGCTGAATACCAAATTGTTAATATTCTCCTGTTTTTCTTTTTTTATTGTACTCCTCACTGCGATATTTGAGGGCTTCACAAATGACAGCGAATTTATCTCACAGTGCTCCTGTGAGGCAACTTGACTTTTTTTCTGTATTACAAATGAGGAATAGAGGCACAGAGACATTCATGCAACATAAAGTCTCTGATTTTAAGTCTCCAAACTGAGATCCCTATAGCCTGATTTTTCACAAAGTTTCTTATTTTAAAACGTTAAACAAATCTGCATTATTTAAGTACATATATTTCATAATATATTAAAATTTGTGTATTACCATGACTTTCTAAAATTAATGTTCATGTGTGACTTCCATTGTTTATAAGAAAAACTAATTAGAATTACGTTTAAACACAAGATTAAAAAAAATTACTGTGAGGTTGATTGAACACTGGAACAGGTTCCCCAGGAAGCTTGTGAAGTCCCTATCTTTCAAAGAAGATGTTCAAAACCCAGCTGGGTATGTTCCTTGGCTGCTTGCTTTGGCTGACCCTGCTCTGAGCAGGGGGTTGGACTAGGCGATCTCCAGAGGTGCCTTCCAGACTCATCCACTCTGTGATTCTGGGATTCTTTCAGATTTTAGCTATGTTAACAGCAAGCAACTATAAAAGAGAAGGAACTGAAATGTACAGATCTTATATTATTTGTGCTCAGTTCAGATTTGTTAAAATAAAAGTACTTTACTGGAATTGTTTTTATTTAAACTGATGTTCAGTTCAATCAAAATAATATCAGCATAAATTTAAATTCATGAAAAAAATTATAGCTGTGTTTAGTCAAACATGATTAATATTCCACCTCTGTTTCTCTTAGCTTTAGTACAAAGATTGTGAAATGAAGTTAAATATTTTCATGTGCTATAAGGTACCTTCAATCAAGGAGAGATGACTAGTTTAAGATCATGGAATTTATCAGCTTAAAAATAAGATGTTAAGCTGTTTCATTGCAAATTAAAGAAAGTTTATGGAAATAGTATTAATTGTATGATTTAATCTAGGAACGTAGATTATTAGAATTTGAAAAATATAATTATACTTAACTATCTATCTATGCTCCATGTTTCCTTGTATCATTTTAGATTGCCTGTTTTTGTAACAATAAAAAAAAAACAACATTTTTTTTTTTAAATACAGTATAGTGTTCAGTAAGTATACACTGGAGCATAATGTATAACATTTAAAGATTCTTTTGGTCAAGGCAGACACCTAAACAAGTCTGTGAAGCAGGTTCCATGATGGGACTTCTCAGAACCTGGGGTTACTGTGTGATACAAAAGGACTTGCTTACACCTCTCTCTCACTCAGGTAGGACTCTCATGTGAATTGCACCACCTGTCACCCATCAAGGGCTAGGGAAACTTCTCACACTGTTGGGTCACAGGACAGAGAACACCTTGCTGCTCAGTGTTACCTGGTGTGATCAGGGCTATGTGAGATGGGGTTGGGTCTCTACACAATGAGACTGGGCCTCTGTGCAATGGCATTGGGGTTCTAAATGATGGAACTGGGACTCTACATCATGGGATATGGACTCAATGTGACAGGATTGGGACCATACGTGATGGGGCTGGGGCTCTGTACAATGGAATTGGGGCTCAACGTGCCACAGATACAACAGAGAAAAGCCCACACTACCCACTGCAGGGCCAGCACTATGCAGAAAGATGGCTGGTGGGCTGATCAGATCTGCACCAGGGCTATGGAGTGAAAAACTACAGGCAGATTATTCCAATTGGAAGACAGGAATTATAGGGGGAGCAAAGCCCCCTTAGCAGTTTAATCCCTCTAGCTAGTTGCCCAACCAAATATCCCTTCTATACAGGTGTCTTCCTGTAAAATGACTTTCTAAAAGTTTTTGGCCAGTAGCCTCATAGCCCTGTAAGTCTTAGCTCTTGCAGTGATGTGCATCACAACTTTTAAGATCTTGTGTGGTTTCCTCCACTAATGCTCAATGGAAGCACAGCTTTAGATGTCAAAATTGTGAAAATGCTGTCTTGAGGCCTGAATACTGATGTGATTTTTTTGTGCACAAAGGGAGTCCAAATGAAACAAAACTGGAGTCTACACAAGCCAAGGCAAGGAAGACTGTAAAATTCTCTTTGCCCACAAGAGGGTACATCCCACACTGTACGGCTTCTTAGGTCAGTATTAAACAGATTACACAGCATTAATGAATGTGATGCAAAACTGGTAACGCTTTACATGCTTTATCTCTTACACTGAATGAGATAAAGGGAAAAAAAAATCACTGTGTGGAGTTCTAGAGAGAAGCAAAAGACAGGAAGATGTGAAAAATGCTGCCCTGTACAAAATCAACCTCACATGGGCTCAAATCAAATAAGGATGGAAAGATGAAAATGGAACAGCAGCATCATACTTTCTACAAGTCAGGACCCTATTATGACTAACAGTGCCCATCCACAAACACAAAAGTCAGAGAACACTTGTCTTAATCTGTTCAGTACTTATTTAACCTAACAAAAGTATCTTTAGAAATATTTCTAAAATATAAAAATAATTTCTGAGAAATCAAGCTCAGAAATTACAACTCCCTGTCAGACAGTTGGCAAATATAAATAAGCTTGAATTTTAAACCATACAGTATTTCACTCTTCACAAAATCCTTATCACTTTTTATTAGACCTTAATGACAGAAAGGGGAAGATGCCTTTGATTTCTAAAAGTCTTCATCTTTCCTTGATAAACTCTACAAACATCCCTTAAAGCTTATAGACAAAGCTTTCATGTGTCTAGGACTTTCAGGACTATAATTCCTTTGTGTTTGGTCAAGAAACATGAAAATATGGTTCACTGATAGGGCAAAAATTGTACACAAATGAAAATAGAGAGGCAAACCAAAGGTCAAGGAATGGCATGTTTGTTTGGCTGAAAATGTCTGTGAAGTGAGCAGTCAAATCTACATTTCAGTTAACTTTAGGAGTTTAGAAATGCACATGCAGAGTTTGCATCTCCAGGGAGAGAGAAGAGATCTAGTGGGACCTGGGATGGGCAGGCCTAGAGCTGCAGGGTGGCTGTGGGCTGGCCTGTGGTGGTCAAGTAGCTTGGTAACCTCCTCCTCTTTTTTTCATCCCATTCTTCTTTTCTTCTGCCTTTTTCTGTGGCTTGAATGCATGGATGATGTCTGTTGTGCTGCCCATGGCCCGGGAGTGTGCACACCCTCTTTGTAATATGGATAAGTAGCACTTGACACCTACATTCCCACCAGAGTGCAAAAGATTTATTTTGTGTTGAACTTTGCACTAAAGGCCAAGTTCATTAAGGCTGGTGAGCATTTGTTGACCAAAGAACATTCCCTAACTCTGTGATGCTTTGTTCAAGCCGTTGAACCCCCTTGATAAAGCAAAGCAGAGGCGCAGCAGAGACTAGGCACAGAACTGTAATCTGCTGTCTGTAAAGACTGTTTCATTTACAACCTTTTCTTGTTGCTACATTACACATAGCAGCTATAGATGGATAATTCCATGCATGCCATGTTACTTCTGACAGTTTAAGAAGGAACAGCATATCGCATTTGCAGCTGCCATGAATTCCCAAGGCTGCGTTACTTTTACATAGTGCTGTCTTGCTTTACATTATACCCCTGCACATCTCTATGCAAACACCTTTGCTCATACAAATGTACTTATAGGGCAGAGAAAATATTTAAATAACAGTGAATAAATTTTTGCACATCCCAACCTTTGTTCCAAATGTGCATTTCTGTACTTCTGAATTAAATCCCAAGGATTTAATTTCCACAAGGTCCCACCCTTACCCCTTTATACTGTGGTGGTTGTGGAGGGAATCATAGAATCATAGAATGGTTTGGGCTGGAAGGGACCTTAAAGATCATCTAGCTCCAACCCCTCTGCCATGAGCAGGGACACCTTCCACTAGACCAGGTTGCTCAAAGCCTCATCCAACCTGGCCTTGAACACTTCCAGGGATGGGGCATCCACAGCTTCTCTGGGCAACCTGTGCCAGTGTCTCACCACCCTCACAGGAAAGAATTTCTTCCTAATATCTAGTCTAAACCTGTCCTATTTCAGCTTAAAGCCATTTCCCCTTGTCCTGTCATTAACTGCCCTTACGAAAAGTCCCTCCCCAGCTTTCCTGTAGCCCCCTTCAGGTACTGGGAGGCCTCTATAAGATCTCCCCAGAGCCTTCTCTTCTCCAGGCTGAACAGCCCCAGCTCTCTCAGCCTGTCCTCATAGGAGAGGTGCTCCAGCCCTCGGATCATCCTCGTGGCCTCCTCTGGACTCGTTCTAACAGGTCCATGTCTCTCTTGTGTTGGGGGCTCCAGAACTGGACACAGTACTCCAGGTGGGGCCTTACAAGAGCGGAGTAGAGGGGGAGAATCACATCCCTCGACCTGCTGGCCACGCTTCTCTTGATGCAGCCCAGGATATGGTTGGCCTTCTGGGCTGCAAGCGCACATTGCCGGCTCATGTTGAACTTCTCATCTACCACCACTCCCAAGTCCTTCTCTTCAAAGCTGGTCTCAATCCACTCATCGCCCAGCCTGTATGTGTGCTTAGGGTTTCCAAGTTGGTAACTTCAGAGATCTTTCGGTGACCACTAGACTCATATACCACAAGACTACAACACACCTGACTTTTAGACTTTTGGCTACTAATGCCTTAAGTCACATAGTAGATAAAGAAAAGGGTTTCCAAAAGTAATGGTTGTTTTTAAGATTCTGGTTTCTCTATATTATCTCAGAACCACCTAACTATTACACACCAAAATAAATGGGCATACAACACTGGAGAAGCACAACTGAAAAGTGAGTGCTCCTCAGCATCTGATAAAAATAGATAGAAGATGTGAAGGGAAGGAGAAAAAAAGTTATATATTCATGGACTTTCTTTTTCTATTTGTGCATGTCTGCAGTAAGTTCCCTTAATTTTAATGTCGTATAGCTATCTACATAACTGCATATATTCAACTTTCATACAGTCTCTATTACATTGATATAATAAACCAGATATCCAGCAATGGAAGAACATGGATCTTTCACAAGACAGAGCTACGTCTCATTCACTTATCACATTCAATGAAAGAGGTTGGTTCTGAGGATTTATGGCCTTCCAACACACATGGGAAAAAGCAGGAATGACAGACTGTAATTAAAGAATGCATTATAGTGCATGTGCAAAAGGAGACAACATGAAAATTTGAGGAGTAACTTTAATTCTCCCGTTGCCTATCATTAAAGTGTTCAGCTTTGTAATTTCAATATTTTAACATCATTTTTTTTATGTTGTGTATATCTGTAGGACCCCACTTTTCAGTTTATACCTCCTGAGGGACTGAATGCTTCAGAGTTAATGAACTTTCTCATCAGTTGGCCATTAGTTTGAACCGAAGCCAACTCATCAGGATGAAAAGCATCTTGCATCTAATGGATGTTTGGGGTTCTGTATAGAATGAGTTTGGCAGGTCTCTTTCGCTAGCTGCCACAACACAAACATGCCATAATACTCTGCACTAATTGGCAGATTCAGTGAAGAAGCCAAATGGTGGCTGATCTATTGAATCTGATCTACCCTTTTTGCGCCTGGAAGAAATCTTCCACCCCAGGTATGCTACCGGGGTTTGTTAGTGTTTGTTAAGTGCACCAGACTGTCTTCTTTCAAAATCCAGAGGATATCAATCATGAAGGCTGTCTGGTGATGCCTCTCATTATCACTAAAACCATACAACTATTTAAAGAGGCAGTTTACCATTAATACATTTTTTTGCACATAGGCAAATATCTCATTAGTTAAACTGAGTAAAATGTCACCTGGCTCCATACAAAGCTTGGCAGCTACATATAAGTTTGTAAAACTCCTACTTGCTTCAAGGAGAGTTTATCAGTTTATGCACGTTTGAGTTTGTATCCCAGTCTTGTATCAACAAGTGTTTTTGTTTATCCAGAATTCTCTTATATTGTAATCCTTTGTCCTTTTATTTGTGCATTCCACCTGTGTGTATGTATGTATATGCGTGTGTATATATATACTATATACCAACATTCAATATTTTTCCTGGGAGGAGAAAAACAAGAGACTCTTCCTTATTGTCCATATTAATTGGAAATTCTTGTCATGTCAGTGAATGGGCAGGTTAAAAAGCATCTTTTTGATTCTGATAATTTTCATCTTTTTTCTGCGTTAACCACATAAGTAACTGAAACTTAGATCTGCCTAACTTTCACATATTTGTATTTATATTCATTAAAGACCTAGAATTAAGTCGTCCACTGTGCCTGCATCAGACACCACAAAACGGTGATGGAAAGAAAGAGGAATTGAAGGATATAAGCTTCTTTAGTGTTTTCCTGCTCAAAATCTGCTACTGCAGCAGGACTTCTGCTCTCCTGGATGCCAGCTCCTGCACAGAAACAGGACAGTCCTCTTAGTCCTTTCCTTTACACTGCCTGCAAATGACCATACAGAAAAGTTCCTGCAATTGCTGGGGAGGGGGAGGATTTCAGGGAAAGCTTCACCACCAGAAATCGGTCATATACCCAGTGCAGCGCAGAGAGATTTTGATGCACGTGTTTTCTATGTATCATGCTTTCGGGTGTCTTCCCAAAGCTGAGATACTCTACAGACCATTCTGTGCTGGGCATTCTGCTGGAAGGTATCTCTTCTTCTCAAGCACCTCTGCTATTTTCTTATTAGTCTGACAACAAATAAAATCTGTGCAGAGTAGAATTCTGTTTGCTTCAACTGTTTCCAAGGTATATATCTGTGGGTGAACTGTGCCAGCTCTGGGGCTGGGGATAGGATTTGTGCTGCAGCATGTAGCCTCCTCCTTCTCAAAAACACAACAGCTGGACAGCATCCTCCTCTACTCCTGTCACTCCTGCTCCCTTGGTGTTTGGATATGCTTTGGGCACTCTACCCCATTTGCTCTCTCCCTTTTATTCCCTTTCTGCTTTTACTTCCGACAATGAAAAAGCATATTGGGTTTGTATTCATGACTTTATGTTCATGTCACAGCAGCACTAAACGGTCATATTTTTATCTACTTTTATCCAATATAAATTCTAACCATTCTCATGGCCTCCTATGAGGCAGGAATATTGCTTCTTGGACCTTTGCTTTTGTTTAAGTTACAGATCCTTTTTTGCAAGTACCTATTTCAACTCGGAACACCTATTCATTACTGCTCAAAAATCTTCATAAGTATTTAACATTTATTTAGTTCTTTTAACAGGGAAAGGTTTGGTAATGTACTTGGGAGTGTGGGACAGGGATCACTGATCTGATAACAATCTTAATGTATCACAGCAGCTTAAGGAATTTTACATAATACCATACATAATTCAGATACTTTAGAAATGCATAGCTGAATTTTGAAAATACATGAGTATACCTGCTAAACTCATAATTCCAATTTCAAAACAATTCATTAGTATTAATTCATTAAACATTACTTTAAATTAAGTGTTAACTCTAGATTTATTTTTTGCCCCTGTCTTGAACTGTATCTTATATCAAACATGTAATAAATGGAATAGAACAGGGGACTGTAAAATTGACATTTAGACTATCAGCTCAGTCTGCAATTAAAAAAAGATAAACCTACCATACTTAAACACCACATGTTTTCCAATGTCAGTGATTGAAGTCAACAGTCTACAGTACATTTCCACCAATGCTGTAATTTTGCTTGTGAAAGTAACAAAAGCTACTTTTCTCACTTACTCAGATGTGGCACCAATTCCAATGTTTACTTCTTTTCCTCCAAAACCACCTGAAATGTGTCCATTTTGGGGGCAGGACTGCGCTGGCAGACCTGTTCCAGTACCTGTTGCAGCTCCTGTACTTTCACTGTTGTTGAAGTCTCCTCAACTCTGCCAACATCTTTGTCAGACTATTCTTCATCCAAAATTCAACAAAAATGAAGGATCAACAAGTCAAGCAAGAAGTCCATAAAGCCAAAGCTCTCATGGTAGAAGTAGATGGACAGGGACTATCAGATTTGTTGTTAGCATTTTACACCTTGAGGTTTTAACATTTTTTTCAATAACAAGCTTCCAGAGTTACTACCATGAAGACCCTGATTTTAAGTAAACACTGATAAGGGCACATCTTGGATCTGCAGTGAAGGCACATGCCAGTGACTTGCATCAGGCAACAGCTTTGTATCTGTTAAAAACACTCCCGCTCTCCTCTAATAGAAGCCTCTTATTGAAGAACTTACTGTAGAAAATGTAGTTTCTTTGAAATATTTTTTTAAAACTGCAGGAGTGGTAGGTTTTTTTCTTTTTTTCAGCCTTCCTCACAAGTTGCGTTTTTTCAGCGTAGTCCACTGCAATTTATTGAGGCTTGCCTCTTTTTCTGTTTTCAGCGTAAAGTCTGGAAGAGGAAAGAGGATTCAAAAAAGGGAAAGAACAACTGAAAGTGAAGAAACCTTGAAGAATTGAAGTGTCAAATTTTCTCAAATTTGAGAAAAGAGATGAATCAGTTTTAGTAATAAAGGTAATGTTCTAAATTCACGTATTAATCCAAACCAATAAGAAATACTGTGTCATTTGCTTCCTGATTCAGGGCCAGAAACTGCTCATCTTGTAAGAATCTTTAAAAAGCTATTCATATGTACAAAGCAGATAAGATTATTTCCCTTCTTATTTGCATTTATATAGATGTTTTTCTTGTATTTATATAGTAATTTTAAATGCTTGCTCTTTGTTATCTAAAATAGATAGATTTAGAAACTGCATGTGACTGGTACGTAAGTTTGAAACTATTTCTAATGTTTTTGGTTTCACATAAAGGTACCCATCTACAAAGGCAGATATCAAATGAGTATATAGTGATCTATATTAAAATGTCTACAATTCTTCCATAGGTCTGATTCACTTTTCTTTTGTATTTTTAATATTCCCTACGCAAATGAGTGTAATACCACAGGAATGAAACAATTGTTATCTGCAAGTAATTAAAAGGTACCTTGGTGACTAATGTTATATCTTCAGGATACTGGAGAATATCCCAAAATTGTGCATAGTTTTCATGCATGATTACAAAGTGAGCTAATAATTCATATTTTACAATATTTACTGAGTAAAAGGGGTCATGCTACGCTTTTCCCATTCACAAGCTTCGGCCCCAGACTTTCCAACCCTTTATTTATCAAAAATGAAATATTATGCTAACTATGACCTTTTAACAACAGCCTATTCACAGTGGCCAAAGGTTTTTATTGCTGACCTATTAATCTATTATAAAACAATAATTTCCCTTGGTCGCCTTTTTTTAAGGAGAAGCAAAACAAAAACACAAAGACTAAAAAAGTAAGGATTAAAATTCCCTGAAACATATACCAAATGCAGAATTTCTTCTTGTTTCCTCTTCCAGAACACATCAAGCAAATACTATAATTTATAGCTTCCCCCCCCCATATAAATCATGAAACTACACTGAAAAACTGAAAAAAAAATCCGTTCTGTACATACCTCTCTTCTAGTAATTTTAAGTTTTCCCATGTCCATTAGGCCCTTACAACCTAATCTTGCTCTGCCAATTGCTCCCATGGTGAGATCATTAAGTAAATTATTTAAAGATCAAACAGCCTGCAGTGACAATGGAGTTCCATGTAAGGTAAATGCTTCAAAGCCCCCCCTCCCCCCTTCTCAAATTATAGCTCTACAGGCTATTCATCACCTCTGGATGGGGCATGCCCCACCATTACTTGGCTTTTTGCTGCAGGCTAAGGTAGCTCCACTAATTGGCCTTTGTAACAAAACTGACCTGTGGACAGGATAAAACTTGTTTGGAGCTTTAGAGACAACAATTATTCAAGGTTAAAAACACATCAATGCCACAGCTACGTCACTATAATAAGGGTGAATGAATTTCTTCCTCTTGGGCCTTAATGTGAAAGAATGCGTTCATGTTGTGCCCATGCCAAACAAAAGCTCCTTCAGGTAGTCGAACTAGTCCACTTTTCTTTCTTTCTCCCACCCCTTCTTTTTTAGCTCAAGGACAAGTAGGTCTATCATTTTCTTTATTTCTTCAGAGCCCCTCACAGTGAGGGCCCTTTGATCTCTGAGAATAATGGTAGATGGAACAATTTAACTGCTTCATACAGGTGCAGGAGTTTATTTGACAGGTCGTGGCTTTTATTTCTAGCACATTAGCTGCATGCATACAAATGGGCTCTTGACAGATTCAAGCAGGTAGATCAGAATTTTTTTTAATTTTTTTTAAGAAGCCTCAACAAAAGCCTAGCCACACCTGCAATGATGGCACAATTTAAAACACTGCATAAATTAAAGACAGGTAAGGCAATGGCGTTCCCTGCTGTGAATTAATTTTAGAACTTGGGAAGACAGCATGTAGGAAGAAAAGCAGCTCGATCAGGTAAACAAAATGGGATCCACTCACCTCTTAAATTAAAGAGCCTCTGCTTGATCTGAGCTACTTTAAAATAAATAACTGCTAGACAAGCACTTACGTTGTATTGTCTATAACAGAGAACTGAATGTAGGACAGAAGCAAAAGTGAAGGAAAACATTTTCAAATCCTATTTATGCAGACCAGCACTTTTTTCCCCAAAGGATGATTATCTGTATGAATTAGCTTACATTAGCATTTACTCATGATTATGACTAGTGCAGTGAAAATCTGCCCTTAGAAGCTTTGTAAACTGAGGGTTTTTCACTCTTTTTTTGTTTTTTCACTTAGTTTAAGTGTCATTGAAATGCCTTGTGTAAGGAGATGCTATTCAAAAACCTTCCAGCTAATAATAAGTCTGCTAACAACCTCTTCCACAAGGAAGAAAAGAGTTGTAGTTGTTGGAGACTCGCTCCTCAAAGGTGAAGAGGGCTTGATATGTTGGGTTGACCCTCATTATAGGGAAGTCTGTAGTCTTCCTGGTGCCCACATCAGGGATATCACTAAGAAACTCCCCAACTTGTTGCTGTCATCAGACTATCACTCACTACTGATCTTCCAGATAGGTGGGGGAGGAAGCAGCATCCCATAGTCTGAGAGGGAATGAAGAGAGACTTCAAGGACTTGGGGCGGTTGATGAAAGGGTCTGGGGCACAAGTTATTTTCTTTTCCCTCCTTCCAGTTGCAGGCAATCACATGGGATGGAATAGAAGGATCCAGTCCATAAATACTTGGCTCTAAGACTGGTGCTACAGGCAGGGCTTTGGGTTCTTTGATCATGGCTGGTTTGTAAGACACCAGGCCTGAAGGTAATACATGGAGAAGGCCTAACTTCTGGGGAAAAAGGGTTCTAGGACAAGAATTAGCAGGGCTCATTCATAGAGCTTTCAACTAGATTCGGAGGGGGATGAGGTTGTAGCTGGGTTCGCACCAGTGGGGCAGTGTTCTAGCATTAACGAAGGACAGAAGGCCTCCCACCCCCAAGGGTGGAATCAGCGTGCCCAGCTCGCTCCCTGAAACGCCCGTAGAGCAACGCACACAGCGTGGGGAACAAGCAGGAGTTAGAAACTGTGTGCAGTCAAGGGGTTATGGTCTGGTGGCAATTACAGAGACATGGTGGGACAGCTCACACAACTGGAATGTGGTCATGGGTGGCTCTGTCCTTTCCAGTAAAGACAGGCCAGCAAGGTGAGGTGGTGGAGTTGCTCTTTACAAGAGAGAGCAATTAGAATGTATTGAGTTCTGTCCAGGGGCGGATGATGAGCAAGTTGAGAGTCTGGGGGTACGAATCAAGGGGCAGGCTGGTATGGGTGATACTGCTGTGGGTGTCTATTACAGGCCACCTGATCAGGATGAGGAAGTTGATGAGGCTTTCTACAGACAGCTGTCAGCAGCCTACCAACTACAGGCCTTGGTTCTAATGGGGGATTTTAACTACCCTGATATTTGCTGGAATGCCTAAACAGCCAGCCATTCACAGTCTAGGAGGTTCCTCCAGTGCATCAATTATAACATCTTGATGCAGATGGTGGATGAGCCAACTAGGATAGGAGTGCTGCTGGATCTTATAGTCACTAGTAAGGAGGATCTGGTTAAAATGGTGAAGGTTGAGGGAAGCCTTGGCTGCAGTGACCATAAGATTGTGCAGTTCAGGATCTTGTGCGGTAGGAACAGAATAGTAAGCAGGATCACAACCCTGGACTTCAACAGGGCCAACTTTGGCCCTTTCAAACAATCGCTAGGGGAAATCCTGTGGGACAGAGTGCTAGATGGTAAGGGAGCTCAAGACAGTTGGTTAGCATTCAAGGACCACTTCTTCCAGGCTCAGATCAGAGCATCTCAATGTATAGGAAATCAAGAAAGGGAGCCACAAGACCTGTATGATTAAACAGTGAACTGCTGGGCGAACTGAAGTGGAAGAAGAAGGTCTACAGATCATGGAAGGAGAGGCTAGTCAATTGGGAGGAATATAAGACTGTTGTCAGAGGATATAGGGAGGCAACCAGGAAAGCCAAGGCCTCCGTGGAATTAAACCTTGCCAGAGAGGTCAAGGACAACAAAAAAGGCTTCTTCAAAAACATGGCAGACAAAGCTAACGCTAGAGGCAATGTAGGTCCACTGCAGAATGGGGTGGGTACCCTGGTGACAGAGGATACAAAGAAGGCAGAATTACCGAGTGCCCTCTTTGTCTACACTGCTGGAGACTGTGCTCAGGAGGCCTGGATTCCTGAGGCCCCAGAGGAAGTCAGGATAAAGGAGGAGTTTGCCTTGGTTGACGAGGACTTGGTTAGGGACCAGTTAAGCAATCTGGACATCCATAAATCCATGCGTCCTGAGGAGTGCACCCATGGTTGCTGAGGGAGCTGGCAGAAGCTGTTGCTAAGCCGCTGTCTATCATTTTTTATAAGTTGTGGGGAACAGGAGAGGTGCCTGAGGACTGGAGGAAAGAAAATGTCACTCCAGTCTTCAAAAAGGGCAAGAAGGAGAACCCAGGTAACTACAGACTGGTCAGCCTCACCTCTATCCCTGGAAAGGTGATAGAAAAATTTATCCTCAGCACTATGTCTGGGCATATCAAAGATAAGAGGGTCATTAGGAGCAGTCAACATGGTTTTACCAAGGGGAAGTCATGTTTAACCAACCTGACAGCCTTTTATGAGGACATAACCAGGTGGATAGACAATGGTAGAGCAGTGGATGTGGTTTATCTTATTTCAGCAAAGCATTTGATACCATCTCCCACAGCATCCTCGCAGATAAATTGAGGAAGTGTGGTCTGGATGATTGGGTAGCGAGGTGGATTGTGAATTGGTTGAAAGGAAGAAGCCAGAGAGTTGTGGTCAGTGGGACAGGGTCTAGTTGGAGGCCTGTGTCTAGTGGAGTCCCTCAGGGGTCGGTACTGGGACCAGTACTATTCAATATATTCATAAATGACCTGGATGAGGCCACAGAGTGCACTGTCAGCAAGTTTGCTGATGATACAAAGCTGGGAGGAGTGGCTGACATGCAAGCAGGCTGTGCTGCCATCCAGAGAGACCTGGACAGGCTGGAGAGTTGGGTGGGGAGAAATTTAATGAAACACAACAAGGGCAAGTGTAGAGTCTTGCATCTGGGAAAGAACCCCATGTACCAGTATAGGTTGGGGACAGACCCATTGGAAAGCAGTGTAGAGGAAATGGACCTGGGGGTCCTGGTGGACAGCAGGATGACCATGAGCCAGCAGTGTGCCCTCATGGCCAGGAAGGCCAATGGCATTCTGGGATGTATTAGAAGGGGTGTGGTTAGTAGGTCAAGAGAGGTTCTCCTCCCCCTCTACTCTGCCCTGGTGAGGCTGCATCTGGAATATTGTGTCCAGTTCTGGGCCCCACAGTTCAAGAAGGACAGGGAACTGCTTGAGAGAGTCCAGCACAGAGCCACCAAGATGATTAAGGGAGTGGAGTCCTCACATCTCCCTTATGAGGAAAGGCTGAGTCTCTTTAGCTTGGAGAAGAGGAGATTGAGAGGTGACCTCATTAATGTTTATAAATATGTAAAGGGTGAATGTCAGGAAGATGGAGCCAGGCTCTTCTCAGTGATGTGCAATGGTAGGACAAGGGGCAATGGGTGTAAGCTGGAGTATAGGAGGTTCCATATAAACATAAGGAAAAATTTATTTACTGTGAGGGTGACAGAGCACTGAAACAGGCTGCCCAGAGAGGTTGTGGAGTCTCCTGCTCTGGAGACATTAAAAATCTGCCTGGACGTGTTCCTGTGTGACCTGCTGTAGGTGATTCTGCTCTGGCAGGGGGTATTGGACTAGGTGATCTTTCGAGGTCCCTTCCAATCCTACCATTCTGTGATTCTGTAAAGATTTCTTCTTCAAACTGTTACTACTTATGGAAGCCACACATGCATTTTACATTTATTTTCCTCCCCTCTCCTCTTTTGAGCTTGACATTGTTCTTTCAGTGCCTTGTAGCTCTTCAAAGAATAGCCTACCCTCAAAGTCATGTATTCAAGAAAAATAAGGCCTGAGAAGGCACAGATCTTGTGCCAGCTTAAATAATTTGTTTCGAAGTATTATATCAAGACTGGTAGTATAGACGCAGTTATGCTGGTTTAGCTTATTTGACTTGTGGCAATATTTATTCTAGACTAAATATATTTATGGAAATATAAGTACTTTGGCACTGCAGGACTATATAAATGTAACTGTGGCAATGTATTTAATATTACAAACCTTGAGGTCATGTTTACATCTCTCTCCATCTCTGCTGGCACAACTGTGACAGAGTGGGATATGAAGAGATAAGACAGGCGGGTAGCACTGAGAAAAAGCAGAGTACCAGTGATGGTTCATCCTCTTCAGTCTGAACTACTGCATCCTTAGCAAGTACTTTGTCATTGCAGTGTGCTGGTGACATCCTGCTTCACAGCTAATGCACTTCTGGGTGACATGTAGCCCGTTTATCACCTGTATGGTAACTACAGTAGCTGTTAAAGAGATTTGGTGAAAATTACGCCCCACTTTCCTGGGCAAAATAGTAGGTAGGTCTTACAACAGGCAAGACATGACAATACTCCACTGGTCTTTTGAGAGGTAACAGCTTTCTACCTCTCTTTTTTTCTCTCTAGCTTCAACCCAGCTTTGTTTGTTATAAGTTAAAACGGTGACATCCTCACCCGGATAAAGAAAAAAAGGACTATGTAATGTAATTGATAGGATCAGTTAAAATTTTAGATCTCATGTAAATATATAACTTCAATAGCAGAATAAACCGAGGTTGCACTGAGAAACGAGTGCTGAGGATAGCTATTAGTTTAACTGTTTCAAATTTGTGTGTAGTGAGTCACATTCAAATTTAATTTAAATATGGTGTATTTATTCAGGCAAGCTGGTGTTTTATTCCACGTAAACAACTAGTTCCAGAAGAAACCTTGAGCCACACTTAAATGTTTTAGAGGAAAAGTCCTAAAGTGAAGGTGAAGTTCCTACAGCAAACTTTTCACTGATAGAGCACTGAAATTCTGAATTAGATGTAAACCACATTTTTTTGCTAGTACAGCATAAGGCCCTGGACGATGTAATTATCTGGGAAGATTTCTGCTTTTGGCAGACCCCTAGAGAATTTTTGAGATCAGCTTTTGGGAGAAGTAGTTTATGCAGTTTCACGCTCCTTTTGGCTGTTGCAGTTCTGATGCAGGCTTCACGTTGCTGCAGTGCTGGGGGATAAACAACAGTCTTCTGTAGGTCCATAACTGTCTGCAGATTAGGCCTCCTGATGGTTTTCTAAGATATTCTGCTGCTCATGAGTTGGGCTGCAAACAGTTGCTGTTTAGCCTGCACACTGGTCTTGGTGTCGCCACTTCGCCATGGGATGAAGTCACTGGGTAGTGGAGCAGAAAGGACGTGTCTCACCCTGCAGAGCAGTGGATAGCTGGAGAGCTCACAGTTTCCACATTGCTGTTAGAAACACTGCCAAAAGCCCGTAATGCAGAGGCAGGCGGCTCCCTCAGGCCAGCCCACAGGCTCTGCTGTGGCCGCTGTCCTGTGGAGGGATGCACCAAGAGATCGATATCAGAAAGCAAACTCAGTTCAGTCTTAAATTCTTTCTTCTCCACCTTGCACCAGCTGTCCTAGGATGCTGACCAACAGTCGCTCCTTGTTCTAGAACAAACAGCCTCCTTCTTTGTTTGTTTGCCTGTTAATTAAAAAGCAAATTCTCATTTAGAAAAAGCTGATCCTCAGGATATGGGAAAGGCTGTCTCAGAGACAACAATGAGTCCTGCTGGCAGTCTGTTGCTCTAGCTCCCACAGCTGGAGACCAGGAAATAAATGTGAGGTGTCCCAGCTGCCAAAATAGTTTCAATAAAAAAAGGGGATGGGAAATGTATTCATGATCCGATATTTCAGAATACCTAATAAAAAAATAAATTGAAGATTTACCCTGCTCTACCTGTTTTGCCTTTTCTGTTTTAACATTAGAAATAAAATATGCTGCTGCAGATTGTATTTCTGTTAAAGCTATTACAGGTTTATGACAGTTCTAAAATGATGCAACAAAAACATGGAAATTAGCGTTACAGTCATCTAGGGTTCTTTATCACTTGCATTTAACTAAATATAGAATAGTTTTGTGGAACTTAAATCTAAGTAAGTAGATTTGTTTTTCAAAAAATTGAATTTGTATCTGGTAACGAATCAATCAAACTTCAATTTCCAAGCATTTTTCATACATCAATCTTAAAGGACTCCCAAGTACCAGTTTCCCAGTATTCAATGGATTCAAATCTGGACTACTAAAAACACAACTTCCAAAAGAAGTTGGTGTATGATCATATACTGCTCCAGTTACAACAGGGGTTTGTGATAAGTACTTTCTCAAGTGTTTTTCTGCAGGTTCCTGCCTGGTGCAGCAGGCATGTCACCTCTGTAATTTTTGCACCTCCTCTCAGTATGGATCCTAGCTGGACAAAACACTTTGCTGTACTTCTGGAGAGCTCTACTTTCAGAACAAGAAATAAGTGGTTCTAGCTGAATGTGGGGACTTCTGGCTGAATGTTGGGACTCAAAAGACAAGGGGCAATGGCAGCAAGTTCCTGCCCAGTGCAGCAGATGCATCACCCCTATGGCTACCCCACCTTCTCAGGTGCCCTTGAAGAACAGGTATGGGCTTTGCAAGTAGACCCAGAAAATGATGAGGGTAATGGTACACCTAGACTGGAGATGTCACCAAAAGTAAGTCGGCCTACACCCCGTATCCAAACTTCAGCCACCAAGAAAATAGAAGGGTTGCTGTCCACTGTCAAGGGAACAGAAGGCCCAATACGCAGACCAGAGCCACTTCTTAGGGAAGTCTGCTGCCTACCTGGAGCCCAGGTTAAGGGTGTCAAGAGAAGGCTCCCCACCCTTGTTAAGCCATCAGATTATTATTGACTATTGATATTTCAGGTGGTGAGTGATGAAGTAGCAACAAGAAGCCTGAGGGCAATCAAGAAGGACTATAGGGCCTTAGGACAAATGGTTGAGGAGTGTCTTGATTAACTGGAGGTTAGTGATGGTGATGATAGGGTTGAGTGTTTGTGGATAAGAATCAAGGGGAAGGCCAGCAAGACAGATATTATGGTGGGGGTCTTTTATAGACCACCCAACCAAGATGAGGAGGTAGATGAAATATTCTACAAGCAGCTAGGGGGTGTTTCGCGATCATGGGTCCTTGTTCTTGTGGGGGACTTCAACTTACCAGATGTCTGCTGGAAATACAACACAGCAGAGAGGAAGCAATCTCTGAGGTTCCTGGAGTGTGTGTAAGACAACTTCCTGACACAGCTGGTGAGGGAACTGGCCAGTGATGGTGCCCCACTGGACCTGTTATTCACTAACAGAGAAGGACTGGTGGGTGAAGTGATAGTTGGAGGTCATCTTGGGTGCAGTGTTTAAGAAATTATAGAGTTTTCTGTGCTTGGAGAAGGCATGAGAGGAGTCAGCAGGACTGCCACCTTGAACTTCAGGATGGCTAAATTTGGCCTCTTCAAAGACCTGCTTGAAGGAATCCCATGGGCTATGGTTCTGGAGGATAGGGGGCCCAAGAGAGCTGGTTAATTTTCATGCAACACTTCCTCCAAGCTCAAGATAGCTGGATCCCTAAGGGTAAGAAATCTAGCGAAGGAGGCAGGAGGCCTGCATGGATGAGCAAAGAACTTCTGGAAAAACTCAGTCAGAAGAAGGAAGTCTACAAAAAATGGAAAAAAGGACTGGCCACTTGGGAGGAATATAGGGACGTTGTCAGAGTATGCACGGATGCAACAAGGAAGGCCAAGGCCTGCTAGGAATGAAATCTAGCAAGGGCTGTCGAGGACAATAAGAAGGGCTTCTTCAAGTACCTCAGCAGCAAAAGGAAGACCACGGAAACTGTGGGGCTGCTGCTGAATGAGGTGGGTGCCCAGGTGACGGAGGATGCAGAGAAGGCAGAGTTACTGAATGCTGCCTTTGCTTCAGTCTTTACTGCTGGCCCTCAGGAATCCAAGCCCTGGAGGTAAGAGAGGAAGTCAGGAGAGAGGAAGACTTTTGCTTGGTCAAGGAGGATTGGGTTAGGGACCATTAAGCCAAACTTGACATCCACAAATCTATGGGCCCCAATGGGATGCACCCTCGAGTGTTGAGGGAGCTGGCAGATGTTATTGCAGAGCCACTCTCCATCATCTTTGAAAGGTCATGGGATGGGAGAGGTGCCTGAGGACTGGAGGAAAGCCAACATCACTCCAGTCTTCAGAAAGGGTAAGAATGAGGACCTGGAAACTACGGGCCAGTCAGCCTCACCTCCGTCCCTGGGAAGATGATGGAACAGTTCATTCTGGAGGCCATCTCTACGTAAGTAGAGGAAAAGAAGGTTGGGAATAGTCAACATGGATTTCCTAAGGGGAAATCATGCTTGACAAATCTGATACCCTTCTATGATGGCATGACTGGCTGGGTAGATGAGGGGAGAGCAGTGGATGTTGCCTACCGTGACTTCAGCAAGGCTTTTGACACAGTCTCCCACAGCATCTTCATAAGTAAGCTTAGGAAGTCTGGGTTATATGAGGGGACAGTGAGGTGGGTGAAGAACTGGCTTGATGGCAGAGCTCAGAGGGATGAGCAGTGCAGAGTCTAGTTGGAGGCCTGTGGCTAGTGGTGTTCCCCAAGGGTGAGTACTTGGTCCAGTCCTATTCAATGTATCCATCAGTGACTTGGACGAAGGGACTGAGTGTACCCTCAGCAAGTTGACACTAAACTGGGGGGGAATGGCTGTTGCACCAGAAGGTTGTGCTGCCATTCACAGAGATCTGGAGAGGCTGGAGAGTTGGGCGTAGAGGAACGTGATGAAGATCCATAAGGGCAAGTGTAGAGTCCTTCACCTGGGGACGAATAACCCCAGGCACCAGTACAGGTTGGGGGCTGACTTGCTAGAAAGCAGCCTTGCAGAGAAGGACCTGGGAGTACTGGTGGACGATCAGTTGACCATGAGCCAGCAATGTGGTCTTGTGGCCAAGAAGGCCATTGGTATCCTGGGGTGCATTAAGAAAAGTGTGACCAGCAGGTCGAGGGAGGTTCTCCTCCCCCTCTGGTCTGCCCTGGTGTATTGTGTCCAGTTCTGGGCCCCACAGTTCAAGAGAGATGGGGAACTTCTGAAGAGAAAGTCCAGTAGAGGGCTACAAATATGATTAAGGTGTTGGAGCATCTTTCTTATGAGAATAGACTGAGAGAGCTGGGTCTGTTTAGCCTGGAGAAGAGAAGGAGAGGGGAGAGGGGAGTCAACAGGATGGGGCGAGGCTCTTTTCAGTGGTAGCCAGGTACAAGATAAGAGGCAATGGGCACAAGCTGGAACACAAGAGATTCTGCTTAAACATGAGGAAAAACTTTACTGTGAGGGTGACAGAGCACTGGGACAGGCTGCCCAGGGAGGTTGTGGAGTCTCCTCGAAATATTCAGAACCTGACTGGATGCAGTCCTGTGCAACCTGCTCTAGATGTACCTGCTTTGGCAGGGGGGTTGGACTAGATGATCTCCAGAGGTCCCTTCCAACCTTTGCTATTCTGTGATTCTGTGATTCTGTGATTCAGCAGGTCTTTTTCATTCTAAATTCTCTATCTCTGCCAGCTGATTCACTACAGAGAACTTGGGAATATCTCAGTGATCCAACTTTCTGTTTCCCTATTGAAGGTTGAAAACTTGTCTCCCTTTTTTCTTTTTTTTTTAACAAATCTGGGTTTATTCTGCTATTGAAGTTATATATTTACATGAGATCTAAAATTTTAACTGATCCTATCAATTACATTACATAGTCCTTTTTTTCTTTATCCAGATGAGGATGTAACCATTTTAACTTATAATAAACAAAGCTGTGTTTGAAGCTAGAGAGAAAAAAGAGAGGTAGAAAGCTGTTACCTCTCAAAAGACCAGTGGAGTATTGTCATGTCTTGCCTGTTGTAAGACCCTGTTCCAAACTCAGGCAAATGTAGAAGATGAAGGACCAAAACTGGATTTGGCCTGAATGGTTCCCTTCAAGCAATCAACTAAAATAGTAAATACTTTGGCTTGCTAAGATCGGTATATCAATAGTAAAAGAATTATTAGGGTTGTTATTAATTTATTTTCAATATATACCTCCCATCAATTATAAACTCTATTCAGTTCCTACATCTAAAGATGACAGGGTAGCATATCTAGTGTGTCTTTTAAGTTATGATTTTGTCATCAAAATTAATATAATAATTATGTATTGCTCTAGACTAACTACATATAGAATATTAAGCAGCATCAAAACAAGGGATTTTTGTAATCTATACTGAATAACAGAGATTTGATTTTACAGCTCTTTGGGTGTCTATTTAATGCATCAAAGGCAATGTGTCTTTGGGCCACAACCTTCTTCATAATATTTCACATCACAATCAAAACATTTCACAGAATTACAGGGGTTGTAAGGGACCTCAGGAGATCATCTACTCCAACCCCCCTGCCACAGCAGGTTCCCTGAAACAGGTTGTACAGGAAAGTGTCCAGGCAGGTTTTGAACATCTCTAGAGATGGAGACTCCATAACCTCTCTGGGCAGCCTGTTCCAGCGCTCTGTCAACCTCACAGTAAAGAAATTTTTCCTTAAGTTTTTCTGGAACTTCTGGTGTTCCAGTTTTTGCCCAATGCCCCTTGTCCTGTCACTGGGTACTACTAAAAAGAGCCTGGCCCCATCCATTTGACCCCCACATTTCAGATATTTGTAGACATTGATGAGATCCCCTCTCAATCTTCTCTTCTCCAGGTTGAAGAGTCCCAGCTCTCTCAGCCTCTCCTTGTCAGGCAGATGCTCCAGGCCACTCATCATCTTTGTGGCCTCCACTGGAATCTCTCCAGAAGATCCCTGTCCCTCTTGAACTGGGGAGCCCAGAACTGGACACATTATTCCAGACGTGGCCTCACCACGGCAGACCAGAGGGGGAGGAGAACCTTCCTCGACCTGCTGGCCACACTCTTTTTAATGCACCCCAGGAGACTGTTGGCCTTCCTGGCCATGAGGGCACACTGCTGGCTCATGGCCATATGCAGTCCACCAGCACACCCAGGTCCTTTTCCACGGAGCTCCTCTCCAGCAGGTCAGCCCCCAACCTGTACTGATGCATGTGGTTATTCCTCCCCAGGTGAAGGCCTCTGCACTTGCTCTTGTTGAACCTCACCAGGTTCTATTCTATCAGGTTTTGTTGGCCATCCTATTGCCCATTGTGCACACACCAACATCTAGCACAGAATTGCATGTTGCCACCATAAACATGATTGCAGTTTGAAATTGCTAACTGATGTAATGCTCATTTTGTTCTCCTATAGAGCTGTGATAAAAAATCTACTTTTGAGCTGACTAGTCGATTGTACTTGAACAAGTTTATAAAGCCCAGATATTTTACAAGTCTCTGAAAAATCTTGCATCTTCTCAGTTTTAGGAATTGCACGGTGTGCGACAGGTACTTAAAATGCTCCAGCTAAAAGATTTCCAACATGTTGGATCCTGCAGTTCATATTTAATGTAATACTTTTCTATTGAGCAAAGTTTTTTTCAATTGAACTCAATTAGTATCTTTGCAGTAGCTTCAAGGGCTTCAAATCTGAGTTCTGAGCTTGCAATTTTCCAGATACTTGTTTTCTCGCATACGTATTCAGCCAATTCACATAACCTTGCAGTCTTAGTTTCTCAAAACTCTTACCTGTTCAGTGTTTGGTTTTGTGAGCCAAATAGCTTGAGTGGCTTTTTTCCCCCATTTTTTTTCTTTCCTATGTCGCAACCCTCCTCCAACGGGATTTCATGTTAGGTTAGCTGTAGTATTAACCTGCTCCTGAAATTTCTTTGTCTACTTTCAGCAAATTTTGTCCTGTAGAATAAGCTGCTAATTTTGGTAGTAGAGGAATGTTTTCTCTGATGATTCCTAAAGGACAGAAGCTTTGGATCTTGGAATAACCTCTACTGGCTATTTCATGTTTTTAAGTATACAGTTACATCTTGTTATTTGCTCTAGCTACACTTGAGTCATCCTGTGCTCTTGAGTACTGTTCAAAATCCCCTGGTAAAGCTATAATGAATCATAAAGAAGACATGTGGGAATGTCTCCACTACTATCTGGTGATGTTCATAGAAGGACTAGGGTTTGTTTTGCTGTAAGCCACTTTGAATCTAGGACCTCATGTCTGCCTTATAGCTTTGCTGGCAATGAAGTTCACTTTGGCCATTGGTCCCATGCATGCACTGTGCATGTATACAGTGCTAATTGCTGGAGGACATTGGCTCTGCTTTACAAGTGGGGTGCTCTCCATGGTGCCCATACGTGTGACTTCAACCTTGCTTCCACCAAGGGGGCAATCGTTTGGGTTGCATTAGCAGTATGTTCAAGCATACTCCTACAGATACAAGGCAAATTTCCACTAAAAAAATCCTGCGCCAGCTCACTTTATCACTACTGTAGCTGCATCCATTAAGTCCAGCAGTAAAAATTTGGTGCCAAATTGTAGGGTTTTCAATTGATGTCTCCAGGTGAAACCCATCTTTGAAAACATGAGCAAAATTTCTGTTGATTTAAATGGAAAAAGATGTCACCTTCTGCGCAGCTTAAAATTCTTCCTTTTCTAACAGTTGTCTGCAAAGAACTGGCTGGCAACAGAGGTCTTGCTGTTCTCATTTCCAGTTGATAAACTGCACTAAAGAACACTACAGCTCTGACACTCACCCTAAATTAAAACAAAACAAAACAAAACCCCCAAAAAACACAACAAAACAAACAAAACCAAACCCAGAACAAATTAAATGAACTGGTTAGTCTTGCTAAGGCAATATCAATTTCTTAGCACTTTTAAACAAATTTTGATCCTGCATCTTTCATTGCAAATTAAGAGCAATTTAGGGTATTGTATGAGTTGAAATATTGTTTTGGCATCTCCACGTGGAAAATGTTAGATTTTTTAAAAAAAAACGTTATATTCTTATTTTGTTGTTTTGACACAGTTTGATTTGGCTAGCGATGATCACTTGCTGTGGTGAGCACTGTTGCAGGACTAGCAGTGAGTCTTCTATTGCTAGTTTATTTCATTAATAAAAACAATGCTATATTATTTACTAGTTCTATAGGATTCTGTAAGTATACTATTATAATTAAAAGGAGGTGCATTTGCCTGAAAATATGGATTTTTCTCTTCTTAGCCTATGAATGCTATGGAGTATTATGACTTTCACCCTTGTAGACTGAACCATAGCACTGCATAGTGCTACTTCAGTCCATTTTGAGATGTCTGCAAATTGTCATATTTTTTTGTTAGAGTAATGATCAAATATTGATATTTCTTCATTTCATACAAATGAATACAACCTTTTTACATGCAACTTAGTCAATATATTCTGATGTTCGCATTAGGGATTTGGAAATCAATGTAGTTTTCCTGTTATTCTTTTATGATTAAATCAATTGGAGTTATTTACTCATAGCAGAAAATACAAGTGATTGCCAACCCTACGGCTTGGTGAATTGCTTTCTCACTACTGCTGCCCTGTAATGAGAAGGTACAGGTTCTCTTCAGGGGTTGACTAAACTTGCTCATGTATAGCAGCAATTTGAGGTGCAGAAATTGTTTATTATTAAGGGCTAGCCATGTTTTCTGACAAAGGGCATCTTCGTCTTTTGCCACTACATTAACATTGACAAAGCATGGTAATACTAAAATCCAGCAGTGCTGATCATATGGATAAAAATAGCAGATACTTGGCAATTCAGCTTAAACCAGCATACTTCATACTCCTGGGGTTGAGAGACCAGTTAATAGACTGTGCATTAAATAGATTTGTATTAAAACTTCACATAAAAGCTGCAGTTGCATAATCTGATGTTCTAGACCTAGCAAGCAGATTTTGTTTATCTTTCAGAGGCAAGAGTAAATATTAGTTTTCATGGTAAGTTTGAGTAAAAATACAGTTAATGCGTTGAAATACAAAGCTTACATTACTGGAGTCTAAGTTTCCATATTAATTTTATTTCTGTCTGCAGCATCCAGACTTTTCTTTTGGAAGGGTAAGCACATGTATGTATGTAATGCACGTAATTGGCAGTCCCCTTGGTGCATTTAGAGAAAAGCACCTCTCATTCATTAAAATTATGTGAGTTCCAGCCTATTTGATTAACCTAAAACCCAATTAAGCATAAAATCCCACTATTCTTATTTTGTGAAGCTCATTCCAGAACCTTAAATTTGGAAGCACTATGATTTAACAACAACTGTTAAGGAGAGAAAAAAAAAAAAAAAATCACCTAGAAATGCTTTGTTTTGCTATAGTGCCCTTTACTTGAAATTGAGGCAAAGAAAATGCCACAATGATCAAGATGGTCAGCTTCCCAAGCCTTAAGCAAACCAAGCTTTTAAAAATCGTCATGAGGTACACTCCTATATAGTACGTACCATTACTTTTACATATGTGATTATATAAGAGGGTTGGTTGCATGTTATTCAGAAAATCGGTTTAGGTTCTTGTTAAAAAAAATCTCATAAACATACAGGTGCCTGCTATGTATACATTTCCATCTCACCAAATTCATCAGTATTTAAGAATAGACTTAACTAACTTTGAATTATGGATACTCCTGTACTGCTGACACTATGGAGATAGCTATTGGCCTTGCATCCATTTGCTCACTTCTCCTCCTCACCAGACATGTACAGTGCTACACATGTACAGCTGTGGCTTTGCTCTGTACATCTTTGGCCTCACTGAAGAAGCCCTGCTATCCTAAAGATAACAAAATGTTTCAACCATTTTTTGTCTGGGCAGAGGTAATTATAACAGTAACCCAATAAGGTTAACTTTTTATGGGGGAGACAATAACAAGTCTTATATCTGATTGAAAAATATATTTTTTCAGCATTTTAGCCACAGAGTATATAACCATTCATAGATAATTTATCAGAATTTTAAAGCCCAAAACTTCCAGATTAGTGTCTGTCCTGGAACAAAATACTTTTGATAAGCCAAAAATGGAGGAACACAAGTAGGTGAGTCATAGTGCCTTGATTCGTCAAACCTTTTGTAAGTTAGAGCAGCACAAGTCTTCCCCAGGCTTCTCCAGCTGGAAGTGGTCCTTGTCTAGTTTTGTATGCCGGTGACTTTTTTTCTATTTATATAGGTGACTTTTGTTAGATATGGAATACATCTCAAAAAGCAAAATTTGGATCTTGACGAACAAAAGAAAACAGAATGCCACTAAAACTAAAGCACAGTCTTGGTTTAGGTAAAAGCATGAAGGAAGACAATGTCTGCTGTCCTTCCTCATGACTGGATAATAAGCATATAGATCTGTCATTTAACATTCATTATTATAAATACTCATAAAATCTTCTGGATAATTATAATTTTGAGCTAATCAAGCAAAGAGAAGGAAATCCTGCAAAAAAACTAAGAGTTTAAAAGCAAAATCCTGGAAAAAGATCATGTATGTCAAGTGTTAAACAAAAGTGATTTTTAGGACTGAGTTTTAAACTTCTTAAATCTGAGTCTGTAATGAAAGTGCTTACAGGCCCTTAATTATATCAGTAAGACTGAATACCTCTACAATAAAAGTCAGGTGCTAATTAATATACTGCATCTTAAGACACAAACACAAACATGAACAAAGGCAAACTTGATAAGGCAGCAGTGTATTTAGGTCTCACTTGAAAATCAGAGGAAAATTTTCTTTCCTTGGCAGGAGTGATCCCATAAATTGAGCTCATTGATGATGTTTTAAAACATGTTTTGTCTTTCTTCCTCCTCTTTTGACCCAAACAGGCTAAGATTGAAATCTCCCATGCATTCAGCTACTGAAGCCAAAGTACCACTTCCCAAAGCACCCCTAGAAAGGTTTTGTTCAAGTGGAAACTGGCTATCCAAGTCTCTCAGGCAGTTTTAAAAAACTCAGTCAAGACTCAAGAAAGTGGAGACCAGGAGGGAGAATGAAAGCATGTGGATTTTCATGCAGTTTATGGCCCTGGATTCAACAGCCCTTTAAAGTTAAGAGCCAGATCTCAAAATCGATACCAGCATGAATTTAGGCTTTGAAGGAATGGCTTTAAAATGTGAGTGTTATGGCTAAAATATTTGAAACTAACAATAATGAGTGACTGACAGCTTGTAGCAAAGTCTGCTCACAGGCACTGCCAGGGCCTCTGTTAGCAGGAACAGCAGTAATTCAGGCTGGAGGTAATGAAGGTATATACAGGTGTCAAAATATCTGAATGCTCAAGGAGCACTGCTAGTGTTTTTAGGCAATGGTAGGAAAGTGACTGTGTAATATACTGAGCTGATTCCTACCTTGACTTGTACAACTGCAAATCTAGTGAAATTCCCTTGATTTCACTATTGTACCAGAAAACATGGATCCTTAAAAAAGTGATGTCAAAATTGATGGCACTTCTGAAATAGGAGAACACTGCAAGTTTCATACATTTAATAAAATGACTTTTCGCTCCTGCAGGTGACTCCTTAATTTCCTTCTCTTCCTCCCCTCTGCGGAATGACCTTGCATACCCCTACATCTTGGCAGACAGTGAAGGGAGGTTTCCCTCACAGCTTGTGGCAGGGTACTGTCAGAGTCCTGTGTCACTGGCATGCTGGAAAAGGGCTGCTTGCCTCCTTCCCCAGCACAGTCAGCATATCAGCATCCTCCTTCTTCACCAGATTGAATCTGGCCAAGCATTCCAAGATCATTTCCAAACCTGGCTGTCCTTCAAGCCATCATCTTGGTACATATCTCCAATAAAATGCCGGTGGCCAGCTCTCTCTGGGTAAGCAATCTTCCTAATGAAAATAGGTCTGAAGTAATTACCAAAAATAGCGTTTTGCAACACAGTTAAATACCTTGATGGAACCTAGTAAATTTTAGGTACAATCTTTTAGGGAGTGAATGACAGGCTCTTTAAAAAGAGTTACAAAATGTTAGTGTTCTGTGTCTGCAAGCTCGATTTGCTAACAAAGACAATACCTTACCCTGAAGGTTTTTTCCAGCTGCAGTCCCTGAAGCACAAACATTGAGCATGTATCACACAGAACTGTCAGTTACTACTGGAGCCAGAAAATTGTTATTTCAAATGTTACAGTACAGGAAAATCGCCTCTCTGCACTTGCTGCCAAAAAAATGACAGCTTAATTTATGCCGTGCTGAAGCTACATTACAGAGCCATTCAGCCTGGCAGTTAAGTACACTCCATGCTCACATCTTCCCCCTGTGCAAGTGCACTGGGGAGAAATACACAGGGAGTGTAATAAGGACAATTGGCTGCAGTGTTTTTCATGTCACTGGAACTAAATACAGGTGAAACAGTATCAGCAATAAAATACATCACCCAAACCTCATATGCAAAACACAATTCGGCGTGTGGATTCACAAATGATCAGGAAGGATGCGTGACAGAATTGTTATGCATGAAGTGGATTATGGAAAGGTTTGCTTGTGTCAGACCTCTGGGTTTTATGTTGAAGGGAGGTGCTGAGGTATTACCCATGCCTTTGAAAATTATGTCAGTATCCTTGGTTCAGACCTTCAAAACTTGGCAATGTTTACACTTTCTGAAATTAAAAATCTGACAGTATTAAAGCACAACCTAGTGTCGATATTTGTCATCAAGGTTTTCATAAGATATTAAAGATGCACATGACATTATTTAAAAATGAACCATCAGCCAAACAAACCTCATAAAATTATCATCCTAAATGCATCCTAAAATTGCTATGTAGTTTTTTAAGACCAAAGCTTAATTTTGCTTGACATTGAAACAGTGATCATCCATGTAATAGAATGGAAGGAAATTATCATGTCTGTTCTTCTGCTTAGTTTATTCATATTAATCACATGGTAATTATATCCAGAAAGATTGATCTTAAATAATCTTGCAAATGAAGAATTTTAATTCATTTCATAAACTCATCAAGACCTAAAGCAGTTGATCTGGATGTCAGTTAATTTATTTCCCATCTCTTTCCTTTTCTACTTAATGTTTTGGTGAATATAATGCATGAAATATTAATGCTTACTACTTACCTTTAGGATGCTTTTGCTAAGAACTAACTAATTTACAACAAACTGGTTTCATAGCCATCTTGTGAGGTGAAGGGCAGTAAAACAAAAGACTTCATGAAATAAATCAAATGCACTGACTGAGGTGCTGGGGGTGGGGAAGATCTCAAAAAAAGACTGTAGTGGGTTGACCCTGGCTGGATGCCAGATGCCCACCTGAGCCGCTCTATCACTCCCCCTCTTCAACTGGACAGGGGAGACAAAATATAACGAAAGGCTCATGGGTTGAGATAAGGACAGAGAGAGATCATTTGCCAGTTACCATCATGGGCAAAACAAACTCAACTTGAGGAAAAAAATATAATTTAATTTATTACAAATCAAATCAGAGGATAAGGAGAAATAAAACCAAATCTTTAAAACACCTCCCCCCATCCCTCCCTTCTTCCTGGGCTTAACTTTTGTCCCGATTTTCTACCTACTCCCCCCAGCAGCACAGGGGAACAGGGAACGGGGTTGCAGTCAGTTCATCACATGTTGTTTCTGCCATTCTTTTCGCTTCAGCGGGAGGAGTCTTCACACTCTTCCCCTGCACCAGCGTGGGGTCCCTCTCATGGGAGACAGTCCTCCATGAACTTCTCCAATGTGAGTCCTTCCCATGAATGACAGTTCTTCACAAACTGCTCCAGCCTGGGTCCTTTCCATGGGGTTCAGTCCTTCAGGAACAGACTACTCCAGCGTGAGTCCTCCATGGGGTCACAAGTCCTGCCAGCAAACCTGCTCCAGTGTGTGTTCCTCTCTCCACAGGGACCATAGATCTTGTCAGGAACCTGCTCCAGTGCTGACTTCTCATGGGGTCACAGCCTCCTTCAGGCACCCACCCTCTCCAGCGTGGGGTCCTCCACAGGTTACAGGTGGTCATCTGCTCCACCATGGACCTCCGTGGGCTGCAGGAGGACAGCCTGCCTCACCATGGTCTGCACCAGCACCACAGGCTGCAGGGGAATCTCTGCTCTGACGCCTGGAGCACTTGCCCCGCCTCCTTCTTCACTGACCTTCATGTCTGCAGAGTTGTTCCTCTGACATATTCTCACTCCTCTCTCCAGCTGCAAAATGTGCTGTGTTTTTTTCTCTTCCCCTTCTTAATTATGTTATCCCAGAGGTGTTACCATCGTCACTGATGGGGTCAGCCTTGGCCAGCGGCAGGTCTGTCTTGGATCCGTCTGGCATTGGCTGTGTTGGGCATGGGGGAAGCTTCTGGCAGCTTCTCACAGAAGCCACCCCTATGCCTCCCCAGCCCCACTACCAAAACCTTGCCATGCAAACCCAGTACAAAAGGGTAAGAAGTCTTCTAATCTACCCAGTCCAAAGAGGTCCTATCCACAGTGAGTAGGACTCTGTATAAAGGCATTGTGAGTGGTTCAAAGAAACCATTTCTTAATAACAAGTAAGGATGTACTTGAAAATTCTGGATATGACTAAATAATTTCAGAATTCACCATACCATCAGAACAATGTCAGGGTTAGAACTGACATGTTTTCTCCGGGAGCCCTGGTGTTTTGTGTGGGCTTGTGTCAGCCTGAATTAAACATTTCTCATTCTTGTTTTCACAGAGTTTACATTTTGAATGAAACCAAAATAAGGAAAAAAAATACTTGAAATGAGTGAAATGTGTCTGTTAAACTAGAAATAGCGAGCAATTTTCATGATCTTTATGCTCGATTGTAAATCTTGTTCTGGTTCATCCAAAAGAATCAAATGCTGGTAAGTCTTTCAGCAAGGTAAGACGAAGTCTGTCATTTAGTAAAGCAAACCAAATGAAAATAACATAATTCCATAATTTCACTTAAATTTCAACTGCAATTTAAGTACATTAATACTAAAATACATTTTAGACTTTTCTAGAAACCTCCCATGAATTTTTAAATGCAAGCCTTTTCAAGCTTCTGTCATGTAAAACTCTATTCACTCCAAACTGGGCATACAGCAAGCTTTTCTCTTACAGTGCTTGAGGTTTTTTTTCCCTCTCTCTCTTTCTGTGTAAAGCCCTTGAATCGAGTCACTATATTTTTTGTGCCCATTTATAGATTGACACTATCAAATCCATAATCTCTTAGCACATATGGGGCATTTCACAGAAGGCATTTTCTGTGTGATTAGGAATGCTGTAAATTATCCATTTTCATTCCATGAGAAATAGGTTCCTGTATTATAAAGGTCTCTGCCAATCCTATTCTTTGGAGAAAAAAAACCCATGATGCTCTGTTTCTTAGGAGCCATAACTCATTGCTAGTTCTACCACATAAACAACAGGCTCGTCTTTAACATGTGTGTTTCTATTTATATGGATGTGTACAAATTGTTTATACTTCAACTGTGTCAGGATTTAGAATATTATTATCACATATGAAATCAGGGAGGCAATGCACTTCTGGAAGAATGAGTTTCACACTTATCAATGATTAATGACCAGTTAATCAGACACTGAATTGTTTCCTCATAAAATTAACCAACAAAGACATAGGAAGGTGCAGAGATGTCCCAGGCTTCAACTATGTAGCCTTATTAATTTAGTGTATTAACAAGAAGAAAGGAGCTTTACAAATATGACAGTCACGATTTTTCTCCTGAGAAGACAAAAGCACAATGGTGCTGAAACCAAAGTCAATCTGAAGCTCCAACTTTTATAGTATTAGCTAATGTTTCATGGTTTAGGCAAAGAATTCTGAGAATCTACTTTGCCCTAGGAACTCCCTAAACTAACATATGGCTGGTCACCAGGAAGAGTAATTTGATGAACTTTAGCATTATAAGTGTCCTTTGGGCTTTCAAATTTCTAACTAATGAATTCTAAGTGTACCCCAACACAGTACTGATTGGAGTGAGATTTCCTAGATTGGGAGAGACTCTTATTCTGTATGCTAAGATGCTTCAAATGAAGTTTTGGGTTGTGCAGTTACATAGATTTTCTGTGTCTGCTTTATGCTCTGACGGTGTTTTGAAGTAGAATAATGAAGATTCACATAAAATACAGAAATTTGTATGTCTAAGATCATGTCCTTTGTTAGATTTTATGAACCTTTAAAAAATTACACCTACAGCAAGCATGCAACTTTGTTTGTGTGTAATATGTTCCAGTACAGAACAAAACTGCTTTCTTTGTGTTTCTCTGTAGGAAGGGAAACTGGAGTGATTGTCGATGAGGCTGAGTCATTATTTAATACCTCTCTGCCTTAGTTTACCCATCTGTAAAGGAAAATAGTTGCTTATCTCACAGCTTGGTTTAAAAACTGATTGTCATTTTAAAAGTATTTCAGACTGTTATTATGATTCGATAGCATCAGAGAGATTCCTGGTTCCTCATGGAGGAATAATAAAATAAAGATACTTCTGAGCCCACAGAACTTCAATTCTTCTACAAAAGAATAACATTGTTGAGATTTTCTTCTTTCTTTCACTTATTTGTATTGTTTGTCACTCTTTGCCAGAGAGTTTATGGTAATACACTTCAGTTCATTGGGTGAATTATTCACTAGTCATCTTGTCTGTTATCCTAGTGACCTGGATGATTCGTTGGCCACATATCATATTTCTTCTTCTACAACTCTCTGGAACAGATAGGGACCAACAAGTAGGGAATGATAAGAGATTTTCAGGAGAATGGCTGTTCACACTAAAGTGACATGACTATGTGTTCAAAATTTTAATTGAGTAAATAATGCTGAAAAATGGCTGGCTACCCTATGACACTCAGTGTGTCATAATGCTGCCTTTAGTTCACCTAGCATTAGTCTGAAAAGTCTAAGAGAATCAGCTGCATCAAGCTATAAGATAATAATGAGTCACCAAAAATTTCAGCAACATGAGTGCTAACCACAAAGCCTTTGGACTATTTCAGTCATTTGTACTACATAGACCATACACATTCCTGAAAAGGTAAGCAGTTTAGGTGTGAATTCTGGATTGTCATTATGGGTGAAATCTTGGCCTGTTTACATCAGAAGGATTGCAATGGCCATGATTTCTCCCATTTGTCTGGCACTTTTTTATTTGTACAAGAGCATATCTTGCATCATCTGTCACTGGGGAAGAGTTAATCTGTAGTAGTTCAGATGAATGTGTAATATGGCTGAAGAACAGTATTCATAGAAGAAACATCATGCTGTCCCTTTAAACAGTATTTTATCATATTAATTCATTAATTCCATTGCTAACTGGAAGACTGACAACTAACTTCAAGTAAGTACACGTGTCCAACAGATCAGAAAGCTAGTAATAGCATTTGCAAAAATAAATTGTATGGTAAAAAGTGATGAGGCTTAATTGTAAATATAACTTATTCAAAATTAGAAATGCAAAGCCCAAAAACTATAGTGAAGTACTTAAAAGAATATGCTCAACTTACTTTTTTACTGTGCATTTCAGCCATTTCCACCAAGCAAACCTGATAAAGCTAAAGAAGGTCCCTAGGAACTTCGATGTGGAAGGCATTCAGTTTTACACAACATAGTAGAAATGCAACTTTCAGAGTAGAATCAAATCTTACATTTTTCAAGGAGATGACAGAACATTAGAGCTGGGTTTGGTTTAACCATGTATAGAACATACCTTGCCTTCCTAAATGGGCACTTCCTACAAAATCTACGTGCTTGTGCTGGATCCCCAGAATGACTGGGAGATGAGATTTCCCCTGTAAAGGCTGCATGTCTCCATTTGAACTGCTGTATCAAACAGGTGGGTTATAAGTCATTGTCATGAAGACTCCAGTAAGCATCACAGTTTACATTTTGCTCATGTTTCAGTAACAGGAACCCAGATGTAAACCTCCTAGAGATTATTGATAAAGACTCTGACAACTGCATATACAAATTAATTAATTGCATAGATAGATGAATTAATTAATTGCATATTTAATTAAGCTGATGTGGACGCACCTGATGATAAAATTATTGAAAAGATAAAATTCTTTGCTTTCATTTGTCAGAGTCATTATTGCATGTTTAATTTACATTTTGGAGGAATATAATTAACCGAGATCTTTTAGCAACTGGAAACAGATTACACCATTTTTCTTCCTTTTACTGAATGAGAAATGTAGATGGAGTAGGTTTTGTTTAACATCAACAAGCAAAATCTACTCTGTGCCATGTTCTGTAAAATAACACCTAGACAAGCATTAGCTGCTACAATGTTAATACTAAGATATGATTTTTTTTTTTTTTCAGGACTCAAAGTTGGAATGCCCTTGTCCAGGATGCAGGATAGACCCATGGCTGGCCTGTGGCATTCTCCGGTCCCATTGAGGCAACTTGCCATTGGCTAGAAATACGCTGGCCAGAAGGTTAACTGGCCATATCGTTGGCCAAAACAGCTTTGAATCTGGTCACGGGGAGCAGATGGCTGGAGGCATTTATCACATGCCTCTGATATTTTTGTTGCAGTGGAGTTTGCTCTTTGCTATATCTGTGTTCACTAGCTAATTTTTAATTCCTTCTGTATCACAGTCTCTCAAACTAATAGCATTTTCCTTTTCCAGAGCATCCAGTCTGGCCAGGTAGAGAATGTGCCAGACAAACTTACTAGTTGGGTTAATTATTTAGGAAAAGGGAGTGTAACACCCAATCAGGCATTCATTGGGAAAGCCAGATTTTGCTTTTCTCCCTTGGGATAGTCTAATCCTTATGAGATAAGACGAGTCAGGATTTGGTTGCAAAGGAAATCAATGGGTGTACACACAGCTAGATTTGGGTGTTGACAGCCTCAAGCTGACTTTTCAAAACTGGAGACATCACTCAAGTATTGCAGTATCCCACAATCAGTCTTTCCATGGAAGCATAAGATAGTGGGACACGAGAGAAATCCTGTTGCTATTTTCCCTTTTTATTAGGAATTTCAGCCTTTCCTACGCCTTCCAAACCCAACTCACATACCCCTGAGCTCACTCAGGCATGTCATTAGGAAAAAAATGTGCCAGCAGATGTTTCTTCTTTCAGGAATATTATCCATGGCCAATATTGTTAAACTAAAAAAAACCCACCAAAGAACCAAATAAAAATACCTTTGTAAGGGAGACAGAAACTCTGGAAGGGTTTGATTTGTCATGCAAATAAGTAAATGAATGGCAAAATAGAAGAAATACATCTCTACAAGCTACCTCTGAAATTGTGTATTGAGAGAGTATAAATGTCATTATGGTATCTATTGATTTCTGTAATACCATATAATCTATTCAAATATTTCAACCAGTTTGAATTTTACTTTAGCTTCAGGAAAGATAAGTTTTCTAGAAAGGCTATGTGAAACTTTCAGAAATGTTATTACTACTAAATATTCCTTTTCTGATTAAAAAAAAAATAAAACAATTTAAATTGCTCATTAATAAATCTTGTTTTAATAACATGGTCATAATATCTTTTAACAAAAAAAAGCAAGTAATGAAATAATAAAAACTCTAGTAATAGATCCACAGATTATTCTTCTAAATTACTTGTGTTTTCTGAACAGCAGATCAGTATGAACACCAACACTAGATCCAGTCCCCAAAACTCTACTTGTGTAAATTTTCCGTCTTCAAGTGTATGGGCTAATGAGACTAATGATGGCTACTCAAGTAACTGTTTGCTTGATCAGGCACACACCCCATAATCTTATAGTAGATGATTAATGGCAACTACACATTGTTTAGAATGTAAGAATATGTAACTACATATTGTCAGAATGTAATGTTTTCAGTATTACAATATGAAAACACAAGTTTTATTGTATGCAAATATGTGATTTATCTAATTCAAAAAATGTCATATAGACAGCCGGAATCTTCCTTCCCTATTATCAGCTTAGAAAAAGAAAAACTATAAAATCAAGTCATGGATATTGCCACCTCTACTTCTGTCTGAAATATCCTGCTTCTAGTTAGGCTGCAGCACCACCACTTTCGTTTGGCCCCAAACACAAACTGGATAGATCTAACTCCTTTACTGAAATACAGGCTTGTAATCTAGTCACTTAAAGCCCAAGGAGCAGGTACCCAGACACCCTTCTCTATACAGTCAATAACCTGTGGATATTGCAAGCAGAATGAACACCTATACATATTCTTCCTTTCCTCAGTTTTCCCACCACTTGAGTATACTTGGGGCCGTTTTTCTCCTGAGTGTAGCATTCCCCCTATCCCATCTTCAGTTAAGACCCTCTGGTCTTATCTGAGTCCTCAGAGAAGCACTGATGAAGATTGTAATTTTGGCTTCTTATATTTTGTGCTTTTTTCCATAAGTTATCGCTTTTACACAAAATTATTCTTCACTTCCTTCAGCTGAAACAATGATTAAGCCATCCCATCTCTTGTTTTTGTTGGTCAATAGATAAAAGTGGATTTTTTCTGCAAAATGAAATGTGATTTTTTCTATTAAAATGCTAGTTTCAAGCACAAAAGCAGTCTTTACTGCATCAGGAAGGTACATTATCTCATACATGGGGTTCCATTTAGGACAAAATTCAGTCAAGTGTTTAAACATGCCAGTACTCTAACCTGTTTGAAGGTTCGATAGAAAATAATGTGGTTTACTGCTTAAATTGCACCATGTTAGTGCATTAAGGTACTTTGCTTTCATTAATTTTATCAATCATACCTTAAAATAGTAGCTTATACTAAATCTAAATCACTATGAAACAAAAATTGTAAAATTTATTTAGCAACCAAAACTATGTTTTTCTTTTTTGAAAGTGCTAGACATTGGAGTCACTGATCCTTTAAACTATCATAAAAATCTCTTAATAGTAAGTATTAGGATTTTCTTGTCATTCAAAAATATTGTAACTCATATTTGGAAACAACTTTTTTTTTATTATTTTGTTTTAGGCTCCATCAAGGCGGACGGAAAGGAAGACAAGGAGAGCGACTAAAATGAGAAATGTAAATTCTTTCCTTCAAAATTGAAGTGTTTTATAATAAACAAAGAGCTAAATTTCTAGTTGCTAAGAGACCTACGTCAAAACAACTACCTTTTCCTTCTAAATAAGGGCCCAGCATAGGCTACTATTTAACTCTTTGTGGTCTCCAGCTTTCTACATCATAACATTGAGAATGAGCAAGGGGAGAAAAAAACCTGACAGATTCATGTAGCTACAAAAAAAGACAGTTAATAAAACATCATGCATTTGACTATTTTATTCACTTGTATTTAAGATGCTATCAAAGCTTTCTTTTTTTTCCTCAAGAAAAAAAAATATAAAGGTACATCAAGAGTATGTAAAATTACTGTGTTTCATTTAAGTAGTAAAATAAACTGTCTCCAGAATGTGACCCTTTAAAAAACCAAAAAGGAATGTTTTGAGCAATATGTTTAAGTAGTGCCTGTATTGTATTGAGTAGCTCTCACAGTGTTGGTGTCTTTGATCCGCCATGTAAGAGAATGCGTGGCTGCAGGCCAGCAATAACAACCACAGGAACCTTTAAAGAGTCAGGAGCTTTTCCTTTTTTTTCCCTCCCTGCCTTTTTATGTCAGGGAAATCAAACACACAGCTAAAGGGCATCATAAATATATCTGATCACTGTTCAGGGAGTTTCCAAAATGAGCCACTGGAGAGACTACCTTTATTGCAAGGCCAATCCCAGATTTAATCAAAGCAAATGTGCTTTAAAACCTAGTTGATTAAACTGGAATAAATGTCAAAACAAAGACCAGGGAACAGTATTTACGCAGAAGTCATGTCCCTCTCACTTGTGCAATGCCAAGGACAAGTTTCTGCACCATTCTGAAAGCTGTCCTATTCATCATTAATTTTGTTCAAAGTACCCTCTTCTGGGCTTTGGGAAAGGATGAAGTGGAGGCACTGTATTTTGAGTTAGTTTTTCAGCTGCTTCAGTGTCTCCATAGATAACTTTCTCATTCAGCATTCAGTGAGCCTCCCTCACCCAACTAGAGTACTATGAACTATAGCTATTTACAACTTTTTGGGTCGAGATCTTTAAACAGTCCTGCCTGTGAAGCCAAGCTTTCTCACCTAGGATCAGCACATATGGTGTACATATCTCTCCAACTGACCTTGTCTCATTGCTGGTGTAGCAGAAGAGAAAAATGTCAACTCTCAGGTTGATTTAACTTAAGCTCTGTAGACAGCATATGATCTAGGTGATAATTTCTGACACTGGAAGAGGAGGAAATCGACACCTGCTTCTAGATTCTTGTTGACTGCTAAGATGTTTGAGGCTTTTTTCTGACAGAGAAAAGAATATCAAAAGACAGAAGTTCTAGATTAGCTGCCCAGAGGAAGTTTGATTGTTGCCAGCCTGAGCCATGTTAGAGCAAGTGCTGCACTTGACCCATAACTTACAAATGGGGTTTAAAAATGTATGCAAAGGAAACTTAACTGGTAAGCAGGGACAAAATATTCTGAGTAATTGGGCTGTAGCTGGCAAAAAGCTGAAAAGCAGCAGGAGGGTCACATGTATTGCAGTCCTCCCTCCAAAAGCTGCCAGCTTTTTTGTTCTAGCTTCCTAATACCCCTGCAACCTTTTAGGAACTATGTTGTTTTCCAGCTCCTCCTCCCAGGTACTTTGACTACCTTGACTGTCTCAGGTAAATGGTCTGTCCATCACTCTATACCATCTGGCAAACCTTCATTGGGCAATACATGACTTTTCAGCTCTTCAGCCTTGTTTGCAACTCCAGTTCTTTGAGAAATGTAAATGATCTCCAGATTCTGTCCAGCCTTAGGACAGTTTCACTTATAGTAAGTGTAGCACTAATGAGCTGTACCTCAGTGTGCACAAGCATTAAGTGTCAGTGAAATGGATTCCATTTGTTTCCCACCCTCGCTTCTATTACTCATCTAAGTCCACCTTTCATTCCTGCTTTGTGATTTGTTAAGAGATTACATGCAAAAATTTTATGGACCATGTTATTATCATATTTCTAATGCAGAGTCAACTGCAGTGGGGCTGAGTCATCTTTCCCTCCAAGCACTGTTTCTATATTCATGTTCAATAATTTCAGTGATTCCAGGCTCATCAGTGTGATGCATTTAGTAAAGTTAGTTCAGATATATACTAAGATAAATGAAAGTAGACTTAGCTTAGTAATTAAAAAATACTTGTTAAGAGAAGGGAGAATCCAGCAGAGAGAGTTCTGAAAGGCCAGCTACTGAGTCAAGTGTATGACATAACTCTCCAACATCCTACACACTTTGATAGGGGGAAGAAAGGAAGAGGAGGAAAGATTTGCTTTTGGCTGCTACCACTTTTCTCAAAGTATTGTGAGAAAAATCCAGTTTGGCTGATCCATTCCAGAACATAGAACTGCAAGCATGAGCTAGCAGAGTTAGAGATACACAAGATGTGTACAATTTTTTCCTCAACAGCCAGCATGAGACAGCTTACTCTTTTATTTTGATGTTATTACCATATGGGCTACCTTATAGGTACACAAGGAGGTATTCTTGTTCTTGGAATCAGCACTCCCACAAGATGAATTCCTGATTAACCTTTTAGTTAATGAACTGTGGGCTATTAACAATTAACCATGGCCTCTAGAGGACAACACTGGATATTTAGGAACAATGCTTATAACACAATGATAATCAGTCACCATTTTCAGTTGTGATGCTTTAGTCTTCACTTTGTTGATAATTCTGTGATCTCTGTAAAATATACTTATGTATTTATTACTCTAAAAGGACAGATAAAACAAACTACTTATTTAATCTTCAATTTACTTGCACTCTCATTATGGTAATATCCATCTTCTACCAAAATCACAACCTCAGTGCTATCTAAATGCAATTTTTCGGATCCAAAATGATCAAGGGAACAGGGCCAAAACAAGTCACCAAATCACAAAGGGTGTACTTATTGATTATTTAGGTGTGACTTTTTTGGTGAAACATTTGCAGATATTCAAGTCATCATTTTTTCTTAAGCTGAAGAAGAAAGCTTGCTCCCAGTACTGAATGCTGTATCAATGGAAAAAGATTAGATACTTTCCACTTCCTATGTTGGCCAACTGTCACTTGTGTCTGTCACATAACCATTTTGTGCTTGCCACTGAATGAAGTGGCACTTCCAGAGTCAGTGTTGATATTTTCAAATCTAACACTGCTGGCCATTGTCCCCAACCTGTTAAACTAGTAGAGGCTGAGTTGTTTCAACAAAATTGCACCAGAAATTCACAGTGCAATAAATGAGATCAGAACTTAACCCTCCTCATGGAAGGTGATAAGATAACAGAACAGCTTTGCATCTTCAAACTCCTTTTCCTTCTCCCTCAAACCAGACAGATAGCTATGGGAAATATTTATTGTAAGAAAATGCCTTCTAGAAAAATAGCAGACGCTTAATATTTATTCTTCCCTGTGACAGTCTGGAAATTTATGTGCAACTTACAAATTCCGTCTTTATGAACGCTTCATGTAGCTATAACCATCAATGTTAAGAGTTTCTGGCAGGAAACATATCACATACTTTATCCAGAGGCAGCTAGAGGACAACTGAAAAAGTTGTTAGTATGGAATAAGAGTTTTGGAAAACAAGGAGTATGACAAAAGACTGAGCAAGTCATGGAGCCTGCAGTGATAGCTGTGGATATTAACTGGCATGGGAGCTAAAGTGTCATGCCTGCTGTTGGGATTGAGAGCATAACTGGATACAACCAACAACGCAAAGCAAGAATGGAGAAGAAGAAGTTGTTTTAAAAAGAGCCATTTAAAATGAGAGTGATCTTTTGGCTTTCTAGGTCAGGGGGTCTAAACTAAAGAAGGAAGGCTCTGGGCAAGGAGAGAGAACCTGAGGTTGAGGAGAAGATGAGACTGTGGGGATCAAAAGGATGCAGAGATGAAAAAAGAGTGGGAAAGTTGGAGGACTTCCATAGTGGAGAGAAAATTAAACAAAATATTTTATGTGCAGATTTTGCTACCTTTGTATGGAGCTGTAAATAGCTCTTTTGCAGATGAACTGTGAATATGTTTAAAAATTTATTTTAGAAAGCTTGCTGCCTTTGTTTTGAATAAACTGAAAGACACAGGAAAAAACCCATCCTAGTGAGAAGGCAGCAAATTACAGAGCAGACTGAGGAAGAGGAACAGTGCCAACACTTGTTTGGGGGACTAAGGAGACAGGAGCACCTCCTACACATTCTGGGCAGGAAGGCTGAGGTGGGATGACTACCCCTGCAATGATCCAGGGGCATGCAACTGGGGTGCTGTCAGGCTCAAAAAAATCCAGAAGCACCAGTCCTAACATCATTTTCTAAAATAAGAAGATGTGCTGAAGCCTTCTGAGGTCCATTTAAGAAGGTCCTTTTCTTGGAAGTAGGACCTCTTGCTTTTTGTTCACTTTTGAGGAACTGTTGGCTGAATCCAATTCCCTTCTGGGAGTGTTGGGTTGAAATCCTGCCTGGCTATGGATTGAGAAGAAAGGGCAGGATGGATCCTATTTTTAAATAAGCATATTCATAAAGAACTGTATAGGAGTCTGTTCATACAGAGCAGAGTCAATATTTATAATTAAGCTAATGATATATTAACATTCCTTTATTATAGTCAGAAGTCTGCTTGCTGTAAGATATGAATTTCAGTACTGTGTATGTTAAGTATGTCAAATATTCAGAGGAGTGGCACGCGGAAAGCTTTACAGGATTAGTTTGGGTGTTTGGCTTTATTTTATTTTCTAGTTTTTGTTCCTTGTTTTTAAATGCATGCTTTGACTTCAGCATGTCACAGCGCTTCAGACACATGACCCATTCGATGGTGTGGTTCAGTGTTAGTCTAATCAAAACATGTTAGTCACAGGAATATTTGTGAAACACACGGATGACAGCTTCACTATATGCATCCAGGATGAACTATCTCTTCAAATGAATGACATCAATGTAATCTCTCTGAATTCAGCAAACTATAAGTCATGTCAGCTATGTTCTACCAACTTTACAAGACTGTAGGACCCTAATCAATCTCACAGTCATGTTTTTAATCCAAAATGTTTAACCTTGCCCATTTACAATGTCATGCCTTGAAGCTCACATAGCAAACCAGACTCATTTCCTTTCTTAGAAATTGTCTTTAATAATTTCTGTACTTGCTGACTCATAAACAATATGATTGTCAGAGAAGTGTAACTACTTCCTGAAAATTACATTCTTACATGAAATAATATGTGGGGTGTTATTTTAAATTGACTGAAAACAAACATAAAATGAAACATTAAATGTTAGGAAGACACACTATTTTATAGAGGATAAAAATATTTTTGCTATACATTCACAATTTAGGGCAACAACTTAATCTTCTAGCAACAATAATTATATACTTCATAATACTTATATGTTAAAGTCACTTGTGTCATGGAAGAATAATCCTACCAAAAGAATTTGCATATGGCACAGTAGCTTATTAAGTCCTCCATCATAATTAACTGATTAATTTTAAATTGTCTAATTTTAAAAGAAGCTAGGAAAAGACTCAATAAAATACTCAAAATTCAAAATATCAAATTTTACAGTGTGAGACATGATCAAACAGAGAATCACACAAATATATTACATCAATGAAGCTGTTAAGTATATTTTTACATTAATTTCAGGGGCTACGCTATTAAGGGATTACAGTATAGGCAATATTTTCCAAGACTAAAGAACGTTCCACTGTATGGTAGGTGCTGAAGAGAAGGCTAATGAGAAAAAGAGTGATTTTGACAAGCAATTATGTCACCTATGTGAATGGCTTAATTTTCTAAATTAGCCACTTTGATAATTATGACATCTCATTTGTCTTTTAATTCCGTAAGCTGTGAAGTTTACCTTTGATTTTTTTCCAATCAGATAAGAGGCTTTGATAAGCCAAGGGTCTATTATGTGCCTGAAAAACTCGCATTTCAGTCTGATTGTTGGCTCATCTGCTTGAACTGGAGCAAATAGCACTCTTCACAAGAGCTCTCCAAAGAAGGCTTCCACTCCTTCTATTTGCACTAGCTATTAAAAAATATTTGCTCAGCAAATTAATAATGTAAATAAGACTGCAAGTGGGAATGTTTAGTGTGCTTAAGAGGGAAGGCAAACAAACTGTTTTCAAGCACTTTTAAAACCACTCGAACAACAAGCTGTTTGCATACAAGCAATTAGCATGTTAATTACAAATGGCTCTTATCCACTCATTAGAACATTTCTGAGATTCACTGACAAATATAGGTCTTTCTTTAATTATCTTGACTCGTAAGGGAGTCATGAAGCTTGCATTTAATTGAATTAAAAGGAAAGAGTACTCTTTTAAAGAATTAGTTCTGATTTGGGCTTTAAATACAGTAATCCATGTAACTTCTTCACAAAACACATGTAAGCCCCAAGTGCTATGCGCGGCTTAGATATAATATGGAATTTTATATTCCATAATAAAAAATTCAGGCAATTTTTTAATATATGTGTTTCTCAGTCTTTGTTTTCTTTCACTGAAAAGGTATGTTTTTTTTCTTTGTAGGGACTGGGTTATTGACTATGAGGGAGAACACAATAGTTAATGACTTACCAAGGAATCTGACAAAGTAAAATGCCATTTAACATGTAGACTCATTTAGTGCCATCTTCTCCTCTCTATTTGAATGCCCTGGTTACTATTCCACCCCAGAGGGAACAAGAGTGAACAGATTGTTCTTTTCAAAATAAAAATACTCTGCATTGTCATTATTTCTACATCATGCCTTCATATTGGCCTGAAATCAGCAGGAATCAAGGAAAAGTATGTTTTACTCTCTGATAGCAACCCCAACTGGGCAGAATATAATCCAATTACTTTGATCAGGATGACAATATTTGTGATATTGAAGCACAAGGCATACAAGCTTTGTAGTGGGCTAAAGCTATGATACTTGGTTGAAATGCAAGGGCACATAAGTCTCCTTGTGTGAAGCGCTTGTATGGTTCTTACTCAAAGAGCCTTTTCTGTTTACTTGTTATATAGCCAGGAAGATTTTTTTAATCACTTTTTTTTTTGCCAAAAGTCTTTTCCATTTTTATTCTAAAGACTACACAGATGTATGAAAGAAATTACAAATTCTCTTAGCCAATGCTAAATGACTTCTGTGTAAAAGGTATTGCTGTTCCAAACTGTCTTTTATATGATGTTGAATCCCTCTGCTCTCCAATAAGTACCTAGGTGAAATATCACTAACAGTGATGATAGACTAAATCACATCTTCATTAAAGTAGCTAATCAATTTGAAATGTCACATGAGTTTTTGTAGTATATTCTTTTTCTGACAAGTTAGAGTGATGATAATGCTTTTGAAAGTGTATTTAAAACAGAGAGATTTTTTTTTTTTTTTTTAGAAAGCCACATGCATTTCAATTGGTTTACCATAATTTACCAAAAAGTAATTGAAGGTATAACATCCAATGTTCTTCTTTAGCTTCCCCTTGCAAATGCAGGTGCACATCTGGTAATGTCACCTATAAAATCTCATTTGGCATGAGTTACAGGCTGATTTCAGCCTGCCTAGACCTCCAAAAGTTTTGTGAAAGTTTGCAAAAGAAATGCTATGATGTGCTATGACACAGATCCCTGCAACAACAGACCACCGAGGCCTTTCCCACCCTCCTCTCCTACATTTCTCTTCCACCATTTCTCATTGTCCTTCACAATCTAGATCTTCAGAAGTATCCAAGCATCCTATTCCTTGCTGGATGGAGTGAAGCATTCAGCACTGACGTCTGTTGATAACTTTGATAGTTTTATTTTCTTCCTCTATTTACAGAGAAGTTCCTGAGGCAGTTTGGTTTTAAATTTTAGCCTTACTGAAGTAACTGATCATAATTAATTGACAACATTTTGCTTCCAATTGCCTACTTCAATACTTTTCGGGTTGAACACCACAGGTTTCAGTATTTTTGTTCTGTGAGGCAGTTGCTGGAACATTTATGAGCTTCCTTAAAAATGCACACAATATCTTGCTTGCTAAACTGACTCAAAAGAAATGCAGCTTAGATTAACTCCTGCTTCTGAAAATCAAATCATATCTTTCATAGGGAATTACTGAATTTCTAATGACCCCCAAAATTTGTGTCATTCTCATTCTCTCATTCTACCTTCACCTTAAAGCCCTGAGTTTGTTATGCAGTATGTGAAACAACAGCATAAAAATGGTACAGTCTGTACAGTGTACCAGAGTTAGACTACATGATATCAACAGATATTTCCAACCCAAATGACTTGACAGTTGTGTGATTACTGTTCTCTTACTGAAAAATCTTGAAATAGGAACATTTGTTTAAAACGCCTGGAATAGAGAATGTTGAACACTTATGCACAAGTTTCTACCATCTGCAATTCAGCTGTGTAGAAACTGAGTACTGAATAATTATAATACAATAAATCTTTCTAAATGCGAAAAAGGAAAATAAAGAAAAGACTTTATTATGTTAATATCTTTTAAAAAGTAATTATAATTATGATTAAATTCTACAGAACACTTTTCCTGTTCCAGAGTAGGGCTATTTATAGTTGGACATTAAGTAAAGCTATCATATGGAGATGATTACATCTAATCAGTACTCTACTGTTACAGTAGAACAAACCTTGAATTCCAGTGCATCTTTTTTATTAAAACGATTGATAAAGCAAGGTCAACTATTTAAAAAATAAAAAGTATCTTCACCACACAGGCATTTCAAACCTCCTAAAAATGTAAAAGAAATATTGGAGGAATTTTGCAATGAAACATAGATAGGAAAAGAAATCAACCATATTTGGAAAGAAAACCCACTCTATTGTCCTATTTTTTTTGTCCTGCATTTTTTAAATGCAGCAGAAATCCATTAATTTCTTTGCCTTTCCAACTTTCCACTTAAGTCTCTGAAATATGTCTCATTTCTCAAGTTGACTAAACTGTCATTTTTCCCTGCTCCTCCCCCGTCATCCTCCCCCACCCCCCCGTCCCACACCCCCCCCCCCCCCCCCAAATTTTCGCAACCTTACTTGTGGCTTTCACTTTTATTTCTGTCTCTACACTTGAATCCATCCAGAATGTTACATTTGCTATTTCAATTCTCAGCTTCCCCTTTCTCTAGTCCTGCTGCCTTTCACACAGCCAGGGAGAGGTTGTCTTTATTTTGTCACTCGTAGATATTGACTTGGTAATTCAGTAACTCTTCCTATTTCTTCTAGTGTTTCTTCTGAAATTCCTACTGCATCTCTCCTGTCTCAGTTCCTCTTCAAGTTTCTACTTAGATTATTTCAATTTCCACAGGAATATTTCCAACCATGTGCACATGGTTTGAATGTGGCCCTAATTTTTGGCAAGGTGTGAGATTCACAGTGACAGACTTTTTCAGAGTTCAGCTCTAGATGAAATCTCCACTACTAGTGGAGATTTTAACAAATGCTTGCCACAGGAAGAGGCAATGACTAGAGCAAATCGACATTACACCATGGAAAATAAACTTATATATCCTATTTTTGTGGATTAATTTCCCATGGAAGTTAAAGGGATTGATGCATGCATTTAATGAAAACAAACCCAAACCCACTAAAACTAAATAGTCAAATAAGATAAAAATATATAGCAGGGATAACTGATATTTTCAGGCGTCCAAGTGGACAACCTGAATTCTGCGGATTAATGAAGTGATTGCATGCTATTTAATACTTGGGAGTACTTGCTTGCTGACTTACTTGAGCTTTCACCAGCTGTTTGTGCTCTCTCAATTTTTCTATTTTCTTCCAACTGCTCTACCTTGACCACAGGAAGCCCTGAAGAACAGCTGGAGTGACACACTGAGTCTGATTGATGTTTGCAGGACCCAGATGGTGAACTCTCAAAAATGTTGCTGGCAGATACTTTTACTGCTTGAACAGTTTGGTTTTTTCTGTAGTTCCCTTATCTGAAGCTTTACTACAGGCTGAGCAGTCACTTCTTGGCTAACATCCATTCAGGCTGCATTTGGATTTTGCTGGGATGGCTACAACCTCATAAAAGTTCATTGTTTAGGCTCTGTCTCACTCATGGAGAGTTTGCCAGCTCTTAAGCACTCATATTCTTAGGAATTCTTCAAAATAGCTGCCATCAATGGGATGTTTTGACTTTTACTGCAGAGAAAGTCCTTTCAGCAAATCTTTGTCATGCTGTTTATACATACTGTACATTTTATGTGGAGTTATTTATAAAGCTGTGAGAGTTTTGAAAGACTGGATCTCTCTTTGTTTAACACATCTTTCAAACCAGAAGCATATCATAGGTCAATATAAAAGTCTCCAAGACAAACATTTTCTTTTGTGGAGTAACCCTTTCTGACTAGTCTTCTGAAACTTCCATTCATATCATAACTCACAAATTTTGGTGTTTATCAGGCTTCCTTTTCTCATGCTTAGACTTACAGGTGAATAATGCCTAGTTTTAATCTGTCTCAGACTGATCATTTCAGCCAAGTAATTTTGTGTAAATATATTATCCCTCACTGATGACTCATCAAGCAGGGTTTTTCTACTGAATCGCTGAATGGTGAAATTTTGACCCATAACATTCAAAATGCTGCTTGTGACGGAAAAATATAAAACTAAAGTCTGCAACTCTGAAAAAAATGTTCAGCAACCCTGAAACTGTCACAGTAAATTTTGCCTAATTTATGCATTGGTCTGTGCAGTGGAGTTCAGTTTGGTAATATTATTCTTCCTCTTTGAGTAACCTCTCTAAAAAGCTACTTATACCATCAGAAGAAATTGGTGTTCTTCAGTTCTCCTGGATTTCTAGGTAGTGCTGCTGTGTTTCATTCAACATCAAACAAATGCCCCAAATACATGACACGCATTTTGAAAAAGGCAATCAGGGATCTCTACATCTCTAATATTACTCTATGGAAAATAATGACATAAAGAGAAAGGTTTTAAAAAGAGCCACTCATGGAACAACCATAAGAGGTGAAACATGAGTGCTAACAAGCAATAAAATAAAATTATGTTGAACTATTTGCATCTAAGGGCCCAATATAAAGCCTACTAAAGTCGATTGGTTTTTCATCTTCTTTGCTGGTTCAGCTGTTGAAAACCAACAGTTTTAGAGACTAATCTCAGGCAAGTAGCCATTAGTAAAAAATATATAACTTCAATAGGTTTATTGTTACAAATCTTTTGAAATTAAATCAACACTTAAACAAAAAATTAGGTTGGTTTTGTAACTGACTTTGGTAAACTAATATCTGTCTTTCAACTTTTTTAAGAAAACCATTTTTATCAAATTAGCCTATTATATTAATGCAAATTCTTCGTAATAAGAGCTTCAGTTCCCTCTTCCTCTCTCATCCTTCAGAGATAACAGAAATAGGACCTGTAAACCTAAACTTACCCACAATGGGGTAATTCAACACAGGTACTTGAAAGCAGAATACGGCAGAGGAGGAGAATTCCCCATCTCTGCCGGTGTTTGGGAAGAAAAAGGGGAAAAAAAATTGTCAGGTTTCAACAATTCTGACAGCAGTTCTGAGCTGCTTAGAGAAATCACCAGCTGAAAAGAAAAAAAGAACATCACGCAGGTAAAGCAGGCAAAGGGTGTTAACTACAGTAAATACAGTTTATCATATGGTTATAGAAATTTATTGCAGGGATATCAAAATATATATTTAGTATAAACATCTATAAATGTGTATCCAGAGGCATAAATATAAATCTCTCCATATAAACTCAAATATTCTCTCACTCTCTGTTGTCACCATGTTCCCTATCAAATCCACAACTAACAATAGCACTATTTCCTGTTAGACTATTCAAGATCTGCTTAGAGTGAATTTTCTACTATTCCCTGTGATCTTCTATCTAGCTCTCTTACCTCTGTTAATACATTCATCATTCTCTCTTTATGCTGTCATCCCTGTTTTATTGTCATTCTCACCAGCACATTGTTTGCATCCACCCCCTGGTGTTTTTATGCAGTGCCCTGTCATAGCAGGAAAAAATATACGTTTGTTATTCATTCTTTCTATAGCTTGTTGTGCTCTTCCATATTGCCTTTTTAGGCTCTCACATTTCAATCTCCTTCTATTAATAAATCCTAACATTAGAATCAATTTAAATAGGAAAAAAACCCCTCCAAACCTATCATTTTTTGTCTCTTCTTGCAAATTTTCCTGCAATAAAACCTAAAGTCATAATCAGTATTTCAGAAGGTAAAGTTTGTAATTTTGCTTTTACGATTGTAATCTTCTGTTAGAACGGATGAGAAACGAAGGTAGGCTCTTAGAAAGGAGGTGAACTAATTAAGCTCTCTGGCCAGAAAACAGTACACTGTGTCGCACATATTTTACTGCATTTCCTCCAGTTACTACCTCACTAGTGATTTTTACAGTGTCTTGCTATATTGGAGCAAGGTGGATTTACAAGGAATTTCTACAGCTAAATATTGGCAAATTTAATTTGGAAATGTTGGATGAAGTCTTCTTGACCATCAGCTGTGGTAATATGTTCTTCATCCTTTCAGATACCGACACAGTATTTCATGATTGATACATCCTCATGGGATGGCTCCTTGAAACTGCAGTCTGTTCTGCAGAAGAGGTCCCTGTGGTGGATTGCCACCTGTGGGACCTTTAGGAACAAAAATGAAATTTGTTAAAAGATAGAAAGGTAGGTAGTAAGAAAGAAAGAAAAAAAAAAAAGAAAAAATGAAAGAATAAATTAATGAATGAGCAAACAATTTAACCTAACCTCTTCTTCAGTATGTAAGTGTACTTTTTTAATTCAAATTTACTGATTTAATGAATTGTAATGTGTGTAGTGTGTACTGTTGGACTCATTCAAATCAATATGAATTTCATCATTAAGTGTAATGAAAACTAAATGCAGTTTGCAGGTTGGTTTTTCCTCATGGAATGGAATTTGAGATATTTTTTTTTTTGTCATCAGTACATCTTGATCTATCCACCTTTACCCCTAAAACCTGAAGGGTGTTTTTCAGGACAAAAAGCACAATAAAAAACCAATAATTACATAAACCCTTCAAAACCATGTTTTTCCTTTTGTTTCCTAAAAATTAATTATCTTATTTGTATTTATTTTACATTAACTGATTCATCCAGTGAAGCGGTTTGATACATGTTACTCTTGAAAGCTGGTAGTTACATTACCAGTATTTGAAAAGATAGCTTCCTGATAAATAATATGATAATTTTAAAAGGTTAATTCTTATGTCTTTTTTTTTTTTAATCATAGTAGCATAGATTTAGTTTAATTTTTGTACCCAAGGTAATAAATGCAAGGAAAAAAATAGGCTTCTACTTTGTTGTATTTTCCTGAAAGTCTGGGGTCTGAGTCAAAGGGAGACGATTAATAAGCCAGGTAATGCCAATACATTAACAATGCTGATGTGGTTGTCATGTACGTTCTATAAACCGTATGTCAAAGAAAAATGCTGGCACGCACTGTGTTGAAATATCAGCTTAGTTAAAGGATTCATGATGAACCATTTGTCTTTTACCCTTACCTCACTAGTCCTGCCAACAACTCTATGTCTGCCAAAATGAAACAGGGACAGCTGCCAGAGGGATGGATTTAAAAGTGTGATTTTTTTTGTTTGTTTCAGTTTTACTCTCTCCAATCTTTGAGGTTTTTTTTCTCCCCTAGAAAATGCAGCGTGTTGGATAATAAGATGAGTTAATCAGGAAAGCCGTTAACTTTGAAAGCTCTGTTTAGGCTGACTTTTCTCTGAGTCTTCACACAGAAATGGATGCAAGACCTGCAGATACCATTGGCTTCCTCTGAAACGAAGATCTCTGTATCCAAAGAAAATTCCAGCAAAAAAATATATAGTAGATAGAAAATGCCCACAATTTTCTCTGTCTAAACCTTTAAGGACTTCATGGTCAAAAAGGGGTCAGGAGCACTGACTATGTGCATACCTTTGTGTAGCATCTGCAAATTCACTAGAATAAGGCTATACCTGCAATTTAAAAAATGTGTTCCCTCAATGTGTTGTTTGAAGGGATGAGGAATAAGTTTGCTCTTCCCAGTAGGACAGGATAAACTTGCTGATTTGGTAGGTGATTTGACCTCCTGTGCCAAAAGTGATCCAAATCTGTTGATTCAATATACGGGTAGAGCATTTTAGCTGAGCAGAGAGGCAGCCCTGGGAGAGTGTAAGTGGATGCCAATTCTCAGAGCTCTCGCTACCCATACAGAAAGGTTTGATCTTTCTATCAATGTGATTGAATAACTTTCATTCTAGACAAAGGGCAAAACAACACAAAACAGAGCAGGCTGTCCCATACAGCACGTGCACATCATGTGGAAAATTTTCTACCGTGGTGGCAAATGGTTGTCACTTTTGCCAAGTCCTCTTATGTCTTTAAAAAAGGTAAGGATACAGGAAGAGTGGCTGGGGAAACAGTGCTTATACCTCAGGAGGATTAACAATATTAAAAATGGACTTTTTACATAGAGATCAAGTTTCTAGACACAAATGCTGGATAAGTCTAAAATGAAGAAAATGTTCCTGTGTGGCTACAGCCTGGTGTTCAGGTGCCATAGCTGCAATCTGCCTCCCCTCCCAGCTTCTTCTGCACCCAGCATGGATCTGGCATGCTTTTTGGTGTGCCTATGGCCTGTCTTCTCCCAGCTCTGCAGCAGACATTCCTGATGTGAGAAAGCAAACCAGAAGACAACACCCTTTCCCTTTGTAACATTCCTCTACAGAGAATATTCCTCTCTGTTAAAACAATAGCAGGGAGAAGGTCTGAGAATGAGATTTGAATCTTGAATGCCTGGCAAAAATTTGGCATAGAGAAGGCTCTGAGTCTCAGATTTGATGACACAATAAATTTTTCACTATTTAAACTATTTTTTCAACCCCTCTCTTACTTTTCTATCCCAGTGGCTTATGTCCTTGCTCTGTAGGTGTTTGCACCTGTGTCCACCTAATAACATTCTCAAGTAACAATTTTGAATGTTCAAACTGATCTATTGCAATGCAAAAAGCTGAGGTATAAAGCTGACAGTGACTTGAAGCAAAGCTTTGTTAAAATATGTCATTGAAAAGCCAAGCCAGTGCTCTCAATAAGAAGACGACTGCAGTGTAAACTCATTTCTCAAACTAGATAATGAGAAATCCATATGGTAAAGCAGCTTTAAGACACAAATTCACAGCAAATCATTATGTAATGAAAGGTAGTAATTGTGTTTCTCATAGAAGTACTTGTTTTCCTTCTAAGGTAGGCTGCAGAATTATACTTGCTAGTGGAACATGTGGTATAAATGGAATATTTGAGTAGGACAGACAACACTACTGATGAATCTCAAAACCAAAATTGTCTTCCTCCCATGCAAGCTGGCTTACACAAGGGTCATATAGAAATGCTAATTCCCATAGAGAATGTTGATCTCAATTATAAAGAATAAAAAAATTAATTTCTTTTTATACTACACTCTGGGGATGACATTTAGACTTAATCTTGCAAATAAACTTGTAATGTCTCACTGTTATTGTCACAAAAGTTTGAGCTATGGCTCATAAAGGCATCCAGAATACCTTTACAAGGCACACAGTCCCCAAGCTATTTACTGCTGACACTACAAGCCTTTTGTCCATTCTGCTGTAAACAAAATGGAAGATCCAGAGATGCCGTCTGTTCAACATGTAATGGTAGGGTTGATTTTTTTATAGTTCACCTACCATACTCATGTGCAATTGAATGTGTCTCCCATACACTGCTCTTGCCAATTCTGTCTCCAGCAATTATCCTGTTCTAGTACTCCATTGCAAAGTACCTGTCAATAATAAGAGATTTGCAGGTGGTAGCTACAAAGCACTGCTTCTCTCTCTTCTCTTTGCAGGCACCCTGCGGTGGCAGCTGAAACCTGATGGCGCTGATGATGTTCACATAGAAGGCCATGTCACAGGCCAGAGCAACAAAAGTGCTGCCTCTGTTTAACTTGATCCAGATGAAAGTTGTGCTCTCTTTTGGTCATTATTTTCAAGTGAAGGCGGTTGCTGTGTTCAACAAACTAATTTCAAGGTACATGCTGATGCAGCTATGATTTTTTCCTTGGGTTTTGCATTTTTCTTATTTGAAAATTCCATTTAAATATATGGGTGCAGGAGTTTTCAGATGATGTTTTAACTGGGAAGTGAGTATGTGACTTTTACTGACCACTGAAATGACTCGAGCATCTAGCAGCTCTACTGCTGGGTAATAATCACATGCCATAACTGAGACCAGAAGGGACCACTGGAGGTCTCTTGTCCAACCTCCTGTTCAAAGTGGAGCCAGCTTTAACGTCAGACCACATTGCTCCAGAGCTTTGTCCCATTTGGTCTTGAAAAATCTTCAAGGATGGAGCTTGGCCCTCTCTTCAGTAGCCTTCCCATAGGCCCTGGCAGGCTGCTGTCAGGCATCCTGAAGCCATCAGTTCTCTGGGCTGAACAAGCTCAGCTCCCTCAGCGTCCATAGGCTCACTAGGCAAGTGCTCCAGCCCATATTATCTTGGTGGCCTTCGGCTGAACTTCCTGCAGGTTATCAACATTTTAATTGTACTGGGGGCCCAAAACTGGATGTAGTATTGTATATGTGGTCAAACATAGTGCAAAGTAAGGGGGGATAATAAGGTACTGGCTTTCTTCCAGATAATACAGCCCAGGATCCTATTGGCTTTCCTTGCTGTCAGAGTACACTCTGGCTTATGTTCAGCCCACTGTCTACCAATATCTCCTGTGCCTTTCCAGCACAGCTGCTCTCCAACCGGACAGACCCCAGTCTGGATCACTACAAGAGGTTAATCTTGCAGGATTTGGCATTTGCTCTTGTTGAATTTTATGAGATTCCTGTTCTGTTTCTTGCAAGCATGCTGCAAAGCTCTCAGCATCAGCCACCACCAAGAAGCAACCTCAGAAAAAGAGATGGCCTCTTCTGTGGCCTATAGCTAGAGAACCACAGTGCTCAGAAATACAGGAAACCAATTTGTCCTTCCCAATCTCCAGTCAAGCCTGGATTCTCTGGATCCAAGAATTCTCCTTACCGCAACTGAACAGTCTGCTTTTAAAGTCAAGGGACCTAAGTAATCAAAAGGCAAGAAATCTTGGTTAGACTGCAAGTTAGGCTTTAAAATCAGACCTTTCATTCTGGACAAGCTACATAAGAAAATTGTTATGAATCATTTTTCTGTCTCTTCTGAAGCCTGTACTCACTTGTGAAACCTGTTTTTTTGGGGGGTTGGTTTTTTTTTGTTTTTGTTTTTTTTCCTGGTAGCAAGATGCAAAAAAAAAGGTAAAACAGAAAAAGAAAAAGTTATGAAGTAATGTTTTTCCCCTAAACTGTGTGAAATGGCTAGAAATCTGATGATAAGGTAAGGAGTTTAATAGCACAGACATTAGTGCCATGTTGGTCTTGAGTAAAGCAGCCAACTCAAAGTCTTGCTTTAACCCTTTATTCTGAATATTTGCATGATTGTGCTTATTCTTACCCATTGTATTCCACCCAGGGTGGCAAGAGCTTAAACCAGTGACAGCAGGGTACTTTTTAATCAATTCCTTTGGAAAATCACATAGATCTCCACTGTTTCATACAGAAAATAGAAATAATATTAGCTATAATTCAAAGAGGACTAATTTGAGGAGGGGAGGAAGTTGCTGAATTGTGACAAGTTCTTATGTTAGTTCTTCCAGACTTTCCATCTCCTGCACTTATTTAAGGAGAGTGAGTACTATCACCACACAGGGCTTTTTATATCTGAAATGTCTGGTCTGGCCTAAGAGGCAATGAAAAAGGCTGCTCACCATCCTGTCTCAAGTGAAGTTAGTACCAAAGCAGCCTAAAGTGGTACTAACTAGAAGCTAAAAGAATAAAAGCAGGTGAAGTGAAACTGAACTACACCAGCCCAGCCTTCCTGGTCCCTGCCTGTCAGCAGGGTGAGTGATCACTTCTCATCCATCAGACACTGTGGAAGTTTGTGGTTAACTCTTTGCAGGTGCAACTTCACAAGGGTTGTTTGTGTTAAAGTGGCCTCTCGTGGAGAGGTGTAATTCCTTTCAGCTTCTTCCTCTTGTTTGGCCAGGGGCTGCTTTTGACCTTTACAGGCTTTGAAATTTGATTCATTTTGTATTACAAAATATCCATTCCTCTGGGCAGTGAATAAGAGGTCTTTGAAGTCACCACCTAGGGCTCCTGAAGCGTTTTTCCAAAGGAAGTAGAGGTGTCTGCTGGCTGCATTTCAATGTCCTTGCCTGCTTCCCATGGAAGCACCAAGCAGCACAACTGGTGCTGCTCTGCCCTGCTTGGGTGGAAGAAGGTGTCCAGAGAAGAACCTGCTACTGACCTTACTCTAGGCACCAAACAGTGGATAGCAAGAGCCGCTCATACTGATGTGATGGGAAATTGAGGAGTAAAAGGTGGCAAAGCAGAATCAAGACAGGGATAGGACAATGACATTGCCACAGAGACAATACCTAAGCATGACTGTCTTTCCACTCTTAAACGCAATGAAAGTGCAATGACTATGAAAATTGCTTGTAACTACAGTATGAGGAGAGCGGGAAAGCAGTATAAACAATAACAACAGTGTTTTGCTTCCTAGGACAAATGATTCATTCACCCTCTATCCTCAGAGACAACTTTTCTGCAAAATCCATTCATATACCAATATAAAATCTGGTTTTAAAAGCTGTATAGTTGTAATACTCTCTGCTTAATGCATGCATCACCTCTTCACTGCAATCTGACTCCCCATCTTTTCCCAAGGAACTATTTTTGCCTCCCCTGGAAAAGAAAGCACATTACTTTCAGCATGCAAAGCAACAGAATTATTTGATTACACTGACACAGAACAGGGCAAATACATAGCAAACTCATTTTAAAATATTTCTTATTAAATCTTTACAAAGAATAGTAAAAATTCTTAAGCAGTTGTTACTGCAAAAAAGACACATTCACACTGCAGAAACTCTTGTTATCGTTTCAACCTTTTCAGTACGTCTTCATCAGCTGCATGTCACCATACAAATTAAGGAACTAATTTTTGCATTTCAGTCAGTTTAAACATCACAGCAAACATTCAAAACAAGCTGATTTCCTTGCATACTAACAGCATTTGAAATAACTCAAGCCATCACTAAATCTCAGTAGTAAAATGTGTTTTTAAACCCACAAACTGGCTGAATGGGAAGTTACAAACCGTATCTCATGGATAACAACTGAGCAAATTGTCCTTTTTTACTAACACAAGACATTGCCTTTCTCAGTTTGAAGCATTACAGCAGGTTCTGGGACTTGCAGACACAGCACATGGGCTGAAGTGGGAGAGCTCGGTTCTGTGAGAAACCCTCGCCAGCACCCAGTGAGCAGCTTACAACACAGGGAAAGGGAGATCTTTGGTGTGCAGCTCCATGGTATGCATTTCCACTGTTCTCCATTTTCAATCAGCAACTGTGGAAGTGGCAGAGACAGCAGGTACAAAAAGGAAGAATTAAGCCATCCTGACCTGACCATCTCAAAGGTCAGAGATAAATATGCTAAATTACGTCTACAGTCATCAAGAGCAATGCACACCTCCAAAAGAGGGTTTATCTGGCCTATCTTATGTGGTGAATCACCATGTGTCAATGTGTAGTGCCTCTTCATAGATTCTTATAAACCAAGGCCAGAATGACTAATTTAGACTAATATATCTATCTTTTCAATGTTTAAAAATTATGAAAGAAAATATCTTCTAAAATAAAGGCTATCCTAAGTCTTCTGTTTTACTGCTGCTGCAAGGTTTAGAAGTGGAAACTAATTCTCTTCTCTTCAGAGTTCTTCTGCAGAGGTAACCATGCTGTGATTCAAAACTAAAGAAGAGAAAGATTTTCTTTAGAAAGATTTCAGCAATGAAAATGAAGTGTTCTGGGTACTGTATCTATAACACAACCTTTACTTTAGCATGAATTTCACAAAATAACTTATACAGTACTTATCAATGATATCTGCAAATAGTGTTTCAGCTTAGTTCTTTTTATCTCTTTACACTGGCCACTTATCTCACTGTCTTTACGTTTTGTAACTTTCTGATTATTTTGTTCCTGTTATTGAGAACAGTCAAAACAATGTTCATTATTATTTACAGGAGGTCAATCTTACACCTGAGATTACCTAAATCAATATTTAGAAAAAACAAAATTATCTCCTGGATCCAAAATCACAAGATCCAGCAAATCAGTATTTCCAAATCTGTTCCACATCTAGGGTAGAATTAGTTCTTCATCATACACTGACTCTGATAAGCTAAGCTAAAACATCTGAAATAGCAAAGGAAGCCAGTTGGTGTTACACATTAAATTCACCTGGCAAAAGGGACATTGCTGCCTGTGCAGTTACAGCTTTTCAGTGATAATGGAGCCACACGAAAAAAAAAGCCACGGGGGGAAAAAAGTCTTTACAGAAAAAGAATCCTGATTAGAAAAAGACAGGTGTAACTGTACATTACTTTAAGTGGAAATACAAGGAAGGGAAGGGAAGGGAAGGGAAGGGAAGGGAAGGGAAGGGAAGGGAAGGGAAGGGAAGGGAAGGGAAGGGAAGGGAAGGGAAGGGAAGGGAAGGGAAGGGAAGGGAAGGGAAGGGAAGGGAAGGGAAGGGAAGGGAAGGGAAGGGAAGGGAAGGGAAGGGAAGGGAAGGGAAGGGAAGGGAAGGGAGCTTTTCAGTTGTACTAGCTGGTATTTGCAGAGGCTATTGGACATGCGCTAGTGCTACTCCCCACAATAATGCTGGGTGCTGCAGTTTCTCCTGAAAAGCCATCCTGTTGCTGCAGTGGTAGCATGACAGCACCTTTCTGGAGACTCATCATTGCACCCCAGGCAAACAGCCATGTTCTACAGCCACATAGCCACAACAGCACTGATGGCCTCTAGGTGCTTGCAAACACAGTGACAGTCATCACAGCCAATACAGTAACAGTTATGTTATTTCAACACATGTAAAAAAAAGCTACAATTACCTGCATTTTTTTAACTTATATAAAATTTTACTTTTACCTACTTTAGACGTAACAATGCCACATTCCTGTGAGCATTGGTTCTCTCATTTACTAGATATTGCCTCTCTGTTGACATTTGCATATTTCTTATGAAGAGGAGATGATCTCAGAAACTGATGTTGACTACAATCTGAGTAAAAATAGTTCCCAAGGATCTAACCTACCAGCCACTTAATACCAGGAATAGCACTATCCTCTGCGAAGAAGGGACTAGGCAATAACATACTTAAAGCAGTAGTCTTACAGCACCTCCACTTTAAAGTCTCCCAAGGCCTTCTCTGGCAGTAAGCATGCAATAAGACAACAGGATGAGTATTAAAACTTTACCATTCTTTCTCGGTTTACAGCAGAACAGCACTGATCATTTTTTACACACACCTCAATGGAATACTGTTGAGTGAACTGCAAGGTATGGCTTGTGTCAACCCATGCTTTGCAAGGGCAGATAGGGAATATTTATGATGCAGATCAGTTTGTGCATAGCAGTTATAGGAGACAAATGACATTGGGTGCTAAAAAGCTGCCTTAACTGCCAAAGGCTTTTTCTTCATTTGTCATACACAGAAAAGCCTTATTAAATATAATACCCTTATTACTATGGTGCCTGCTAGTGCCGTAGCAGTCAGGGAGGAGTCAGTCATAGAGTGTCTATAGTGAACCACCTTTCTGAGAAGGATTTCCCTCTTTGGATAATAAAAACATGTCCCTATGCTGACCAGAGCAATACAAACCCACCAGGCAGGATATATCCCATTAGTAACTAAAACATACATAACATCTTATTTTCATTTTTAAGTCAAAAGAATGAGAAAAAAAATATGTTTATTCCTGCACTGTTACTCTCTGTTGTGTGCTCAGCAGCATGGACGGGCACTAAAAGGCAGCCACAGTAGGACAGATCTTTTCTGTGAGAAGTTCCATACCATGCTAAAAGCTGATACAAGCCACAGGAACTTCCAAGCATAAAGAGAAAAGATGGAAATGTCAAGCCAGAGAAGCAAAATTAAGAGCACAATGGATCAAATAAACAGAGTTTTAGAGACAAAACGGATAATCTCTCCTTTATACATTTCTAAAATATAGGTCTTTTTAAAGAGATGTTTAAATTATTAACATAAAGAGCTGTACTAACAGAATATGGTTTGAAAATTTTGTCTGTGGAAAAAAACTTGAATTGTTCTTGTATGGGTCTATTGAGTTATATCCCTTCTTATTCAAACAAAAAAAGAAGTAAATCAGAAATTGATCTCAGACCCCAGATGTGAAGTCTGCACATCCTCTGATTTCAAAATTCAATGTTTCTCATATATTGTAGATACAAGATTTGTAAATGACCTCTTTCTTCCTGGTAAAACAAACCAGAAGTCTCAATCCATTGTCTTCTTCATTAAGTTGTTTGAAATCATAGTTTAAATTTAGATTTTTTTTTAGGAGCTTGATCTATAATTTTGTAGTTGAAGGAATATTAAAAGCAGAACTTGAGATTTAAAATCTGAAGTGGAAAAATAGTATGTATACAAACCTTGGAAGTATCCTGACAAAATAAATGCAACTAAAACATATAAAATATCATACTTGTTTTTCCAACTACAATTTAAGGAATTAAATATCTGTCTATCTTTTATATCACAAGCCTTTGATAAATTCCAAAATACATTGCAAATTCTATCCTGAATTCCCCATTATCTACATTATTATACTTATCAGAATATTTACTCCTTTGTTACTAGAACTTATCCCTTGCATTTTTATAAGCATAAATCAGAAACAACAGGTTGTGAGTGCTCATCACCTGCAGCAGTGACAGCTAAAAAGAGCACAAATTTCACAAAGGGATTCAAAGTTCATATATTCTTGCACTGTGATCTCACACTGAGAAAGGAGAAAATGTACTCATTTTAGCTGTCACTACTTTTCAGCCTCTTCATGTTGCCTTTTTAATTTATCATTTACAGCAGTATTGGCCTAATAGCAGTAATGCTTTTCTTTTTGGCAATTTTATAATGCTTTTACAGAATTCTCACTAGCTGCTCTTCTTCTGAAACAAGACTCTTATTTATTATAAAATAAGAGAACATATGTCAGGTTAAGCCCAGGTGAATATAAAAAATTGAAGTGTTAGTTATTTCATGCCAAATTATATGTCTGAATGTGCTGAAAATATTTCACTGGTACTAGAAATAGACACATCGTCCATGATTTCAAGGAGTTTAACCAAAATAAATATGCATTTGCCCCCCAGAGATGTGGGTGCATTATCATACTATTCTCTCAGATAGCTCTATCACAACATCACACATTCTTTCAAAACAAAGGCGCACCAAAGGTTTATACCTGTCTTGCTCTGACTGCCTTAAATCACTACAACAATGCTGGTGTTGGACTTTTAAGAAATCATTGTTTTTAACTACAGGCCATTTGCTGCAGTGAATCACTCGGGGAGGGGGAGAAGTTTTGACAGGTTTTCTGAAGTAACCTTCAGAGATGAACTTGGAAGCCAGTTACTTCCGTTTAAGATGCTGTCCCATTGTAAAGAACAAGGTTTTCAACAGACACATCTGTTGTTTCAAAGCATTTTCCCTGTGAGGTGTTTGTATATTATCCTCACTACTAGATCTAGACCATGAAGTATAGCTCAATGAATAACTAACAGATGATTACATTTATGAGTAAAGACTACTCATAGCAGACAGCTACTTCCTACAGGTGACAAGCAATCTTCTGCTAGGGCTTCACCTGACTAGTCATTTTGGGACATGATCACAAGGGCTGGAGACTGATGAAATTATCCTGTCCAACATCAAACACAAAGTGGTTGTAAATCAGCTGGGGCTATGGCAGGAGGAGAACAACTCATTCTTTATGTGGTACTGGCAGCTCTTTCACCTAGTAGCTACATTAAGAATCCTAACAATGTCATTAAGTGACCCCAGGAAGAACTTGGTAAATTTTTATTATTGACATTCGTATGAATTTAGCATTCATTCAAAGGGAAAAAAAAAAGATCTTATGAAACACAAAGCTGCATTATTGTAAAGCAGTAAAATGGTTTATTAGGGGGGGTCAGAGTGTGCTGGAACAACACTCACAAGATACATACATAAAATATGCCCGTTGTAAGTCTCTGTTTGACCTTGTAGAGCCATGTAGGTGCTTAGCTGACATACCATTATAATACCCCAATGGTTTGCTCCATAAAAATAAAATGATAAAAGTCTGACCTCTGCGATATAACCTTTTCTTCCCGCAGAATAAATAATTGTTTTTCAAAACAAATGTAAGTAAAAAAGGCTGCATCTGCTGATGACCTGACATAGACATGATGTAAGGAGACACATTTTAGGAAAGAAATTGGATGTTACCTTTAGAAAGGTTCAGATTAATAAATACATCCACAGTTGTCTATTGCCTAGGAGCTTATTTCTACAACTCCTCAGCTGTGCTATTAGAGAGATGGTATGTAAATCTGCCCACAGAAAAATAAAATTATTTTTAAAATATTCTCTGAATAACTACATGGGGAAAAAATACCTTGCAGACATAAAATAGCTGACTAAACCTTCGTTAGAGAAATATATTCTGAGGGGAAAAAAAACATAAACCACAAACAAGACTATCCAGGCTAGAGAGAGAGAGGTTCAGTAAAAACCATTGTTTTGATCTTTGCAAACACACACACCTGCTACACAAGATCATTTGAGCAGATCTGCATGAAAGGAAAATGCACATTGTAATCAGCTGCTTGGTTTGGGAATGAAAATGAAAATGAAAAATATGTTTGTATATTTGTGTATTCTTTAACTCCAGTAGCTAATTCCCCAGCTCGCTCTCCCTTTCCCTCTCCAACAGTCTTTTACCCATCTATTAACAAACAGACTTCAAAGTAATAAATGTTTCATCTCTGTTAGGTTTTGTTACTGAATGTCACAAAACACAGTGTCAGGATTGTTTGTGGAGTACTTAGGGTATTAGATATTTGATACAGGTTGAGCAAATTACTAATAAGGTGATTGTGAATTATTTAGTAATGCAGTCCTGTTTGGAGGATGGAGGGGGAACATCTGACTTCTTAACGGTTTACATTTGATGAGCAGAATTGCAAGCCTTGTTTCAGTATTTTTACATAGCTGTGTGCAAAATGATTGCTCTGTATAACATTCTGCTGCACAAGATATGTATATACAGTATCCAATCTACATATTTTATAAAAAGCTCCATTTCACAACACACTTCCCAAAGCTCTTTCTCTCTAATATCCTCTTGCCTCAATTCTCATAATAGAAAAATTCGTTTTCCTTGACCTTCTGAAAAAAAAAAAAATCTCCTCCTCACCAAAGCATTCCCAAACTTCTCTAAAGCATAAAAATATCGAGGAGGGAAAAAAGATCCCCTTCAGGGGAAGACATAAAGGGAAAGGAATGAATGGATGGAACAATAATCCTCCAATATGCCAAAGAAATATATTTTCCAAGTGCTTTACTTGCTGGCTATTTCTGTGCTCTCTCTCGGCAGCGCTCCGTTGGTGCTTACACTTTAATTGCCCTGCACTTTGTTCGCAGAAGGTATGTGTTGGCTGGATGCCAGTGTTGGCGAAGATTTGTCTTGTCACTACAGTGTCTAACAGCATGTACAGAACAATATCCCAATTAGATCCCTAAGTGCTGGAAACATGATACACTGTCGTTATGTCTCTCTGGGACCAGAGGTAGGAAGTTTTGAAAAACAGATTAATTCTGAATATTCATTCTGTTCTCCCTCGAGGTAATAGTAAAAGCCTTGAAAAAAATATTTTTTTAATATTATAAATCATGACAGTGATCTCACATAAGCACTTCCAGTGGGGGTTAGAGGAGATAGTTCGGTACCCCTCTATGTAGACCTACATAATACAAATTATCATTTTTATCTTTCAAAAAATCATGGGCTAAAATTACAACCCCTTCAGCATTTCTTCTGAAGATTCCTCATCACATTTTTAGCAAAGGGATCTATTTTACCCCTCACTATACAAATCTCACTTACAGACCTTGCAGCTATTTCAAGGTAGAAATGTTTGTAAAGATCTGCTCTATTAAATTACTGTTGAAGTACATTCTCCAAAGTCCAGAAGAACTGGGGAATCCTTTCCCATAAAACAAAAGGAACAGAGAACACTGAATATTGTGAGGAATTTGACTTGGATAATTTCCTTCTGTCCTCTTTTTTTTAAAAAACAAACAAACAACAACAAAAAAAAGCTGCTATGAAAAATGACTAAACAGTTACACTAAGCCTCCAAGAGTTAGTTTTGATCTTCACTGGAGCATTTTGTCTGTTACAAACAGTCACTTTTCCTTTCATTTTTAAGGAAAAGAAATCTTAAAAGTGAAAAATAATTTAGGTTCCTCACATTTTCGTTGCTAAAACTCACATTTCCAACATTGACCTATCTTTAAAAATGCACCGATCTTAACACTTTTGTAAGCCCATTTGAAAAATAAAGTGAATTGTATATCCTGCATCCTTCCCAAATAGCTCCTGATGTCTCAGGAGTAGACACTGACAGGACACCAATAATTTAACTGCTGGGGCCTACATTGTCCCAGGAGAATTTGGTGCTTGTGAATGGCAAAAGTCAAAGTGTGATCATATGGATGCAGAAAGGGGCTTGAACCCCACAGACTTACTTGCACTTCCTATTCAGTGTTCCAGTTCCCACATGCATCAAGGCCTTTCACTGCAGACAATTAATATAAAAGTGTCAGATGTCTCAAGCACAAACAGTTTTCTAATTCCCAGCTAATTTTTTTAATCTCTCGCCTGAATCCTAAAACTCCTGGTCTACATTCACACCTTGCTTTGCTTGTGGAAATCTCACAGATGTTGTAAGCACTAACATCATCATGGGAATGGGGAACACAAAATTGTTCTCCTGTGAAGTAGGCTGAGCAAAGCAGAAGCAACATGGTCTCACTGGGAGGATACATGAGAGCCTTGAATGAATTTCTGTGGCTGCGAACAAAAGAAATCAAGGAATTTATTTGACCTGCGTAACTCTCATCAATCTGATAGTATTAAACTCCGAGACACAGATAATAGTTATTTCTGCACCTTCCTGTCTGCCAAAGTTATCTACAAACTGAGTGCACATAGGCTTAAAGGATTAACATGGAAAGAGAAGGCAAAAATATTACCCTAGGCTAATGCCAGGAAGCTGACTTTACCCCAGGGGCTGCCTACAGAGATGGAGGGAAGATGGAAGCCCTCCAGCCTCTCATCCCTGTCCAACAGAGGAAGAGTGTGGAGTGTTTGCCCACCATGAGTTATCTCTTCACCCCTTTACTCTCTACGTAAGCTCCAGACAGACAACAGCAGGGCAACTGAGGCCACTCACTGTGCCAGTGTAAGGAACTGCTGCCTCTTAATTAACTTCTCTGCTCCTTTCCACCTTCTCTGCTGCCTGGCCACCTGCAACACAGAAAGGGCAAAAGGGTCTCACCATTTCTGTGCTGCATGTCGGGTAGTATTCAGTTTGATGTCAAGGTGTGATTCACATTTCACTGGGTACGTGTGAGACATTTATCCATCCAGGTTACCCCCGCCCCATCCTCAGTCCCACCTGCACTGGGTTTCTGCAAGGCACTGCTAAATCGGTTTCCCACTATTGCTTTGCCATTCCCCTAATTCCTGTCACTCTCAAAGTCCCATAATTGCCCTGCAGATACCTTCTCCCTATTTAAGTAACCCCAATGCTGATGTATCCAAGTTGAAGCCAGTGGAACAAGATTTGCCTCAAGGAAAGATTTGATTGTAGCATTTAAAAGAAAAAGATACTTAAAACCAGGATGAATATTAAAATGAAAGGTTAGGTAGCATATATCTTAAATTTTCATAATAGGTAAAAGTGCATGATACCATAGAAAATTCACCCACATTAATCTGGTTGAGCTCTAGATAATAACTGAGTATGCACAACCTGTCTATGTGGGCCCCCTAATCTTTAAGGAGATTCAATTGGTTGTAATTAAAGGTTTCAACCAAAATATTAAAATGAAAGATACAAACTGTCTATCCCCAAAAGAAGCTAGACTGCAGCAGTGTAAACTACTGCTTTTTTTACTGCTTATTTTCATTTGGTGGTGAAGAAGAAATAATAGATTTGAGATTAATTCTTAAATCTTAACTTAAAAATCTTTTTTTTCCTGGTTTACAGGCATAAGATTATATTCTAATTTAATGTGTGTAAATAGCAGTCTAGATGCTATTTAGAAGAGTTTGCTTTGCACACAGGTTAAGTAGTTTAGTTGAGTTTACCATAAAGCTGAAGTGTGGGTTAACATTTTGAGCCATTCGTTTAATGTGGTAGCCATAAGTTACTGTTCCTAACTGCAGCTGCTGTGATTCCAAGGAATAAAATCTTCCAGCTAGTTGAAAATTAAGTCAGTCAAATAAAAAGAGGAATAAAAATCTTAGATCTGAAAAAACAGTATTTCTTAAAGTTTTCTGAAGTGCAACTCCATTTTTAATGTAACTCTGAATATTTTGCACGTTGAAGACAAACACTGAAGTCAAGATAAAAATAAAACTAAGATTCTTGTAGTATCTTAATCCTCTAGGCAACTTTTCCTTCTTTTACTGTATCACATTTTTCCTGCTTTGAATGAATGAATTTCTTTGTTGTAAGAGATTTATGCAAGGAAAATTATCTAAAACTAGAATATTTCAAGGAGAGTTTGCAAGATTAAAAGACTATTAAAATTGAATCCAGAAAGATTAAAAATCTGCAAATGTGTTGGAACCCATTAAAATTTAGCCTGCCTGTGGGATTGTAACTGATCACACAGAACAAACAAGTGTAATTTTCATACACATGAGTTTTTAATGTGTTCAACATAAAATAAATTTACAGCTAAAGGTTATTTGAACTGTGTGATGTTTGTTCTAGTAACCTTTTTCTATTATTGCAGTAAAAATCAAAGACTTTTCAAATAGAAATGTGGGATTAAATCCTGTCTCAAATGAAGTTAGCAATAAATTTCCACTAGCTACAACAGAAATAAAGATTTCTTCTGACTGGCTTTTAAATTTTTATTTCTGTCATCAATCTGAATTGCTCACTTTCAAGCCCTTCTCTACCTGTAAATTAACGAAATTCACAGTATTGACCTAGTAAACTACACTTTACAATAACATCTTGCATTTTCTTGCTATAGGATTATTGAAGATTAAATGCAATGGCTAATAACCATTTGGCAAATTGCTTTAGTGACTCCAACCTTAGTGATAAGAAAGAAAAAAAAATAAAATCGGAATTATTTATTTATATATTCTATACTCAGTACTAGAAAGAGCCTTGCTCTGTGGCAGCATACAGATGTATCTAGCAATGAGACCTGCCTTCCAAAAGAAGATTTATCTCATTTGCTCTAGTGTAGAGCCAACAGTCCAGCATTGGGAAGAAAAGATCCTATTTTGCTGGTTCACATTCAGCCAGGTCTTTCCAACAGCAACTTAAACTTACATAGGTGGTCTGATCAGGCTTACACAGTCTGACCTTTGTCTCTGTTGATGAGAAGCAGATGAACAATTAGCTTGCACAAATGCATGGCCATTAGTTCACTATTCCATCTATTTTCAAAGGAGAATGTAGACCCTACCAGCATTTTTGCTTATTTTTTATCTAGCCCAGAGAAAGATAAATGCTTGTGGCACGTGTCTAAAAGGCAAAGAGATCAGAGGGATGAGGAATCATATACAACTTCAGGTCTGTTATAAAATCCTGAATTAATAAAGCAGAAATAACCACGGCTTTCCAGAAGGAGCACAACCTAGGTATCTTAATTAGTGTGTGCCCCAGTGGTGCGTTACTCATACAAAGGAAAGGATTTAAATGTACAAATCCTTCCTGATGTTGATTAGCGTGAAAGCTTTGGCTTTGTGCTGTTTTTGGCTGGGATAGAGTTAATTCTCTTAATAGTAGCTAGTATGAGGCTATGTTTTGGATCTGTGCTGAAAATGGTGTTGATAATACAGGGATGTTTTTATTATTGCTGAGCAGTGCTTCCACAGAGTCAAGGCTTTTTCTGCTCCTCATACCACCCTGCCAACAAGGCTAGGGGTGCATAAGAATTTGGGAGGGGACACAGCTGGGACCCAAACTGACCAAAGGGATATTGCATACCATATGATATGCTCAACAATAAAACTAGGGGGAAGGTTGGTGCCCAGGTAGCGACTGGGCATTGGTTGGTTGGTGGTGAGCAATTGTTTTCATTTGTATCACTTGTCTTTCTTGTGTTTTATTTCTCCCTCTTTATTTCCCTTTTCATTACAAGATGGTGATGATGATGATGATGATGATGATTACTACTATTTCATTTTATTTCAATTACTAAACTGTTCTTATCTCAACCCATTACTCTTCTGCATTTTGCCCTTACAGTTCTCTTTCCCCCATCCCACTGAGGGGGAGTGAACAAGTGGCTATGTGGTGCTTAGTTGCCAGCTGGGCTTAAACCATGACAGTGCTATAAAAATTTCATCAATGTTCTTTGGAAGACCTGTTTCTCTTGCCTGTCCTCTCAGTTCACAGAAGCCTGACTGCTATGATTCATAGAATCTTACCTCGAGTTGGAAGAGACCCATAAGGATCAAGTCCAACCCTCTGCTCCTTGCAGAACTACCTAACACTAAACCATATGATAAGGACTATTGTCCAGACGCCCACTGAACTCTGACAGGCTTGATGCCATGACCACTTCCCTGGGGGATCCTGTTCCTTTGACCAACCAACCTCTCAGCGAAGAACCTTTTCCTAACATCCAATCTGAAGTTCCCCTGATGTAAGTTTATTCCCTTGTGTCCTATTGCTGGTCACCAGAGAGAGGAGCTCGGCACATCCCCGTCTGCTGCTCTCCTTGAGGAAGTTGTAGACTGTGATGTGGCCACCCCTCAGCTTTCTCTTCTCCAAGATGAACAAGTCAAGTGACTTCAGCTGCTCCTCACAACTCTCTGCCTTGGATGGGGGTTGTTACCTAAGCATATCCCATACCAGCTGCCTGGAACATGAGTGGATCATTCTACAGGACCCTGTAGCAATTTAGTTGCCAATATTCATTGAGATATGTGAGGTTACATTGCTCCTTTCCATCTTGATTAATCTCAGTCTATCAAAAAATGCTACACTTCAGCCCTCCTCCTTATTGCTCTCCTCCCCTGCCCCTTACTTAAAGACAAATGTAACTTTATTTCATTAAAAAAGTAGAAAGTTTCTTGAAGAACTTTAATTGGGGTAAATGCAGCTCAACAAGAACTCACCTACTTCTAATTGGGCAATACAGAGTTTACCTTCTTCTTACATATACCAGCCAATGTGTTTAGTAGTTCTTGTATACACTACCACAGCACCGGGTTTATGGTCCTGTCCCTCCTCCTCCCCTATTTCCGTGATGAAAACTTCAAACCAATTTGTTGTTATGTAGAGGGTGGAGGAAAGAGAAAAGAAATAGAGAGCGGGAGAAAGAAAGAGAAAGAGAAGTAGAAGTAGTGGTAGTCTTTGCATCTGTGGTCTTTAAGTTATCTGTTTGCAAGATTCCTGAAAGCTTACATTTTGTGAAGTTTTCATTTTATTTTAGATAACAGCCCCTAGAATGGCAAACCCAGTGAGTAAGGGAAAAAAATCATTTGTGTACGATAATAAATGGATTTCTGCCAATGACAGGTCATGATACAGAAAAAAAATCTGTGATGACCCTCTTTCCTCTGCTCTCATTTATCTCCTACTGGTGTCCACTGATAGATTTCTGCTGTATGATTTATTGCAGAAAAACACTACCTAGAAATGGGCTTTTGATAAAATTGTTCAAGGATTCCTGGAAAATAAATCCTAATCTTTACACGCATGCTGCAAGATGTTTCACCTTTCTTATGCTATAAATAATATATGCCAAATGTGATAATAAATCCATACATCTAAGCCCTATCTCTGTAGTTTAAGAAATAAAACTACAGTGTAAACCTGCTGTTAATAGCAGCTATATAATGCTAGGAATATTGATGGCAATATTTGTTTATTTGAGAGATCCAAATTCCCAGCACTGTGTTGTACTGAAATTTCATTGCTTTTATCAGCCTGGATGGTTATGTTGTGTAAGGAAATCTGTGATAAACACAACAGACACTAGCTGGCTTGAATCAACAAAGATGCTCCTGTAGGTCTGCCAAGAATCTTGCTGAGGAAATCAGCTGAAATTTTCAGGTCTAGTCTATGCAAAGACCTCTCTTCAAAATTAATCATCTAGAGTAGAAAGTGTATGATAGCATCTGTCACCTTCCTATGACCCTACAACTGTTACAGTGAGGTTAAATGTGCACAAGCCCAGCATTTAAAGCTCCCTGCAAACCATAGGCTCAAGGTCAGGATCTGGCTTAATTTCACTCAAGAGTGGGAATGAAGTATAACTTCTAGCTAGTACGTATTTGCTATGGTAATGGGTCTAAGCCCAAAGACTGACTTTAACTACTGAGTCCTGTACCAGCTACAATATTGCATGCTTCTTTCCCTTGGCATGAAACAAGCAAGCCTTAACCTAGAATATAAAAATGGGCAAATCAACTGTTTGCAGTCTGAGCTGACCATTTGGGGTGTGGAAAAGGAGAAACTATGTCAGAAAAATAAGAATAACAATGATTGTAAGAGGCGGAGGCAAAAGGTGATAAATGAGTAAATGACAGAAAAAATAAAATAACTCAATGAAATGTACTACTCAACTATTGTTTCTGTGGGGACATCACCTTTTTTAAAAAAAAAGTCTGATGCAGTCAATTTTGTCTGACTTTTCTGGGCTTTTTCTTGTAAAATTTGAACATCGGAATACTTGGTTGCTTTTTTATTTCCTGACTAAAGGAAATAAAAAATCTACCATGCACCTGTGCAAAAGAGAGAATGTTACTACAGTGTTTTCCATACATGATGACTTGTAGAGGATTTTCTGATGACATCTGTGACAGAAGAATGTGTTTTACCAAAGAAAACTGAGAGCACTAAGTTTGGCCACTGATACTTAAGAGACAATAATACTGAAATACTGAAGGAAAAAAGAGTGGGGAAAAATGCAAGGGAAAAAATTCTTTAATTGGAAGGGGCCAAACCCACATAAACAGTGTGCTTGACTTCAGCTGTGTCCTCTGATCTATACTGAAGGTCAAAGAAAGAAATTCCACAGAAGTTACGATTATGTGAAATGAAGTGAGAAACAATGATTTAGCGTAATAAACACTTCCTGCAGCTACAGTGTTCTGCTCACTGAAATTGTCTCTCAGGTGTCTGCCTGTCTGCAGGACACATGTATAATTCTAGACTGAAATGACAGCGAGGCATGTTATTCATGACTAATGTTGGTTTATGTGTAAGAAAATTCACCTTGCCTCTCTAAAATGCAGCAAGAACTTCTGCATTCTGGTTTGCCTGAGTCAAAACATCAACTTTCCACCTTCAATTCCTGGATCTGAATTTCAGTCAACCATAAAAACCTGTATGATTTTCTTGATAAATTCCTCTGTCTTCTCAGACGCAAGACAGACTAAACTACTCCTATACTTGAACCATGTCCTAAAGGGCAGTTATTTCTCTATGAGCAACAACTCTAACAATTCTGAGAGGAAGAGCTTCTGACAAAGCATTATAGGCCATCAAACCTCTACTGTCATGCTACTGCACTTGCAGTTTATGAAACTATTGAGCTCAATTTCTTTTTTTTTTTCCACAAATGGACCCCAGATTCAGTCTGGGTTCAGATCTGTTTTCTCAGATCAGATATGCCAGAATTCTTAATTTTTTTTTTCCAGTTGCTTTCTGAATATAGAATAAGAGCATTAATTTATTAGATTTCTTCTTACCTCTCCACAAGGAGTTTCCTTACGCTTACTTTTTTCCCTACCATTTGAGTAAATTTGTATTGATTTTTAAAGAAAAATAAAAATTAAAAAGAAAATTGGTAGAGATGTCTGAGCACAGATTTAGAGAATATGCTTTAATAAAATTAAATCTTCAAATTCATTAAAGAATTTGAAGATTTAATAATATTAAATTATTAATTATAATATTTTGTATATTCTCCAAGAATATACAAAATATTATCTTTTGTATATTCTCCAAGAAAGCACACACAAATCCTACTATAAGGAGATATAAGGCTGCTTAAAGTTCTCCACAACAAAAAGAAATTCCTCTGAAAGGTCCGAGCTGAAAATTGTCTCAAGTCTGCTGAAATGTATATATGTGGGAACTGAACGGTCTCCTTATTTTGCTAGAAACCAGGTCACATGGAAGCAAAGAAAATCCTCTCCTTAGGGTCCTGTCTTGGAGCTCCTTCGTGTATGCACTCGTCATTCTGACCTGAAGGTGCCAGAAAAGCAGTACGGAGGTGAGCACATCATTCACCAGCATTACCCAGCTTTACCACTTCCCTTTACTTCAGTAGCTCCAGACTGAAGTATCTGTAGGTTTGCTTCAAGGACCATTAGCAGCTGGTACCTAGTACATCCCATTTCCATGTGGAAGGTATAAGGCCATGTCTGCTTCATCTTCCTCAGGGAGCTCAATCAACCTTGTTGTATTTTTAGTCTCCATATCTCCATGGATGGTAGGGAGATATTTACTCATTCTTGATCAGTCTGTAGTTTATTTTTAAATCCAAAGCTATTGCTATCTGACTAAGAGACTTTTGTGAGTGGATGGTACAGACACTATTGAGCCTACTCATAGTAATGTTGGTGCCTTGCAAGAGCAGCACAATTACTATAGCTGCTTTGTTCTCCTTAGCTTAATTTATCTTAATTATTTATAAAACCTTTTTTTCCAGGTTCTTTGGAAAAATATGGATTGCAAATGCATATAAACCAAAATAGCCCAAAATTTTGGTTGAAGCAAAACTGAACTGAACTCAAAGGTTCCTGGGAAACACCTGTTTTCCCTGAAAGTTGGGCAATTTGTTTTTGGAAAGTTGGAAATTGGAACATGTGAAACTGTTTGGCCTAGTTTTCAAAGAATAGTATTAAAAATTACATTTTATTTTTAGCATTTTTGTCTGGAAAAAAAAAGCTTGAAGTTTTCTCTGTTTTTTTTTTTTTTTTTAAGAAAATTCAGAAATCACTTGATTAGTATCTATTACTGCATATGCTTTTCACACATTGTGTTATATAACTATAATTATATTCATTCTTACAACAGAAATTTAATGAAGATTTGCAGTTGGATAACATGACATATTTATCAAAGAACGCAGTTTAAAACTCAAGTCAATAGAAAGTTTATTCAAATAATTTTTTGTTTTAATTATCTCTTCCATTGAAAGTTGCTAACAACCTGTACACCCACAGAGGCATAAGCTCATCAGAAGTAAATACTACCTTGCATGACCACTGTGGTTTTTTATTAAAATAGGTTATGGTTCACTGAATTAATAATTACAAATAGAAAACATGGCTACTGTAGGAAGTTTATTTAAAATAATTTTGGCTTAAAAGTAGAGAGCAACCTTCAAAGCCAGTGGTACTAAAAGCAATAAACTGTTCTAAAATTTAATTTGTTCTCCATTCTGCAGGCAAGAAAAAAGCAGCACAGGGTAGCAAAGAGAGGAGAAGAGTGAAAGGAAGAAACCTCTCTTGTCAATGTCTCTTTCAAACCCTGGCTCAGGTACATCTGAGATAATTTATGGGGGCATAATGATCTGCATCAGGAAGCCCAAACTCAACCTGCCCCTTGACTGAGCTAGTTTCTATAAAGAACCTAGCAAGCTGGCACCACAGCGAATGAAGAAAATTAGTTTAATCACTTCACATGCTTTCTACTTGTGGTCTTTCTGGCTATATTGAAATGAAACATAGGAAGAAAACAGTCAGAAAAAAGGATGCTGGATGCCCCTGTAGTTGATAGTTGTTGGGACGTGGGGGGAAGGAGGGGAATTAGTGTACCTAAAGGGATGTCAGACAAGGGAAAACAAGGATGTCTTACAAGCAGTACTCTGGAAGTCTGGGGATCACGAGAAGAACATGAACACGGTTAAATGTCTGTCCCCTAGAAGGGATCCAGGCAGCTCTGGGATAAGGGCATGGTACGTGGGTAAGTGGTGGAGCCTGTAGCAAAGGCAGCTTCCAAAGCAAGGTATTCAAAAAGATCTATCTGGCTGCACATGCAATATTTTGAAATAATATTCTTCCCTGACCCCACTGGAACTGTAGCCATCGATCTGCAAAACAGCAATGATTAAAAACACATCCAGCAAGATCTGTTTTAATGTTGCATAGCAGGACTGCAATTCTGTTCTCCAAAGCAACTTTGCAGGCACAACCATGCAATGATTCAGATCAGGTCAGAATGAATCAGAACAGTAAGAAATCTTATGGTTAGAAGTGAGTTATAAAGAGAAAGAATATGATTTTTGAAAAGGAATACAGGATATTAACTTGGGATTACTTTGCGATGTGGTTTTGAAAAAAGGCAAGACTTTGGAAAGTATTTTGAAGTAGACATAAGCAGGGAAAGAACTAGATCTTTCTTTGTCATACTCTTTCATACAGAGCTTAAAAATTTGGGGAACAAAACTTTAACAATAACTGATGTGTCTGTAGCTTAATGATTGGAGACATTAAATGAACAAGATTTTATATTTTAGTCTTAACAGTGCATTCTTTGGCCTGTTAACACATATGTGTGCTAACAGAAGTTAATCCATGCTAAAACTCTCAGAGTCCAGAAAGAGCCTTCCAATAACTTGCAAACCGGAAGAGTCCTCATCAACTAAGTCCAAGAAAGGTGCATCAGATTCAGGGTCAGTAATGGCTAACAAGAAGTGAGGCTTTGTTCTTCCCAGAATGATTTAAATGGCTACATTCCCCATTTATCCTGTGCCTTGCTACTTTTTTCAAGTGACCAGAATATTTTAATTGTTGAAACAAATACTAGAAAAGTATTTTTATAAGAATAAATAAGAAAAAAAAGATGACAGAAAATCTTCATTGTCACAATATTGAGGTACAAACAGCTTTCATTTTTTGTCAACATCCGCAGAACAGAATACTTGAATGGCTGCATTGCTTCTGACACTGCAGCCTATATTGCATTGCATCAGCATTGATGGACATATTAAGACAGAGAGGAAAAATAAAGAGGCAGAAGTAGATGGCTTAATAAGGCTTTCTGACATGTTTTGTGGTAGAAATAGCTCTGTGGATAGTGGTGTCAATATTAACATCTAGTACTACTAGCCTTATTCACAAAAGCATTTACACTAAAATCAACAGCCTGAATTTATGTCTGGGATAACTCCATGGCAGTCAGCCCAAACAGGAATTAATCTGATTGAATAAACATCACAGAGTCAAGACCTAGATTTTCAAACATATAAGTATGGTATGGGGAAACATCTAATATTTGCCACTGGTTTTATTGAGATTTTGGATGTCATTGCTTTCATCTGTTTATGTAGCTGTGTACATGAATTCACCATAGTTATTCAATGCAGCCTTTGAGGACCATCTCATGTATCCCATACATTGCAAGGCCAGGGTATCCCAGCCCACCTGGAACCTGATGCTTTTGGTAGACACAGGACTCTCCAGCAGTCCCTGGGAGCTCAGAGAAAGGCCCATTTCTAAGAGCTCAAACAGATGAGGCACGTGGTGCCAAAGAAGACATCAGCAGAAAAATTGTCTGTTCTCAGAGGACTGCAATGGCTGGGGTCTGAACCTGAACCTTCCAACAGACTAATGGAGTCACTCGCCTCTAGCACAGGCCCTTTCACAACATCTGACTCTCTACATTTGATTATGTCTAAACCTAGTGAGAAGGTCACGCTACCACCAGCTTTCTACTATCAGCCTTCAAATCAATTAACAACTTTTCTCTTTTGGACTCATTGATTAAAAAACTGTGAAAAAAGTACGCATTTGTTGCTTCAAGGAAGTGGTGTGAACAATGAGGAAGAGTAATCCAGGAAAGAAAGGATGAGCCAAACCCTGGGTGGACAGAAGCTCTCTGATTCCTCTTTGATGCCTTGAAGATTTTAGTAGACCTTATCCTATTTTTTTCCAGTATTTAATGACCAGAACTCCACTGTCTTCACTGAGTTACTGTTAACGTATACACAAGTCACATATCTGCGAGTCTTAGAAACTCCTATGTATCCTGAAAGGTATTTGGATTTTAAAGATTTTTGAGTGAGACAGTAGCACATTTGAGAACACAATTTAGAACAATTGTCATTGGTAAAAACAGAAAATTGGATAAATAACAGTGAAGCTTTAATAATATTTGTTGCATTTGAAAGTTTTTAATGGACTATAATTTTATATATCTGACCAAGCCTGAAAATATACTTTGGATTTCCCACTTAAATAGCAAAAATATAAAATGAGTCACAAATAATATAATTTTATATACTTACCAGGATTTAGAAAGATTAAATTACCATGATTTCAGGTATATAGTCCACAGATTGTCATTTTAAAAAGTAAGAATTTTTTGCGTCCTCAGGTTATGCTCAAGGGAGTTTACCACAGAGTCATCTGTACCTTAACAGCTTCCATATCTCTGTCTCTAGTAATGTCGCCTCTCTCCTCAACAGCCCTGTTGCTTTTATCACTTTCTTCTTCCCTGCCTCTGTATTTTGATTTTGTGCAATTTATGACACAGTATTTTTAAAGGCATGGTGACTATCTAAGGGGAAAGCAATTTATGGGAAAATAGAGAATTTGAATCCTAATATACCCTGACACACCCACAAAGGAAACATAGAAAAATATACTAAAAGAATTAAACAACCTTCTTCTGAGACTGCACCAAAAAAGTTTTTTTATAGGAAAATTAACCAAAGCTGGTTTGCAGTTTCAAAGAGCTCCACACTCTGTGCATGGAGAAATAACATCACTTATCAGACAACTCCCAAGTCCTACAGAGGAGTTGAAAGGTAACATGTAACATGGTTTCCTGATTTTCCTGATTAGTAGCTAGAATAGCATTATTTTTTTATTTAGTATGGGATTTGTTATGAGAAGAATGTTGAAAATACAGTGAAGTTTTTAATTGTTGCTAAGAAATCAAGGGCTTTCCAACTTCCCATGCTTTGCTAGTGTGCAGGCACACAAGGAGCTGGAGGAGAATACAGCAAGAGCAACAGGTCCAAACTGGCCCATGGAATATTCCATAACATGCAATGTCCTGCTCAGTACATAGATGAAGGTTGGCAGGGGCACCGTCTCTCTTCTTCCAGGATTTTGGTTTTGGGATTTTCTCTCCTTCAGGATCACTAGCCATGAATAGGCTGGGCTTTGGTCAGCAAGTGGTGGGCAATTGCACTCTGCATCAATAATAATAATAATAATAATAATAATAATAATAATAATAATAATAATAATAATAATAATAATAATAATAATAATAATAATAATAATAATAATAATAATAATAATAATAATAATAATAATAATATTGCTTTTATCTCAACTTATTAATCTCCTTATCTTTATCCCTCCAATTCTCTCCCCTGTACCCTGGCGTGGGAGAGGGTGAGCAAGCAGCTGTGTGGTTTTTGGCTGCCAGCTAGGTTAAAACCATGACACATGGCAGTACAAGCATAGAACTTACATGTTTTTTCCTATTTGGCAGAAGTGCAGAGATGACAAAGCAGGACCCGTACTATCATCCTGTCACCACTTCATCATCATGCTCTTGAGCATTGACTATTCAGCCCACAGGTTAATTCCAAATTTGCTGCTCTTACTCCTGAACTGCATGGCAAGTTCTCTTTTCAATCTCTGAATTGCATCTTGAAGATGTTAAAGACTTCAATGATTTTAAAAAGTGACCAGAAAAATTAACAGAGGAAAAAAAAATATTCTGGGCTATGAAATACAAGGACACTACTTTTGGTAGACAGTCACATCCATCAGAGACTGGGAGGATATTCTGAGACTCCATGGACCACAGCCTTCAGCTGATGTTGGAGACAAGATGTGAGGCTAGATGGAACTCTGGTGTAAACTGGTACAGATGTTCTGTGCTCTGATCTCACCTCTGCTGTCATGTGGGAAAACAACAACCTCTGCCTTTGACAACTCAGGGATGTCAACAGCTTCCCTTTGCTGGCAGAGAAACATGGGAAAAGCAAGAACACATAGCAGTCCACTACAAGGTATAAATACAATATTTCTCTAGTGTTCTGACTCTCACTGTCAGTATCTGATTTAAGAAAAAAGAAAGATGAAAAAAGAAAGATTTTTATTAACTATAGGTTGGTACCGGAGGTAAGATTCTGCATGATAGCGGCAGTCTAATCCATCCTCACGGTGCATGTTTCCATATAACTACACATGCAGCTTTAAAAGCAAATCTGTAGAAGCAAAGTAATATTTGCATGGGATACTGATAATTAACTTAAACACTAGGTTTAATTTTTCAATATAATACCACTATGCTGCAAGCGTTGTGAAAATTAGGATTTGTACCATTTTTTCAAATCACGACTGATTTTTCCACCTCTGATCTGTAGTGTAGTTCAGTGATTCAGTCTAACTACACAAAAAAAAGGTAACTAAAAATATAACAAAGCTTGACTAACAATCGATTTGCAGACTTCCAAGAGCTGTCATGACTTGTCAGTCTTAGAAAAGCAGGTAAAAATTAGTTTTCTGCTACTAAACAGAGTCACAAATAGCAGTGGTTTCCTTGGAGACTTAGCAGCAGTTCTCAAAACACTGTACCTGCAGGAAAAGACTGACTTATAAAGCTACATTCCCTGTCCAAACTTTAATTAACCTCCTTTCTTAGTAACACACTCATATCAGTTGCATGTATTTGGTGCTTATCCCAATGCACCTTCCTCCCAAGTCCTCTTTCACGGTACATACATAATTCATAGTGTAAATGTGTAACTTGCCAGGATGTTTTTCTGTATTGATTCTAATGTACTAAAATAATAATTCTGTGGGAGAATATTTATTATTTTTTAAAAAATACTAATTTTCCTTAATTATCCACAATGAGAAAAGTAACTACCAGGAGCTCTAAGGTTCTTAATCTAAAAAACACATTGCAATTGAATCATCTCCTAAGCAAACACTGAATTCTTCCTCGAGGACACAGATGACAAAAAATCAAATGAAACTAACAGGAAGAAAGTTACACCTCATCACTCTTCAAGGTGAGCTGTCCACAGGCTGGTAAGTCAGGCACAAGTTTTTGTCCTATATGTTGGTGGGTACATACTGTCTTACCTTCAAGCACTGCTCCCTGCCTCCTGCTCCATAGAGTGGAGAACAACCACCAGGGGTTCAGGTTTTGTCATCTACCAGCATTTCACAGATCCTCTACCTACTTTCAACACTAGAGACAGTAGAAAGCCACATCAGAAGAGATTCTGCAGTTTCTAAAAAGAATGTTTATATTCTTTGTAAAAAAGTGTTTGGGTATACCAATGTATATATATATATATATATATATATATATATATATAAAATTATATATGAGAAAAGCATAATTATCTATAGGTAAAAGTATTAAGGAAAGATCAGTGCAATACTAAAAATATTTCAATTACTTTGTCTGATTATAACTGAAAAGTTAATCATTACAATTTTTCTTCAACAACTTAAGCAAAATGCGAGCAAGAAATTCCAGCTTGGTAAGAAACTGCTTTCTTGATATTGCAACTGAAAGAATTCAGCTGTCATATACTGAGCTTCGGGAATTTTTGAGGATGGTAAAAGGCAATTTTTAAGAAGATCTTTTAATTAGATGGAGTACTGATTAAAGTTCTAAGTGTACACCACTACCTATTCAAAATTTCTGACATTTCAGAGCTAGACTTACACATTTATAAGTCACAATATACTCAAGGAAAACTTTTCATACCCAGAAGACAGGATCATCCAATGAATGGCCTAGAAAGGAGACAACAGGACTTGCTATTAGTGTGAATTCAGCTCCTTGTTGTATGACAATTAAAGAACATACAACATAATAGCCTTAATTTGGTCTGCCATGGACATTATACTGCAGGGATTAATTTGACACTTACTGCATGTATGAATCATTTCAGGCTTGTCCTTTAATACTATGTGAGAACATATGTGTTCATCCCATAAGAAAACTTAGCCTGTATAATCAACAGCAAGTATCATATTCATGTCATTACTCCATTTAATCTCTCATCTTTTTAGATTGTTACATTTTTGTTTGCATATGAAGCACATGTGCATACATGTTTGTGTGTGTAAATGCACTTTCTCCAGTTCATTGTTATCATCTTCAGATGCTTCTGCTCTTTCTCATTGCTGAACACTGTATACATGTTCTAAGTACTGTACTTGCTTACTAATTTATTTGGACTCCTATAAAATCCTGTGTTGCCATTTATCTCTGATCTTAACCAAACCAAACCAAACCAAACAGCAGAATACTGATTTTCTTTCAGTCTCAGCATACACAGTGGTAGGCCCAAACTGGAATCTCTAATCTATGGTGCTGTGACTTTGTAAAGGGTTCACATTCAAATCAATAGAGCTGAACCCAACACAGTAATTTCCTTTAAGGGGCAAAACAGATCTATTTTTCAGGTCCAGTTTTAATGAAGGTACTGTCCTGGTTTCAGCTAGGATAGGGTTATTTTTTTTCTTAGTAGCTAAAAAGCACTGTGTTTTGGTTTCAGTGAGGATTGTTATGAAAACAGTGTTGATAACTACAAGGACACTGTGCTTGGGCAGTTTCCAAGAAGAGAGGACTGGAAGGGGAATAGTGGAGAAGAAAAGTGTAGTAGTTAGTAAAACTCAGCATTGACAGTTGGATATGCCAATTAGATATTCCGTATCATATTATGTCATGTTTAGTATATTAACCGAGGCTGACTGGAAATGGGGGGATTGTCTTGGGAATCGCTTGGGTTCGCTTTTCTGGGATTGCAATTTTGGTTTCGGGGTTCCTTTTCACTACTTCAGGATCGTTATCAGTGGGTGGTGAGCAATTGTACTCTGCATCACTCATATATATATATAGTTGTTATCATTATTACTCTTATTATTTTAATTTTATTTTACTAAATTGTTCTTATTTTAACCTACAAGTCTCCTCACCTTTACCCCTCCAATTCACTCCTTGATTCCCTGGGTTGGGGGGAAGGGGGCAGGGAGTGAGGGGGAAGGATGCGAGTGGCTGTGTCTTGTTTGGCTGCCAGCTAAGTTAAACTATCACAGGCACTTTTCACCAGCTCAGTTTCAGAACAGTTTAAGATTATCATCTTAGATAACAACCTATAATCTAAGAAAAACGTAGTACTGTTTAAAGATTTTGACAGTAGCTAGTCAGACCCAAAACATACTTGATTTTCAAACCAAAACTTAGCCTAATGTCTAACCTACTTTATAAACTGCAAGTTTGACTGCCATGGTTTTCATACTACTTTTCTGGTCTTGGGCCATCTTTCAGTGATGTCCAGCAACATCTACATCCTCCTTCCTCTCCTGAAAGTGCCTCTTCTTTCTATAGTGGTGCAGAAGGGATTGTCTATAAATAATAATCAGTCCTTTACTGCGTCTTTCTATGTTCAAGTTACTACTATTGCGCCATAGCGAGTTCACATCTCATTGTACTTGATCTATTCTGATTCCATTTGTTGACTTTGCAGGGGTATAACTCTTTCCCCTATGCTTCATTTTTTCTCACTTACACAAAAATGTGATTTTAAATAAAAGATGTCACATCTGCTCTATATACTTACTCTCTGTTGCACTTTGCTCAGCTTCCCACGTACAGTGAACAGATCTTCTGCTGTGTTGTTTCTACCAATTCTTCTGCCTCCACAATGCACATAAAATTTTTAATGCTACACTCATATATTAAAGAATTTCAACACAACAGTGCACGGGAATTAAGGAAGTAAAATCCTTGTCTTAAATCAGATGGTTCCAGTAACCCATAGAGCAGCCATGTCTTGAAATGCCTTACACAGAAGCCACATAAGTGCCTTTTGAATTGAATGATGCTTATGGAGGTAGGAAGCCATGCAGTGATGTATATGAAGAGACAGTGGAAGATGGCTCAGGCTGAGAATCAGACTGACTTCTGCCACAGCAAGTCGAATGTCTTGTGTTGGCCAGAGAGACCCTGAAATCTCAGTGTGCCTGCAGCTTCTGAAGTCCCCATAGGCCAGAACTTTCCATGGCATTTCAGCACACCCTGTTTTAGTTTTTTTTTTTCTTTTTAGTGTATTTTTGCACCACTTCTGCCTTTAAGATATGCATGTAAGTGCAACAGAATTCACTTTGCTGTACTTGGTGTGTGCAGCTCTTGTAATGGGAGTTACACAGACATTTCAATAGCTGAATAAATTCTTGGTTTTTATTAATTCAAGTACCTAGTCTCAATGCAGTGGCACCCTTCCACCTTGATAGCCCATAATTATAATAATCTTTAGCAAAAATAAATTAGATATTTTAAGCTACTTCATATTTGGCAATCTAATGTTTCAGTATTTTGTTTTAAACTTAGACCTGCTGCTACTCTTTCTGGGATAGAACTTAATTTGGTGAACTTTTAAATCAAAATTTGCATGCTGTGTAGACTATAATTTGTATTTGCATACACAAAGCTATAGTTCTTAATTTTTGTACTGTACATCCTTTACATCATAAATGCATGAAGGGCCTTTAGTTATAAGAAATGTGATCAGATTGATACAGAATACTTTGTGTGTTTCCTGTCTGTTGCACTAATTTATTGTATGATAAGAACAAGGCAGTGAAGAGGCAATTCCATTACCTTATATAACAGTGTTAAATTCCTAGGAATGACTAGCAGGGAAGACAAGCATGGGGAAATTTCAGTCTACACAAGCACACCTTGAATGCTCAGAATTCTGCCATGAATTTGGTGCAAGACTTGTTGAAAACTTGTGGGTTAATATTAAAGGGGAAGCCAACAAAGTGGGATGTCCTTGTAGTTGACTTTTGTAGACTGCCTGGTAAAAGCAGGCTGGTAAAGCCTACTTTAAGGCCTAGCACATGCATACGCAACAAAGGGAAGACCAAGGAACATGTGGGCCTGATAATGAACAGTGCAGGTGATCATGTAACACAGAACACAGAGAAGGGATACTTAAAACTTTCTTTTGCCTCAGACTTAACTGGCAAGATCTGCTTTCAGATGTCCCAGACCCCTGTGCCAAACACCATCATTTTGAGTGAGAACAATACTACTCACAGTAGATAGGTATTCTGTTTAGGTCTACTGAAATAACCCAGACATACACAAGTCCATGTGACCAAACAAGATGAATCTGAGCCTCGCAATGTCATTGCAAGGTCACTTGCCATCATCTTTGAAAAATGGTGCCCTATGTTGACAAAGAAATGGTGAATCTTATATCCATCCTCAAAATAAGCAAGAAGGAGAATTTAGGGAACTCCAGGCTGATCAGCCTCACTTACTTCCTGAGAAAATTAAGAGTAAGTCTTCATGGAAGCCATTTACAGGAACTTGAAGGACAGGAAAATTAATAGGAACAGTCAGTAAAGATTTATAACTGGCAAATCTTACCCGACCTAACTGCCTTCTGTGATGACATGAGTGGCTTGGTGGCTAAGGAGAGAGCAGTGGATGTAATTTACCTTGAATTTAACAAGGCTTTCAACATCATTTTCCATAATTTCCCTGAAACCAAATTGGGATTTGTACTGGATGAAATATGGGTGAAAAATGGCTTGATCGTAGGTTCAAAGTGTTGGGGTTAGCTGTTCGAAATCTAACTGGTAGACAGTTATAGGTGACACCTCTCAAAGGTCAATGCGAGGTTAGCACCATCTAATATCTTTGTCAGTGAACAATCAATAGGATGCTATGCACCTTTCAGCAGTGTCACAGATTGCACCAAACTGAGGGTGAATGGTTGATACACTGGTGGGCAGGGCTACCATGTGCAGGGAGCTTGACAAGCTGAAGGACTGAACTGGCAGGAACCTTATGCAATTCAACAGGCAAACACACAGTTCTGCATCTGGGGCAGAATGACCCCTTTTGTTGTTACAGGCTGGGGAGTGCATAGTTATGCAGGAGCTCTTCTGAAATTAATCTGTGGCATCTGGTGAAAAGCTCAGGCTCAGGGCAAGGGAAGTGGAGCTTTTTTTCCCTCTGCTTGGCTTTAATGAAACTGTCTGGAGTACTGTGTCCATTTTTGGCCTCCCCAGAACAAACTGGAATCCAGAAAGGGACCACTGAAATTCTAGGAGGATGCATTTGTTATGCTTCTAGAGAAGCTATGGGGAAACCTAACTGATGTCTTCCATTGCATAAAGGGAGGTTAGAGAAGAATGAACAGGACTCTTCTCAAAGATTCATAGTGGAAGGTGAAAGATACCTGACACAAGTTGCAGGTAATAAAATTCTAGCTGGATATAAGGAAAACATTTTCTGCCATGAGAGCAGATAAGCAGTGGAAAAGGTTGCCCATACAGGTTGTAAAATAACCATCCTTACAGATGTTCAAAACTGAACAGTAAAAGTCCAATAGTAATTTGGTGTACCTTTTTAAGTTAGCCTTGCTTTAAGCAGGAGGTTGGACTAGGTAATCTCCAGGGATCCTTTCCAACTTAAATTTATCCATAATTATAGTATGCATCATTTGTGTCTGGTTCCAAATGCATATTCTTTATTTGTGGTCAAATCACGAGGTACAAAGTTGATATCTGTTGAGTAACAGCAATAATATGTGAATCATGCACCACTTGAACATGGAGCTAATGCTTCAGACCCATAAGAAAAGTGGCACGTCCCTGAAAGAAGTTACCAATTGAATGCTTTTGCCATTTGTCCACTGTGTCATAATGAAAGAGGCAGTGTCACTTGTCAATACAAACTATGTCATCCTAGGAGATGGAACCAAACGCAAGCAACCATCCATCCATCCTGAATTTATGAAACTGCACAGTCACAGGATACTTCAGGCTGGGAGAGACTCCTGGAGGTCTCCAGTCCAAATTCCTGCTTGAAGCAGGGTCAGCTATGAGATCAGATGAGGCTGCTCAAAGACTTTACCCAGACTGGTCTTGAAAAATCTCCAGGAATAAATGAAGATTACAACCCCCCTGGATAATTGTTTCGCTGCTCAACTGTCCTGGTGAATTAGTTTATATCCAACTGTAAACTCTCTTTTAAATTTATGTCTATTGTCTTCCACTATACATCACTGTGAAGAGCCTGGCTCTTTCTTGTTGTCCTGAAGGTCCTGACAGCTTGCTTCTAGGCCCCCTGAAATTGTCTCTTCTCTGGGCTGAGCAAGCCCAGCTCCCTTGATCTCTCCTTACTGGGCAAATGCTCTAGCTGTGATCATCTCAGCGGCCCTGCACTCAACTTGCTCCAGGTTATCAATGCTTTCCTTGTACTGGGAGCCCAAAACTGGATGTAGCATCTAGATGCAGTCTAGTACCAGATAGAGGGCTATAGTCACTACCCTTGATCTACTGGCTCTGCTCCTATTATAGCCCAGGATGCTGTTGGCTGCCTTTGCTGTCAGGAGACATTCCTGGCTCATGTTTGCATATGTCCTTGCCAAATTTCACCTCCTTGAGGTCACTGATAAAGACTTGAAATGTTATAGGTCCTAGCACAGGTCTCTGTGGCATTCCAATTGTAAGCAGTCTCCAGGTGGAGTACAACTTGCTAATCAATACCCTCTGAGCCCATTGAGCCAACCAGGTTTTCATGCATCTAGTTGCCCACCTATCCAGATGATAACATTGCAATTTGACTTCAAGAATATTGGCGGAGACAGTGTTGAAAACCTTGCTAAAGTTGTAGTAAATGACATGTACTGCTCTCTTCTCATCCACAAATCCAGTCAAGTTATCACAGAAGGATATCAAATCGTTCAGGTATGGTCCACTGTTGGTAAATTCATGCTGACTATTCCCCAGTCACTATTTTCTCTTTCATATGCCACTTTCCAAGAGGACTCAACCCATGATTTTTCCAGAGACAGAGGTGAGGCTCTTCCATGTAGTTTCCCACGTTGTCCTTCTGGCCTCTTTCAAAGATAGGTATAAAATTTACCTCTCTCCAGCCATTGGAGACTTCCCATGATCTCTATGACTATTTACACTTTAAAAGATATGTAATTTTTAATCTACATCTGGAATAAATCAGCTTTCAAATGACAACATCTGCAGTTTTGTAAACAAAAGTTGGTTTTTCTTCTATCTGGAACAGAGCAGCGTGTCCATAGGCAAAAGCATTCTAAACATATTGATCTTTTTCATCTAAGACTCTTTTTCAGTCAGCCAAGTATTTCAAGTATTAACTAATTTGTGCTTGCCCTCATAAGAGGACAATAGCTTGCAGATGTCTGAATTCATAGGCATAGGAAATAGATATATTCACCTAAGCTGCAGCTTTCCTAAAAATATCCTAACTTATTTCTTAATTTAACAGCCTCTCTCAATATTTCATTGTTTGATTTTAGCAGTTTACATGATGCAATCTGCTCTAGCAGGTAGGGTTTGATATAGAAAAAGTAGCTAATGATACAGCAATGGATTAAATAATATCTATGGGAAGAAAGATGGAAAGAAAATAAAACAATTTATTGAAAGGATTGTGTGTGATATGATTGGGAGATAGAAAATAGTAGGAACACAGGAGGTGTATACAGAAGTATTAGAAGAAAAACAAAATGGAGAAACTATTGAAATTAGCCATGAAAACAGACAGAGATAAAAATCATACTGTAACAGTGATTGTGACTGAAATCTAAGTGTTTCAGTTCATGTTGCTTGGGAAGACGAGAAATAAAGGAAAAAGGTGGAATAGAATGAAAGTAACTTCCATCCCAGAACCGCCTGTCATTTGAGCATCAGGTGAGAAATGAAGGATTTTAAGATATCTATCAAGCTTCAAGAGAGATCATACTACTAAGAACTTCTGTTTAATGAGGAATATCATATGGGGATCTGATCCCCTTAGTTTGAGGTGAAGAGTATAAAGTGCTTGAGAGCAAATATTGGGGAAATTTCAATTAATTTGTTAAGGTAAAAGGAAACTGGGTACATTGTAGCACAGTTTTATTAAATTGTGCCAGGATGACCTGCCAGCTTTACATTATAAGCTACTATCTTTCTAGCAAAGGGGAATGTGCTACTTATATATTACCTGAGTTTTGATAAAGCATGATAAGGTGCCAAAAATGACAGACTTATTATGATTGAAAAGATAAAAAATATTACAGAAGAACTGTAAGATGCATAAGGATCTGGTTTAAAGGAAGATGTCAGGAAGCAGTGCTAGAAGGGAAAGTACTTGTTGGGAGGATATTAACAGTGAGTTCCTCCAGGTCAGTTGCTACCCTTAGGACAAGGATCACAAGTCAGATTTTTTTTGACATTGTCTTTTGAAATGCTGGCACAAAACAAAGTGTGTGGATGGAACTTGTTAGGGCACATATTAGGATTCAAAGGTGGATAATGAAACCATGTAGAAAGCTGGACTGAATAAAGGGGCCAAATTCAGTGGTGCAGTATGCAAGGACATTAAGCCTATTAACGAGAGGTCTTACTGTCCAGGTGGCAATGACTATTTAAGAGAACATATGTAGCATTGTCAGGAAGGTCAAGAGTAACCAAACATAATGAAGATACAATCATAGGATGCTTCAGACAAGTTACATCACTGAAAGTAGAATAATATTGCTACCTTTAAATGAGCTACAGTTGAGATTTCATTCGGAGCATTGTGTATCGTTTTGCACATGCATTTTCAAGAGCAATGAGCATATACAGAAACAGACACAGAAAATATATTGAAACAATAAGCAAAAAAGAACAAACACTAAATCAGGGTATTAGAAGAATTGGAATTTTTTAGTCAAGTGAAATGAAGAATGAGCAGGGAGATGGCTGGAATCAAGCATTTGGGTCAACAACATAGGGAAGAAATCTTCAGCATAGATAACAAACCTGGCACAGGAACAAATTTCTGTAAATAGACCATGAACAAATACAGACTGGAAGTTAGAAGGATCCCTACCTTTGTCTAGAAATTCTAGGCAGTGGGACTGCCTTCCAGAAGAGAAAGGAAAGGAATGGGTTGCAGGTGCCACCCAGCCTTTACATTACACAGATTACAGTGCACTGAGGGACTCGGGCAGTCAGGTCTACTGACCTTGGTGACAGCTTGTGCTGAATGGAGCAAGCCAAGAACTTGCATGGAAGCTTTTAACTGTACCAAAAGAGCAACATGTCTTTTGAGAATTACACAGACTTTGGCCTACCTGACCATGTAAACAGTTAGTGGTATCCTGGGCACATATACTCACACATCCAAATGCACATAGGAAGTAAAAAACACTTAAGGGCCACATATGTTCATCTCAGAATTAATGGGAATTAAGCATCTAAACAGTTCTGTTGCCTTTGAAAATTTCCATGTCATTTACAATGTGAATACATTTGAAAAAAAAAGGGCTGTGATGCCTAGGATGCCATTAATAGATTTGCAATACTCACAGAAGGAAAAAAATTACTAAATGACCTAACCTACTCCACTGCTAGGAAAATCCATTTAAACCAAGCTGTTTTTAAATAGACTTAAGTGATAGAGCTTCCAGCATTTTTCTCAGAGAACTATTACACAGTTTAATAGGTCTAACAAATGTACTCTGATTTCTGTCTTGGGGTTTAAAAAGATCCTTGCATGCTAGCAGTCTTCTCATTAATATTTATATCCTGCCAGCCAGTGCAATAGTTGAATATTTTAATGTCTCAAGGTTTCTTTTGACCAGGCCTGGCTTTACACTTACTGAAAAAACACCTTAAGACACTTCAATAAACTTAATATAAATTGTTAATATACACAACTCATACATGCAAATAAAGAAAAGTGATTTATAACAGAGTTTATTCATACTGTGACTTGGCTAATTAAAGTACACCTTTTTCTTATTACATTTTATGGACTCCATTACTGTAATGCAGCAACCATCAAGCAGTGAGGGCAAATGAGCCTGGGGAGAAAAATATGACACATTTGCATCCTTTGTATAAGTCCTGTGACATTTTGGCTAATAGAAGACAACACGTTGCTCTCAAACAGGACTGAGAAAGAGACCCAATACCTAAGTATGTTGATATAAATCTAGCATGTCTTTGAATTGCAAATGTTGCTTTGTGAAAGTGTGTACATTTGTATCATGGATCTTCATGAAAGCGTGTCCCAACCTATTTTACGTTAACATAATAATTGTACATAATAACACAGCACATGTAGCCAATCTTTGCACTTTTCAAATGTTGTGATTTCAAATATGTGTGTTGAACCTTAAGGCTAAAATTCCTTTTAAATTATCTGAAAGTGGGATAATCTTTCCAAGGATCCTTCCAGCTTGTGTCATGATTATTTAAGGGAATCTGCAGTATTCATATTCATCCAAACAATGGTAGAACATTCAGATTATATTAAATATTTGTGGTATGTCAAAATACACTGATAAAATGTAGTGGTGCTTTCATTTAACATATAGTTGTTAAAAGGACAAAATAAAGATATTATAAATAAGAGATCATTTAATTAGAGATGCTTAATAATCCATTGTCTTAAAAATTACATAGCAGTGGCATTTAACTAATTTCTTGATTCCAGCCCCAGCCATGGTGTTAGGTACATTCTGTACATCTGACCCATACAGCTATATCAGCATACAAAAATATTGCACAATTGCTTCTACACTGAGAATGCTTAATGAAAACAGAAAATGGTGAATACTTTGCTGTTTATTTTGGTTTGTTTAGGTTCTGGTTTTATCAGTCTGAAATTATGAAGATATCCACAGTTCCCACCATCTCAAAAAAATTAAGTTATCTCCAGTTTAAAATGTAAACTTGATATATTTTTAGAGGGAAGTCTTAAGAGAAGCTAAGTATCTGAAATTTCTCAAGCAGGTCCAAGTGTACAGAACAAATGATCCTTATAAAGACATTGATATTCTTTGTGACTAGGAAGGGAGGGCCTACGTAAATCAAGGTCAGGTCTATGAACTGTACTGTGCCAACCTGTGAGTTGGGCATGAGAGGTGCTAAAAGCTTAAAAAAAACAGCTCTGATTGTCCTGGAGGCACTCGTCAGCAATGTAAATTTTACTTAAATGTATATTTAGTGGGCCTAAGTGCAATGTTTGCTTCTCATGTTATGTTCTTAAGTAGTGAAAAACTCTCATTCTTTAAGTAGAGGGTTTTTATCAAGACAGTATAACCAATCCAAGATACAAATATTCAGTAGGAAATAATAACAATAATAATAAAAGGCATCCTATACATGGTTGAGTCAAAAGAGTAAGTTTTTAGCACATGAAAATTTACAGTAGTTTTTCATTGCTGTTCTGTACATGATGGCAAAATCTCTGCCATCTGATTATTAGTTTTTTTTTTAAAATACTCTATTTCTTTGGAGAGCATACAAAAAAATACTCAACTCGCCATCCTCATTGCCTCCAAAAATATGTTTCCCTATTTAAAATGGTGGTATCACATTTAACTGGCTTTTTCAGTTTTCTGTACCAGAAAAACAAGGATTATGAAATTTTCTTTAAAATAACTGCATGCAGGAAGAAGGAAATAAACTACATTAATTTAATCTTCTTTCCTAAATGTTAACAGCAGTGTAAAAATGGATGCTCTCATCCTTGTAATCAGTTGCACGGTGCACAAGGGCAGCAGTCTCTGGTGCCTCATCTGTGAACTAATCTTTCATTTCATAGCAGATCTTTCCATATCAAACAACACAAATGACTTAATTTGCATGACAGGATTTGTAACGGGGCAAATCTAGTGTCAAAGTCGATTAAAGATTACACCGGAGAACTATCATAATCAGTACTCTAATGAGCCTAAATAGTACATGTAAAGTCTCCCCTTTTTGCCATTCCAGTCATGTATAAAAGGGAATGTGTTTCTTTTCATCGGTGAGCCAGTCCTTTGGTTTGCACATTACGCCCTACGTTGAGCTAAAGTCATGTCAGTCTGGTTTCAGAGGGAGAGAAAGGGAAATAATAAAGCAAACATCACTTCACAAATGACATTGCTTGGTATAAGCCAACGTTTGAAGCCCTTAATTCTTCTAATCTGCAAAATAGTCAATGCTAATGGGTTTTTGCCTTTGTGAAAGCTGATGCATAGAAAGAAAAACTTTAATGAGCTGCCTGGGTTGTATGCTTACAGATACCTGTCAAATGTCTGTCATCTTAGCTATCGCTGAGGCATTATAAAGAAAGTAAGAAGGAAGGAACGACAGTATTTGTACAAGCATTTTCATGCTAAAATGGCACAATTTTCTTCCTGTCATAATTTCATTGTATCTGAAAGTCAGAAAAGCTTAACCCTTTCAATAGCACATCCCTTACAGAATATCAGATATCATGTGTGAACTAACAGCTTTAAAAATAGCATTATGATTTTGTAAACAGCATCTTCTGTTAAATTTGTTTCATAAAACTGAATTACCTATATTTTTAAAATGTGACAACAAATTATTGGAATCACTTGCTGCATGTTGGGGAGATCAAGAGTTTATTAAATGTAACAAACCCTCAGTGTGAGAGTCTGTCATCAGAATAATTCCCTTCTTAGTTCTTAATTTCATACCCCTTTATTTCTTTACGCTGGCAATACGAATAGTGACGCAAAGAGGTCAACAAACTCCCCTATTCTTACCTTATTAAACGAAATGAGAGTTTGAATACATCTTATTACAAGTACACCTGCTAGCTCTGCTGTTCTAACTTACAGTTAAGTTGAGCCAGCCTTGCTTTTATAATAACTGTAAAAAATTTTCTATGAACTGAAACCACACATTCAAAAGTCTTAGCCCAAGTGTGCTGATTTGCCTATTTCTCTTTCCAGATTTATGGTCCATCCACACTGTTTTCAAACAATTCAGGCACCTGAAGTATGGAAATTCCAGCGCAGACCTGTTTCCTCCTGTCCAAGTATCAACCTCTAGTTTGAGGATCTGCACGCTCTGTAAATTTGAATACAGCTTTGGGAGTCCAGATCAAAAACACGCTTAGGTACATGCTGAAATCTGTTCATGCACAGAGCTTTTTGTAGAATTGAGGCCTTCATTTGGAGAAAAAACATGACAGAAAATTGGGAGATAGGGTATTTTTTTCAAAATACCACGCCTGGCAGAAAGCATGACCAAGGGTTGTGGTGGTAGGTGCTACTGCCTCACTGTGTGTCTCTGGGTAAGTCCCACACTCAGTGTTTCCATATCCACAAGGTAAAGCAGGATAAATGATCCGAGCACCCTCTCACGAGTGCTTGGAAGCCTCATTTATTCTTGCCTGCAAGTATTTTGGTGATATTTTTGTTTATTCTATCAAGCTGTCAGTGCTGGTACTTCAGGGAGGCATTTTTGTTGTTATTCTGTTATGTCTCTGTTGTTGTTTTCACCTGTACTTGTCAATCCTCATTCTAAGGGCTGCAATACTGTATAGAGGTGTACTAAGGCATGACACACTTCAGTGCCCCTTAAATATTCTTAAAAGGCCTCAGGCACTGGCTCATACGTTTTCATTGAGCCATTACAATCCAAACAGAAGAACTTTAATGAGTGTATTGCGTTTGTACTGCTTCCAAAGGACTTGCTGAGAGCTCACTGACAGTATCTTTCATGCTTCTGCTGCAGGTGAGGATCTCAATGGAGCCTTTTTTTTCCCTCACTCTCTCGGTTTCTTTCTTTAAGCAAACTCATACAGAGAAGAAAAACATAAGGTAAAATGATTTAAGTGGCTTTAGAGTCTGAGATTAAACAAACAAAACCAAAGAACGATAATTACAGCTGAACTTTTACACCCAAACTGCATTGGGTGAAATCTGTGCTAATGTCTCCCAACACCCACACATCTTACATAGAAGCATCCTGTGGGTAGGAAATCAGAGGGTTTGGGGCAAAAGATCTGCGTTATCAGAAAACTTGTTATTCTCTTGCTTAAGCTATAACTTACAAGTATCAAATGCCCAACAACTCTTAATATTTACTGTTACTGAATGTCAGATATTCCCACTCTGAAAATGCGGCAAAACAAATAGAAAAGTTATGGCTATGGAAGGTAGAGGAAGAGGAGGTTTCCATACAGAACTTGTCAGTCTAATACTTTTTTGCTATTTTATATTATTCTTTTAATTTAGGAAGTTTTCAGATACTGTATGGATAGGAACCAGCTGTTGGAGGGGAAACACAGCTCCCTCTAAGGTCCCTTTAAAATCACAGCATCCTGATAAACTATCCCAAAATGGGGAGGGGCCCAAGGGGCAAGAACATCCTAATGTTTTCCCAGAGGTGATCTTTTCCCAACTTTGTTCAGAAGTCCTTGGCTGGTGTGTTCCAGGCACAAATGAGCAGCAGATGAGTCACCCCGGGAGCCTTCTGCTCCCCAAAGAGACCTGACCTTCCAGCACATCCCCTGCCACTCCTCCAAGGAGGGGTCCTTCCGCACCATGACAGTGTGGCAAACGCAGCTGCTTTGGGGGGAACCATGCACTTGTTAATCACTCTCGATTTCAGGTTAAGTGTGCTGTGCACTGAGCGATCTCTCGTGCCTCCTGACTGGTGTGTTTGGTACGGCGGCCACGGCGCTTGCACCGTAACCCAGAGAGCTGAACTCGAAGGGGTTAGCGTGCAAACGTAAATAACATACATTAGCGGTGCATGTTTAGCTCCGACTTGGATTTCATCCACTTTCAGATATGAATTATTCATCCCCCTTCTCTCTCCAATTGTTCTTTTAATTCATATCGCAGTTGTTAAAAGGTTAGAAGCCACGTTACTGAATAGTCCTTTACTGTTTCCCGGTGGCAATTTGCGCCCAGTTTTTGCAGATTTCAAGCCTTGGCCGTCCCCGCCGCAGAGTTCATTTTTATTGCGATTCCCGGCTAGCCTTTTCCCCCCGAACACTACCTCTCTGACCTAACTGCTATACCTCTGATCCCATGCACCCCAGAAGCTGTCACAAGACTCCCTCCTTCCCAGGAGTGGAACACACAATAGAGAATAGGCCCTGGCTGTGAGGTTCAGCAGCCATTAACCCCTACCAGCTGTTCCTGCAGGGAGCCTTCTGTGGCTGAATGTCCTTTCTCTGCGGAGGCCCTCATTTCCACTAATCTAACTATTGTTGGGTAGGAATGCTGACAGGAGAAAAGAAATTTTTCTTGTGTCCATGCAAGTGTGTGTATCCATGTGTAAGTGAAGGAAGAGTGAAGGCTAATTTCTATAGTGGGCATGAATGGAAGGATTGGGGAAAAAAAACTAGTTAAAATGTGTTTACTTGCTTAAAAGGCTCAGTCAATTTAAATAATTTCAGTAGTACGCTCTATTTTGGGGGGATGGGAAGGACGAGGAAGCGAATTACTATTATCATTTTATGCAAAAGCTGCTGAGAGATTCCCCTGCATTTCCTAAACACTTCTTAAAATGTGAAAATAGGACAAATATATGAATAAAAGCTGTGAAATGAACAGAAATGTATCACAACAAAATCTCATCTTTTTAAAACAACAGACCTGGGCATCCAGAGAGTTACCTTTATTTCACATTGATTATCCATTTTCAGCAGACCCATGATTCAGATCGCCTTGAAATATACAAAATGTTTGTCAGGTTTTATTAACAAATTCAGGATTCTGTGTTCTTGAAAGAAAACAAAGTCAATTGGGAGGAAATTATTTAAAAGATCGACATTTTCAGATAACCAAACTGAACCCCTTACATCTCTCACAGTGGCATCATTTTTAATGGCATTTTAGACTTGCAGTTTAAAATATTTCATGCAACACTAGTAGACATAACATACTAAATCACAAGTTAGCATTAGCATTGCTTTTCCTTTTCAAGCCACACAGGTGAAAGAAACAAGAAAAAATTAATTAGCAAGAAAGAAAACTATTTTATTTTCTAGAAAACTGCATGCCATTTTAAGTTTCAATTAATTCATCCTTTTCTCTAAAAAGATTGCTAACAGAAACTGTTTTGAAATTTAGTGCTCCATTTTACCACCTGATAAAGTTCAGCAAAATACAACAGTTGGTCTAGTTCAAATCAAATTAGAAATAATTCATGTAGAAATATATTTTCTGGGCAATTAGACTGTATCGTAGTAGGGCAAATGTCTGATATAATAAAGCTCTACGTTGCATCTGTTCCTGTGTCTAGACGGCTGCAATTACTAGTCCTTACAACAGCAGCGGCAAGATAAAACACTGCTTACAGGTTATAGTTATTAAAATTCAACATTTTCTTTCTTTGCCCCTCTTTATTACCTAAATCATTTGATTGTTACAAAATTTAATTTAATTTAATGAAGTTGCACTTTCCTCATCTTCAGTATGAACACAAACAAACAAACAGAACAGAATCCAGCTCATTGTTTCTCCCCAACATGAGCTGCCATACAGGGATACTGGTTTCATCAAAGTTAAATATGTGCAAATAATGCTTGCTCAGAACCCAAACGGCAGAAATAGCTCTGTGGCTAAAGAGAGGACCTGAAGCCTCGTGACTGTCAATCTAGCATCCTTCGAAGGTGCTATAGAAAAACCACACAACATACGAGAGAATGCACATTCCCAACTACTGCATTTGGGAAGATGAAAGGCCAAGGAGGGTACATTTGTAGGTAGGTAGGATAATATCTCTAATAAAAAGAAAACCATCAGTTAGCTAAATACAAACTGAAGACTGTGCACAGCCCTGCATCTACAGGTTGAAGCCCCACTGATATCTCAGGACACCAGCAGGAGCTCTGCCTCTGCACTGACGTCTCTGCTCCTTGACTGGTGAGGGACGCTGGCAATGAGCAGGGTGTGCTGCACCAGCTATAGTTCAGACATTGTACATCAAGTAATATGGGGTTGGAACAAATCACACGTGAAAACAATGGGTCCAGTCCTTGTGGTCACATGGAAGTACCACTTCTTTACAATTTTGGCTTACTGAGTACACTGAAGGATTATTTCAGCAGGATTTCTGAAACTGCAGTTTTACACAGTTCTTGGGCATAAACAGTAGTTTCTGGTATTAATGAAAATGTTTTCTCCTTCAAGTTCCCTCTATAATTACAGAGTTTCTGGGTTTCTAAGCAAACCTGAGCAAATTTTAAGTAAGGCTTTGTTTAGACAATCTAAGATATTAAATCATAGTCTTGAAACCCTGCAAGGAATCAAACACATGGCAATAAATGGCATTTGTGAAATATTTCATGTAAAGAAAGACATTCATTGAAACAAGCATAGGCCTCTTGGCTAAATTTGGAATAGCAAACTGCAGAGTATGTTGCACATTAAGGGAATCTGGCAGTAGTTACAGGACCCCAGACAAAGCTTTAACCAAGGCATGCAAGTATAAACAGAAAATTGATACCATGTGAGGAGTCATCCATTTGTGGCTATTCCCGTTCAGACTTTGTTCTTCCCATATTCATAAGATGAGTGAGTCAGTGTCTATGCCTACATGACAGACCTTCAAGGGACACTTGAGTGACATAGGAGAAATTTTTTATGCTATTTGGAATAAACTAAGCTCATTGACTAGGCCATAGTCAGATGCCAGCTATGTGCCTATAACCTTCCTGCATCAACTTCTCCCAGCAACTTTAGATGTCTAACGAGTCTGACGTATCTAATTTTTGTTAAATAGGCTGCTGTGTTAAGCCCTGAGATTTGTCTTTAACAGCAAATATCATTTGTAATATAGATCATGTTTCAGATGGGTCAGAGCAATCCCCATATAGAATATAAAAAGAAGACCAAAAGGTCCTGTAGCCCAGTTTGAAAAAAAAGCATAGACTGTGCTTTCTAGTATTGGTGACTCAATTGACTGGCAAGAGACTGTCTGGAGTTGACACATTAACAAGTAATCTGAAATACAGCTGCTACACAGTATTTGCAGACACAACACATTTCTTCAGCCTCATAATAGATATTTTACCACCAAATTAACTTCCTATCTAAAAATTTAGAGTTCATTATGTCAGCATTTCAAAAAATGGTGATGGACCTTTTGTTCCACCTATGTTGGTAAGCTTCTCACACAGGGAAAGAGTCACAGAAGGCTCCACCTGCAGAACAAGTCTCCAGCTTCCAGATCCTCAATGCTAACATGTCACATCCCTAAAAGGGAGGAACTCTACTCTAGAAATATCCAGTAAGGTAATGATGCTACCTAATAGTGCCACATGTTGTCTTCATTTCACTTGCAGTGAATAGCACAGAATATGGCTTTGAAATTGCTTATGCAATATTTTGTGCTATGTATTTCATTAAAATTATATAATCTGTTATTCAAATATGGCAAAACCCAGGGAAAAGCACTGTGCCAGAATCTTAAGACTTATTTTCTTTATGTTCATACTTTGTTAGAATAATGTGTGAGCATAACTCACATCTTAATCTGCAAAGAACTTGTAACACCTGCTCTCAGAGGTATGAATTTCCCCAACCACATTATTCCAGATCCAAACAACTGCATGCCTCAGCAGGTTAGAATTTTATTTTTATTTTCCCCTGTACTCCAAAATTCAATTATTTGTACTAGAAATTGGTATTTTGCAGCAAGTGGGCATCCAGCTATTTGCTACCTGACTCCTCACCCTTCCAAGATCCGCCTACAGATGCCTCCTCCTGTATTTCACCTCATGCCTGCAAAGTGTTTGGGTTACAGCCCAGGTTACTGTCACTGTTCTGCCACAAGAGTGTGAAGGGAGGAGGGAGGTGACTGTCCAGCTCACCGAGAGGATGTAAAAAGATCACTTGGGCATACCTTGAATAAACTTTTTGCCAGTTATGAGTTTTTTCCCAACTGTGTGCTGCAGTACTAAATGACAGTTAGGGCATGGGGTGGGTGAGATTACTCCTTAGAAGCTATGCTAAGACCATCAATGGGTATTAAAAGCTAACATATTAAAGAAAGCACTCGATTTTCACCATCTGTGCAAAGGTGAATAAAAACTACAGTGGTATGTGCTACCATCAGATTCATGACAACATAGGATGATCAATACATATGCTAGAAGTGAAGGAGGAGTCGTTGGAATTAAAGTCTGCCTAACTTCTGGCTGGGTTGTCGAGATGGGAGTATGTGCATGTTAGGAGGAGGTGGAGAAGGGTTGGTCATTTCTGGAAGTTGTAATTACAGTGCTAACAAACTGCCTGACTGTGATTAGTCAGAAACAACCAGAAAAATGAGGCAAGCCTTAGCTACTTTTTTGAACAGGAGTATTCAGCTATTTACTGAACTGGCTGACTGACTTCTTACACATCCTGTTATCCCTTCCCCAGCTGTGTTTCTCCTACTGATTGTTATTTGGAGTGTAGTGTTTTTTATAAATATAACAATTTAAGAAAATAATGTTTCAGAAAATGCTGACGTCAAATTTACTGCTTTTCAGGGATAATCAAAACTGAAATGGTGCTTCTGTGCCTTTTTAAAAACAAAAACAAAAAACAAAAAATCCCCAAACAAACGAAGAATGGAGGATGTTAATGGACTTTTAGTCCGCAAAGGACTGAGGCACAAAAAGATGACATTAAATGTCATCTGATCCTCAATAAAACACAGAGTCACTTTAAAAAAATTTGCATTGAAGCCAAAATTCTCTTCATGCTGCTTTCTATCAGGAAGTCTGTTATTTCATTTGTCTTTTGCCTGTTCAAACACAGTAAGTACAAAATGCTGTTTTTCAGAGACAACTCACCTAGTATCTGTATTTTTAGTAAATGATTCCAGCAAGACACAGCTTACAGTAAAGTATCCTTTGAGCAGTGTTCAGCTCTGGAAACTTTTGTCCCCAGAGTTTTGCCTGCTAATATAAAATGGCACTGAAATGTACTATAAAATATTTTCCAAACACTAGACTAACATCATAGATACAATTTCGAGCTGTGACATGCATTATTAACCTCATCTTGTGAGCAGGAAACCAACTCGTACCTATTCCATCTACCCAGAAAGTGTGTATGTGTTTGCAAATGTACCTGCTATGGTGTTAACTTGGTGCAACTGTTATTTCAAATTTTTTAAATGGTTCTAAAACATAACCACACAATCATATTTAAATCACTTATTAAATGGAAATACCTACATACCATCTATAGAGACTTCATTTGAATTTACTACGGATTTCAAACCACTGTGCTGACACCCTGGTCATTAACAATCTTACCTAAAATCTCTGCATACTTTCTGCCGTTTGTCACTTTTAGAGATCCATCTTTCAAATCCAGGCATGCAATTCTTTTCAAAAACTGACATCCTCAGGAGACTAATAATAATGTCCTGGATATTACGGAATCAGTAGTTTGTGCTAACACGGGTTTAGAATCAGACATTTTTAAAGAGCAGAATAATAAATCTCCCCCAGAAATTGGCAGTTCCTACTTGTAGAAGGTCTGGACATAAAATTGTAGTTTTTACTGTTACCCACTGTGAAATAAGTAGCCCAGGTTGCTTGGGGGAGGGGCTTAAAATGAATTTTAAGTTCTTATGTTACTATTTCTTAGAGCTGCAGTCATAACTAGAGACTGACTGACTTCAGAGATGCCTTAAATATCCTTCATATTGTTAGCATCAGAGAAACAAATGTGTTTCGCACAAAGGATCAAAAGATACAGTCGCATTAGCTGTCCCCTAAAAAAGAGCTATGTAGGTTTTGCAACTCCTAAGTAATACTGCATTCCCTGATGTGTCAGTAAAACCATATGACAAACTACAGTGGTTACTCCAGCCACACACACACAGATTCAGGTTCTTGATAGACTTTGATAAATGTATAGATTACAGTCTTTTGTAGCACAATCTTAATTGCTCAAATGGTGACAATATTATGTAACATTTATTTTAGGTCATAAAATCACTGTTGAAATTCCTTTTTAAAAACTTTTAGGTGAACTGCTTTACATTTGAGATCTGTATTCCAAAATATCCAGATTTTGTATTCTAGTGGCAGAATAAAATGAAATATATTTAGGAAACTAAATGAAAAAGAAACTCAACATGACAGGCTACATTCCGAAAACAACCTGCTTCAAATCACTACCTTTTTATTTTCAGTTTCACCTGGCATCAATAAATGCTTGGGATCTATTTCTAGTGGTGGCCAA
>OU015530.1:25720964-25740964 GCA_907165065.1 Caprimulgus europaeus
ATCCTGACTAGGATGATGGCATGTTACACAAATCAAGCCACAATTTGCTTTAAGATTTCCTGGCTAATTATCTACAGTCTGATCTAATCACTCAACATCAGCATTAAATATCCAGTGAATAATACACAAAAGAGAATAAAATATGCTGGAGTGTTTTTCCTGGATTCTCTCACTGAAATGCTGATATATTCCTCTTTCAACATAAAAAAAATTTTCAGGAATGAAAAAACAGCAAAAGAACATTAGACACCTCTATCAATAGCCTCTCTTCTTACTACAACTGCTCTGCACCTATGTCTGGAAATTTAAGTTAAACACGATAAGAAAAATAAAAAAATGTTGTTATAGAATAAATTATATTTAACACTGAAACAGTGTCCAATAAAGAGTGTACTAATTCAGCTCCAGGATAAATGTTAAAGGTGCTGTGTTTTAGCAATTTTAAGTAGACTGAAGTATAAAATAGCAAACATGCAGTAAATTTTGGATACTTATAATTAGATTTTCAACATAAGAGATGTTAAGCTCTGTATGTAAACGGTATTATTCAAAAGCTTGTCTTGTAAAAGAAAATTGCTGTTTGACAATTCTATAGACTATTCAAGAAAGGTAATTATACTGCGCTGGCTGTTAAAGACGCAGGTGTTGAATAAAGTCACTGCTTCAGCTTTTACTGAAAACTACAGAACATGAAGGGAAAGGAGACAATGACATTAGTGTGGTTCCTAACATGAAATATTCACCTCTGCAACAGGAGTTTACGGTATCCAACTTTCTTTATAGATGTGCAGAAATTATGGACCAGCCTCACTGCTTTATGCTGTTGGACTATTTCAGCTCTTCCCACTTCCTTGTCAAAAAAACACCTCCAACAAAGAGGGGGAGGGTGTAAAAAAAACCCCTCCATGCAAAGCCCCAATGCAAAATTCACCCAGGCAAAGTCTATTTCCACAAATTAAATGGAAATGGCAAGAAACCAGAGTGCCTCGTTTTTTTAATGAAAGGCCACATAATTAATCTGGAAAACAAAAGTGATTGACTAGCACCAGTGTGAAAGAAATGTACTGACTGACCCCCAGCGACTACACAAGTGCTCTGTGTCACTGTTGATCCACAGCAAACTGCTTTCTGAATTGCCTGTCCTTTGATACAATGCACCGCTCAGAGAAGCAGTCTAAAAATAAGTTCATTATTAGAGTTACACTTTTAATTAAGATGTTAGAACAATCAACAAGCGTTCGTGAAACCAGAAGAGATGACATTTGGAAATATCAAACCTTGTTAAGGGCTAGATTGCTGTTACCACTCCTTGCATTCAAATGGCAAAGGAAACATTCAGCTGTTAAATGAAGGATGTCTTTTGTCCAGTTCTTAGAGCCAGGTTCATCTATGGACTTGCATGTGGTGACTCAACTATGCTTCACTTCAAAATGCCCCATGCCGGGAGCAGAAAAGACAAGCCTAATCTCAAAGTCTCTGTTTCTTCGGTTGGGCACCTGGGAGATGCCACAACCCTGCACAGGCCACAGGCCCAGACAACTAATAAAAAATTCCACTTTCCCTACAGACCTAGGGTCCAGACTGCACTGTGCTGGGCAGCAATTCTGTGTGGTGTTGCAAGGGGCCAGAAAGTTTCCTGCTCTCTTGACATCCAGGTTATCTCTATGAGAAGAGAGAACCTGGTTGGCACAGGCAAAGGCAATGCTCTCTAGTGGTCAGAGCACTCTCATAGGAAGCAAGTCCTAGATCACAACCAGCTCAAATTCATTTCCTAAAGCAATAAAACTGCCCAAAGAGCCAATTTATAGGCAAAGCTACTTTTTGTACTCTGTGGAGAAAAGGATGCAAAAGTCAATGTGAGAAAAAAAAAGAAAAGGTCAAAACAAGAGGGAAGAGGTACTCCTTCTTGGGCTGGGAAAGGGAGCACAAGAATTGGGTTACAAACAGGCTTAAAGAATAAATAGGCACCAAGATAATTAAGGACATGTAGATCTGTTCTACAGAATTCCCTGGATGTTCAAGCAGGATTTCTGGGGGTCACTTGGATACAGTTGCCTATATTGACCTTAGATTGCATTTGAACCACCACTATAAGATTCTTTTTTGGAGCTGCTCTAAGTGCTTGAGGTGCAATGTGCTCATATTTCCCAGGAGCAAGAGCTTTAGTCTACAAAAAAAAAAAAAAAAATTAACAAGGATGTGTTAATTTTACAAATCAAGCTATTAATTTGTTAAACATATTTTCAACTGATGAGGGCACTTCAGATACCATCAGGTGATGAGCCCTTAGGAGGATGAAGCATTTTCATTATACACATTGCTCCAGTAAGTTTCTATACATTCATACTTTTAGGCAATACAATCACCAATGTCATCACAACAATGGACTGATGCCCAGCAGCTAGTCCTGAGATAAATTTACTGAAAGCATCAGCTTCACTGAACAGTACAAATAAGCAGACACTTCAGAAAAGACACCCTGAGAAAACACAGAATTCAAGTTAATGGTAAGGCAGCAAATTTCATTATTATCTCATGCAAGAGTTAAATGGGATCACATTCAGGATAAGAATAGCTTCCTTTCTTGCTATGAATGAAACTGAACAGGAGGCTAAAAGATGCCTGAGGTGACATTCAGCATCTTTCAAAGCTAGAAATGCAAACCTGGAACAGCAGCTCAAAAATCTGCAAATGGTCTGCTGGACAAGGCTGTGACACGATAAAGAAAAGCTTTATTCTGCTTAGACTGCCATTATTTCCTAATGATAAAATCCATCAAAATGTACAAATTAGGTGGGTTCTGGGCTTTCCTTTCCTATAAAGAAGCTTCTTAAATCAAAAGGAGTAGGCTGAACTTAATGACCACCATTATCAGACTTCTTGACAGCACTCTGTTATGCATCAGCCAACACTACAGAAGGCAAAGATGAAGGGATGCTTTAGCTACATGGAAGGAGTATAACATATCTTCACCTGATTAAAAGATCCTGTTCACATAAAAGTACTATAGAGCAAGGTTTTATATAAAACCATTGTGAGCTTGTGGTAGGTTTATGTCACAGAGATAGGATACACCTATAGACCTAGGAATAGGACTGTGGGAGCCAGGTTGACAAATTAAGTAACCACAGAACTCTGATTGCTCACATACTGAGCACCAATGTAAAAATGCAGTTCATGTGAAGGTACTTTGGTGCTTCAGTTGTGACGGAAGGCAAATTTCAGGACTTCTCCAAACATCGAGGGGTCCTGCAGAGGCTTCAGAAGGCATGAAAGGCATGCTTCTTTTTCCACAAATACTAACTTATCTGTACTTCTAGATCTCCTTTGAAATCAATTGGCAATTAAGGCCTTTAATATGCCACATGCAGTCTTAGTAAGTCAGGACAAAGCTAGGAAATGGAGACACAAAATATTTCTTTAAAGGTAAAATTAAAGAAGCTTCTTGGCACTGGAGAACAAGGTCCAAATTATTCCAGTAATTTTTATTCCAGATAGGAAAGAGATTTTTCTATTCATAAAAGCAAAAAGCAAAACGTGGAAGAAAGAGAAATGGGATGTAGATAGTGAAAGGATTAGCAATATATCAGCTAGTGGAGAAAAGAATGCCAGAGGAGAAGAAATGTACTTAGCACCTATGTTCATGAGTAACAACATCAACTTTGAGAAGTGAGAGCTGGACAGGCAGTGGAAACTCCAATGGAGATAAGGGTCATTGGTCATATTTCGGGTACGCTACTTCTTCTCTGTTTATTTTTTGTTCCTACATTGTAGAAAATGCTTTTCAAAAGATGCTTTCTTTAAGCTTACTATATAATAGTATTTTTTTTCAGATTTTCTTGTCTTTTCATATACCTGAGGACATTTAACTACCTAAAACCTTTCCCTGTACCTGCAAAGGCAGGACATCTTGGATAGTCAGATGAGAAATGGCATGGTTCTAGTTCCACAGAGATCCTATTTCTGGAGTACAAATGGACCAGCAGTATGGGTCCACAATGGGCTGAAACCAGACCTGATATTCACAGCACTCTCTGTGTTGTGTTGCACATTATATGGTGTCTTTTACAGGTAGCTGAAAGTGAAAAAGATCGAATGTAGGATTGCTCCTGTGATTACAGCACTGTCTTAAAAAGAGGGAGAATTCTGGGTTTGAGCATGAGTGGAAAGAATGGTAAGAGCTAACTTCCAGCCACCATCACAGGTGGCCTGTCTTAGAAGACAAGAGGTCCTGGAAGCAAGGAGGAGCAGAATGCAAGGAGCACAGAAGACAGAGAAAGAGCTTGGCTGTGTTTTTATTCTGCTTAAGTTTTCTAGACAAGTCCTGCAGGAATCCAACAAATCAGCTTCAGCAAGAGAAGCAGCATTGACCCTTCAAGTATGCTCTATACCGCAGATAGGGATATGTGGGAGCAGGAGTTCCATTTGGCCCAAGGTGACCAGAACTCCAGACAGAGATACTCAGCTGCTGCAAAAATGGACCTTGATTCCAATAGTCTGAACAACCCATTGGATGGAAAGCAAAACTCTTCCTGCATTTCCTGCAAGTCGTGTTCCCCTGCTTCCATTTTCTCAAATAAAGTAACTAGTCAAAGAGTTAATCTTAATCTGCCTGTTAGGAGGGAGATATATTTTGTTAATTATCGAGTGGTAATGTGGTTTGGAAGCTCTTAATTACTCTTACAGGGCCATACATTGGAAACGCGTGATTTGTTGCAGATAAAATGCACAACCTAACATAAATAGGTAACAGAATGAGTAAAGACATTTACAACATCAAGCGTTACCAAGTCATTACCATCTCTGGACTCAGTTTGGCTAATAAGCATCTTCTGATGAGTTCTAGGGGAAGTAATGTCAGGTGCCTAAATGAAGGCAAGAGAGGAGATGAGTGCCAGAAAAAGTGATTGTGAAGACACATTTGAAAGAGAGCAATGCAGCTGTCGTCTCTTTGTCATGTTTTTCTTAGAATAGAGAAAGCGTCAGACACTTGTCTTCCCAATCATGAAAACCACATTAAAGCCAAGGATTCTGATAGCCACTGATAATGTATGAAAAGGGGCCAGGCAGCAAGAAAAAAGTGTGAGTAAAAATAATCTCCCGACTCCCTTCCTCCATAACAAAACAGTGCGCCTTTTAACCGGCATGCTTGACAGAGGAGTTTATTCCCCCTCTTAAGTTGTTTTTTTTTTTCTTTCATCATTGTTTTTTTCTTAGCAACTTTCTGTTTTTATTAAGGACTGACAGCAAAACTACCTAAAGCAACAGCTGTGCTTTCAAACATTGGTGATTCCCAGAAGAGAGGGAAAAATGCCTGTGCTTGCTACTTCAGCATATGTGAGGTGAATGTTCAACACCTGTATTCTAAAGCATGGCTACAATTCATTTTAACAATGCTGTATCAAAAACTGGTATCTTATGAAGAGGCAATTGATTCAAATATATAACATTATTAATACCAGGGTTTTACAGAGAATAATTTTTTTCTCTTTTCATACCTTGATTTGAATGATAAATGGCAGGTGAAATTTCCCTCAGCACGGGAACTCAACTGCTCTCCAATGAGTGTCTAAAGTGAAGGCAAATTGTTTAAGAAAAAACTAAAAAGGGGGAAAGGATGTTACGATGATTTCGTAAAGCCACTAAGCCAAGATCCCCACAATAGCAGTCACTCTTGAAGAGTAACAAGCTTTTCTTTAGAATTCACAAAATGAAATCATCTGTTGCTGTTTCAAATATTCTAGTAGAAAAGGAGATTCATGATACAGTAAAAACATGTATATTGCTATATGTTGATTTACTGCTGCTATTCATATCCAAAAGGATAAGGATCCCAGCCATACCATGGCTACGTAACTGTACAGCAGTTCCAAGGTTTCTTGAGAAGGGAAACACATGCAGCACACATACTGTTAAGCATGTTCTCATTAATACTTCTCATTATGCACAATCATAAAGAACATCAGTCTGGTTACATTCCCAGATCAATCCTGCCCCCCACTGAAGTCAACAGAAACTAACCTGTTAGTTTCAATAGAACCCAGTCTTTTATAAATTTGCAGACATTCATACATAAGCAGCACGAATTCACTGTAAGAAGCAATGAATTACTGTTCAGAAAAAGCAGTGAGTTCTTACAGCTATGTGCTGAGCATTATAAAATGTTGTGATTGCTATACTAGCTACCTATTTCCACTAGTGTTCATAAAAAAGCTGTGGATAAATTTCATAGGTTTGAAAATGTATTCTCATATATTTAATAATCAAAGTTATTAGAGAAATTTTACGTTGTCCAAGACACTAACACAACAGGTAATGAATGCTCTACAAACTGCACAAATCCTTCCTATGCAGACTTCTCATTGCAATGCTAACCCTCACAGATCACTATGACAGACTCAGCTGAATTAAACGTGTCAAATTCAAATTTTCCTAAAGTCATTTTATGATTTGCATGTAAATACCTAATTTTCCTACTTCACACTTAGCTTTTGCCACTGTGGCCAATGCACCAGTTTAAAATAGTTTGGATAACCATTGGTAGTTCTTCTTTGGCTCTTTATTCCCCCATTTCACAGCAACTTGCATACCATCCTCCTTCTTAGCTATCTATCCTGAGCCTATTTGACAGAAACTAAACATGATTAGACAAAATATCATTAATAATTGTGTGACACTCTCAAAAACTATTTATGCATTGCCTATAACTAATAAGCCATTGTAAAGATGTACAGCAATATTCAATTTTTAAAATCAATAGTGATTCCCATCTAAATAATTTTGCTTAGAACACCAGGACACAGTTGCACTCATAAAAATCCCAGACCTTTAAGTAACCATAGATACTAGAGCACATTAGGTCTCTTAAATTACTAACCCTATATTAACAGATCCACTTCCATATGCTCTGTGTAACTAACCGCTTTTTGTAGTGTTTAAATTAGCTTGATTCAACTTGGTTTGGATTTTGCTGTTTCCATGGAGTCCACAGAAGTTTGACTGAACAAAACTTTAAGGGACACATAAACAAACCCCTGGTATAGCTGTTAAATCATCTCTTTTTCTGTATTCAAGTAAGTAGCTAACCCTGTCAAGAATTGTGGTTGAAAAGTAGTTGGTATTTTTCAGTAAACCCCTTACTATTCCTAGAAAAAATCTAGACTATTTAAGTCTCTTGGCCCAGTCCTACTTTTCTATCACCCTACTTGCTACACCAAGAATTACAGCATCAATTTTTTTATGAGTTACTGTTTATTTAGCTTAGTCATATGATGGAAGAATAGGACAGGAAATATTAAGTTAATTCACTTAAATCAGTGGGAATACTAACTTAAGTAATAAAGCCAGCAGAATTATTACTTTAGCACTAGTTTAATTTAAAGAATCACAGAATCACAGAATGTTAGGGATTGGAAGGGACCTCGAAAGATCATCCAGTCCAATCCCCCTGCCGGAGCAGGAACACCTAATTTAAATAAGGTGAAATTTATGTCTTCTTGTAATAGTAGTGTGGTTATTTGTATTATTCTTTTTGCTGCTTAAAAATCCACAGATGTTTCTTCTGTATATCCACTAAACATATAGATCTAAAGTTAGAATCAAACCACTCCTCTCTACTAAAATAAGCTCACAAAAATGCATGCTCAATTCTTCAATTATATATGGGCACAATTTTAAAAACTTTGTCACTTGCAAGAGATGTCAAATGTTATACTATGAATCTGCTGGGGGTAAATGAACTTGAACAGGTTTGAGTGTCTGACTGTTTAAAGTATGCACATAGCAGAAGCTCTGGAGAGCAAGCAGAGGGCCTGGTATAAATGTAATGCAATCTGGGATATACATGCACTGTCATTTGGTATGTGCATTATATACATAGCTTTATATATTCACCATGTGTATTTCTATTATATGTTACTATTAAATCAATTCCATCCACTCAACTATAGGTGCATTTTTCAAGGACAGTATAAAAATGTCTACTGTGATACAGTTTATAAACTTATTGCTGTATTTCAGTCACATTCAAAATGTGTTTGAAAAATACACTTGTTCAATAACACTCGGAGCAATTCTATTTTGATGGAGATTTTCTGACTTGACTCCCAAATTCAGCTGATCTAGATATGTGGCTAGGCAGCATAACCACGATGAAATCCTTCCCTATCACAAATGCTTATAGCCTTTGCAAATATCTGGCTGTCAGAAGGGTTTACAGATCTATAATTCAGACAACAATCAGATCAGTGTTTATCTAACCCAGAGGCAATTCTCTATCTGGGACGACCTTCTGCATTTAGTTCGTCATAATTTTCCTCCTAACATGGAATGGTATTCTCTGGAGGAAGATTATGGCTTTTTCTGTTTAAAAACCCAGATTATCTTGATGGGTGGCTTGGATGATGTTACAGAAGACCAGATATCCTCTCTCTGCCCTGAAGACTTTTTGGCCATTACCTTACCTTTGCCTGCTTATCTCTGGCATATCAATGCCAGTTGCACTGCTCATGGAGTCAGGACTTTCCAGGAACTTGGGGATCAAGCCGTTCAAGTCAAGTGCAAAGCAGGCAGTTGGTTCTCTCCTCCTTATACACAAGGGTGATGCAATCCACATCTTAACCTAAATACTATGAATGATGTTTTGACAGTGGATGCCAGGGAAGCAATTTTCATACTTTAGCTGTTACTGGACGGTAGCCTTGTGGTAAGAACAGTAGATTTGGATCAAAGCTCAACCTTTTCTGGAGCGCTACCATCTGCAGTGAGCTATTCTCAAAGTACAAATTTTTGACATATAACCAGAAAAAAAGACCTATCAGTTGACTTAAAGCCCTTTTCAAAGACAAACACAGATGAAGCATATACATTTTAGAGTTTAACTGAACATACTCAGTTCTAGATATATTTACTGCAACGTTTAAAAGCTTTTAAGAGCTTCTCTAAAAATTCAAAATTCAGTGAATACATTAAAAGTCCTGATGGATAATTTTCAGATAAAATGTTACACGTTGCTTGATGAGAACATCAAATCTACTCCTTCAGTTTAGGTGAAGCCTGTTCAACTAGGAAACAGACGGGCCGAGATACAGTCTCACCAATGACCTCTCAATGAAAATTAATTAATTGGTGCATGTTGTGCTTTGTTAAGGAACAGGAATAAGATACTTCATGAATATGAATTAAATGCTTGTTGAAGCCAAGAGGTCTTCTTTTTTAACTACGTCTGTCTGTTTTCCCAATCAAGGCTCACTAGAGGCACATAATAAAGTTGTAAGTAAATAGCATTTTTAGTTACTAGGAATAGTTGAGGGGAAAAAAAGAAAAAGATAAAATATTTCTTTTTCTTGCCAAGAAGTATTTACATGTTATATTTTGCCATTAAGAGCCACTGCTTTTGAATGTGCAGACAGTAAGGTTGTGCCATTTGGTCATTTTGGTTAATATTTTGAAGCAGAAACAGAAGAATAAAACCTTACTTAGGTTTAGAAATTATTTCTGTACTGAGAATACACACATAGAGGGGAAAATGACTGCTTAGCAATAAAAGTAATCTTATATTTGAGTGTAACAGCAGCTGATTCTATAATACTTACTCCTGTGAGTAGCCTATATTCACAGACCTATGTTAGGAGCCCTATTTACTTCAACATGACTACTTGTGCCTGAGAAGGTTGTGGGATTATAATGACCAGTTTTAGCACTGCATCTCCAGTGCATGCTGTAAAAATCTTTAAGAGGAAGCAGGAGAGTGGGAGCTGGGAAGGAGTTAAAAACGTGTCAAAAAAGTCTTAGTAGACAAAAAAGAACCAGAGAAAAAGGGATGAAGTAAATTAATCTTCCCGAAGTATATTACATAAGGGGAAATGCTTGGTAGTCCTTATTTGCTGTAACAACTCAAGACAAATGAGCAGCCGGTGTGTTAGTTCTGATGAAGGACATGCAAGAAAGACAATGGCTTTCCATTTTTAAGTTAATCAGTACCCAAGTGATGTATTTCTGAAAAATAATAAAATGGATTAATCAGGAGCTAAGGGAAAAAAGAGGGCAGACATTTTATTTCTACCACGTGCGGATGAAATATACATAACATAATAAAGGGCTGCTGTCGACTATCTGCAGGAAGAGCACCTGGAAGATTAAAGCTGTGGACATAACATTAACAAAGTACAGACCACACTGAATTAATGAGCACTGGAGATAGACATTCAGTGGAGTCTTAATTTATTTTCCTTTTCTAGCTCATCCTTTAAGAAAATGACAGTGTCTTCTTATCGATTTTACACTCAGAGATCAATCAGAATTGCCCTGACTCAGACAAAATTTACAGCACTCCCTGACAGTGCCTCGAGCATCTGGGCCTAAACAGACATTACAAGGAAGCAATATATCATGTTTGTATGTAGAGCTTGACATGCTTAAAAATAAGCTAATCTGTAGTGGAATTTCCTTCTTTTTGACAAGTTGCTCTGCCCAGCTCTTCGGCCTCTTATGAATTTCTCTCCCAGCTCTACTATTAATTATAACATGCACATAGGCTTCATGTATTTAGACCCTGAGGGAGGTCATCTGCTCTGCAGTTTTAGATAAAATATAAACTAACAGATCACTCCTACTTAAACAATGTGAAATGTCACTCTGATGAACTCCATAAAAAAAGCTAGAGGTGTTCCGTCAAGAGCTATGATCAATTCTGACAACCCAACAATATCAGAGCTAAATGATGGGCCTCTACATTCCCAAACAATCCTCTGTGGAAATTGCTGTATCTGGAAGATCTTTTGTGCAAGTAACTAGCTGTATTAAATGTAATAATTACAGAAAAGACACGAGCTGTGATGCTTAGGCAGTTGTTGGCTAAGCTAACTTGCTTCCACACTATTAATTTAGCCTGTACCTGAGGATTGCCTACCAACTGACTTTTTACTCTAAAGGAGGAAGATAGGTCTCTTCTGCACTACAGACCTCAAGAACAGCTAGTCCTTTGAGGGCTCAAAGGAGAGATCTGGTCCACAAAATATTTGTTGCATTTCGCTTGAAGGAAAAAATCAAGACGAGAGTTGAGAAAGAACTCAAATAGCATGTATTTGAGAAGGACTGAGGATCAGCAGGTTTACATAAATTCAAGTCTGTTATCTCCTTCAGTCAGGGCTTTGTGGGCCGCTTCAGCACGGGAAAGAAGTACTGAGGGACCAAGAGTTAAAATGGATAAGGAATGTCCCAAAACCCAGCATATTTTTGGTTGGGGATTTTTGTTGTTGTTTTTGGTTTTGATCATCTGATAAAATACTGGGGAGAGAAATCCCTTTAGACATTACACATTTTATACACAACTGAGAATCCTCTGCTCCTTTTGCCTTTATTAGGAGGACTGTGAAGTTCAGCATATCTCAAAGTTCAACCACTTATACTTGGTATTAAAGGACTTAAAAATCTATGTAGTATAACTAGGGTGTCTGGCAGTATGGCGTAAAGCATTCCTTTCCCTTGGAACAAGCCCAAGTGCCTCACACAGTGCTAAGAGATAAGAATCTGTAGATATCCATCCTCATACACAGACATCAATTTTAACATTACACAGTAAAACAGCTGTTTCTGTCTAACAGACTGTACTGCTTTCTTACTTGGGTGGAGTTTTATTTCCACTGGATATTTCATGTGAGTCCTTTTTTTGGTCTGTGAAAACAAAAAAAAAGTGTTTCTTAGGTAAGTGCAAATGAACTTGGTTGAACCTGCCGCTATGACCAACCATGAAGCCATGGCCAACACTTTCAAGACTTTGAACCACTCTTACTACATTCCTAGTTTATTAAGGGTCCTGTACACATTTCACTGGGTAGAAAACGAATGAGCAAAACCATAAACTGTTCTTAGTTGTGCCAGCGGAATGGAAGCTGTTGCCAAAGGTTTGCAAATACACATAATAGCAGAGGATTCTGCTGTTTTCCTATGTCCTAATTCTTCATGCTAGCGGAAGTAAAAACATATAATTTTTGGACTCATCTTGAATCAAAAACGAAGAAACAAAACCAATACCAAATGGGTAGAAAGATAAAATGATAGCTGACTTGCAATCCAGACTCTGAAACACAGAAATATGATAACATGCAGAAAAACAAACACTGCATGGTTTATTTATGACACCTCAGTATGATTTGCCCTCAAGTACTATGACAGTAAATTACTGTGGTTTCAAAAACCAGTATGACGAGCACTGATTTATTTTACTTTTTCTTCTTTCCCTTCATTTGTGATTGTCTGACACAGTGGAACCAATCCTAAAGAAATTAGAAAGATATCATCTTCCGTGAGGGATATTGCACTTGTTTTCCCTGCAGGTGTCTTTTCCCCCTGATATTGTCTCTGCCTTTTTTAGCCCCCTGGTTCTCCTCTCTTATGGAATAGTCTCATGCTGTCTGAGCACCTGGCCACTCTCAGCAAAAGCTTGAAAGGAATTCAGTATAATTTCAAAATGAAGATAGGCACAAGTTCTAAATTCAATTAATTTTATTTCAAGTTTGCTTTTGCTGACACCAAAGTGGACATGTGTCGTGATCAGCAGATTACCTTATACAAAAGGACACTCAACTGGCTAGATCTTCCAAGAGATTATAAACTCTGACTAAAGCAAAAGCTTTTAATATAGAAAATAATTACTTAATAACTCTGCCAAAAAAGTCTGGTTTTAGGTCAAACATTTCAAATACAATGAGTAATCTAGGATGTGTCTACCTCCGTAGCCTAATCTAAAGTCTTTTCAAGGAGCTTAATTTCAGGAAATGTTCAGTACTTACACATAGAAAATCTGGACTGCTTAAAGATATTGCAAACTATCCAGAGCATAGGTCTGTCACTGGGTCTTAGGGTGCAGTTCTCGCCCCTGGCTCTATTGCAGAAAAAGTGCAACAACAGACAATTCGTTGCTTGACTTATGAATTTTAAAAATTACCTGCCTCAGCTGGCCATCTAACCTCCCTCTGCAACCTGTGGAGAGAAATGGACCTTGGAAGACAATTCATCCCAGCCTTATTTTAGACTCCTAGACCAATTCATCCCTTGCTAAAGCCAGGCAGGGTTGTTCAGTTTGCAGCCTGTGCAAGGGGAGTGACAAGAGGTCTGTCCCAGCAGACACCTAGGAGGAGAGCTTTCTGGAGATGCAGTGCTCCCGCAGCACACATCAGGTGGGGGAAAGGGCTGCACAAAACATACTTGCTGTATTCCAGCCTCGCAGGATCCTCTAAATCCCTGAGGATCAAAGATTCATAGGTACTACTTGGAATAGCAAAATAAACCATTAAAACTTTATCCATTTCTGAAAAGGAAAGGTTCATTTTCACAGCTAGTTATAAAACTTATAATAATTTGTATTTATATTGAGAGTCTCCTAAGTAGCAGACCACATTCTTCAAGAAGGATTAAAGCTATGCTCAGTAGTAAACCAGAATACTTACTGTACTCTTCTCCCTTTACTGATAGAATATTTTGTACTTAGTCCTATTTCTTTTAATATCTTTTTTAAAAAATATTTTTCAATCTGATATGATTTTCCAAAATAAAAAACATTCTACTGTGACACGTGAAGAACTGTGTTAATGGAAAAGCATCATGTATGTTAAGCAGCTTGGTCAAGAATAAATTCTAGGATTCTATGTACTTTCTAAAGCTTCTTAGTCAATAACCCATCTCATTTTATTTTAAACTGATGGTGCCTAAGGAATGTGAGATATAATTAAATTATATGTGTTGGTTTAAATATTTCATTAAAAGGTAAGTACTGCTAAATACTATAAGACAATAATAGCTACTGCTACAGCATGTAAAACACACAATGGAAATATTTACCTTTCAAGGTACTCATAAGAACTGTGCCAGAATCTCTTGCACTAGTGGAAGAAGAACTAGATATTTACCCATACACAGGTAGGACCCTGTGTCTTTTCACTAGTCAAGCACAGAATAACAGGTGGCATTGCTGTTGGCATGCTCTCTTGGGTGTTCTGCCATGCAAGCGACTGTCATTTCAGTTTACAGTTCAAGTGCTGCAACAGACCCTGGGCGGAGAGAATGTGCAACTACTCATCAAAACTTTTCTTTAATACCCCAGTGAATTTCACCTGCCGCCTGCATAAAATGAATATTTCTGTCTGAGTCACAACACATGCAGCATCACACATGTCATATTTCCTTCAACATCTTTATAAACCTTGAACTAACTGTAGAACACATTGTGCAAGATACACCACATCAACCAGAGCAAAAAAAAAATGGACACTTCTGAAAAGTATCCCAGTCCTTGTTCATCCTGGAGAAACTTCAGCATCTCAGAAGCACAAGGTCAGAGATGGAGGCACTGGAGTAAGTTGCCCTGAAGTCTGCTGCCCTTCCCAGAAAGGTAATAGCTCGCCAGAAGCTCACCATGCCCTTACAGCAACTACTCAGCATGGGAGGAGAGGCCTCAAATCACCAGCCTTCCAGTCCAGGATGCTAATCACCAGTGCTACTGAGATTATTTACCAATTACACCATGTAGATTTGCACCAGAATTCCCATTAAATTCCAGGAATTTTTGTTGTTTAACCAGTGTTTTTTTTCAGGAGTAAAGGAACATGTACACTTCCTTAGCAATTCAAGGCAGGACAATTATCAAAGAAAATTACACTGTGTTTAAAAAATGGTTTTATACTTTAGTCTGTTGACCTCCTCTAATCTCTTTGCTGAAATGTAGTATAATTGATCAAGCTATATTTAGTGTAAATTCGTTGAAATGATGAATCTCATTTTCTAAGATCCTGAGGGCACATGTAGGCAAAGCTACAATCAATCTATAAAACCACAATACAGCTACACAAAGACATTAAAAAGTGTATTACTAGATTCACCAGTAACTAGAGAGATCTAAAGATATTGAGCATCCTACAAGCCCTTAGTTTTCCCTGAAAACAAGAGATACTGAAAGTGAGTTAGGAAAGTAAAATCATTATGGATAAACACTTATTAATACCAATGTCAATACATGTTAATGGTAGGAATAGACTGAATTCCTGATTAATTTTGGAGGGGAACGTGACCCATCAGACTCATCTGTTCTGAGGTAGACCTGCTCCTCTGAAATCATGAGAAACCATGAAGTTGCCCAGTCACCTTTTGTGGGCTGCAAACAATATATCAGAGTGAATATTTAGTTTATAGATCTGGGCAAAATACTTAGACCCTGAATCTAGGTCATGACTTTAGTGCTAATAAAACTGAATTATGAAACAACAACAGCAAACTTCCAGGAATTTCAGAAATCAGTGTACTGCAGATCAGTCACAGAACACTCTGATTTTAAAATAGAAACCTTTCATGCAACAGGAGACATATTTCTTCAGCACTATGTCTAATTTATGCACTGAAAGGGCTAAGAAGCCTTTATCTAGCACGGCTGATCCAGCTCATATGTCACTTTCTCTTTAAAAGAATGAATATGTGCCTTGACAGAACTTGTGATGACTCCCCAAAAAGCACTATAAGGTCAGAAGACTTTCCTGTAAAAATATATATATGACATTGCAGAATATCAAGCAAAAGGACAGATATTCTTGCAACTAGGCACACTGATGGAGCAACTGCAGTAGTTTGCGTAATCAAACTGAAATTTCTACCTTTATTACTGTAGATCCACATTGCAGCAAAAGGGGAAGTTACTTTGCCAGTAAGTAGAAAGGCAGTGAATCAAAAAAGGATTTCTCAGTTTCCCAGTGCATTGTAAACCTACTCACCTAACAACCATATTCTGTTCATCATTTATGCACAAAACCTAAAGAACCATCAAAAACGTCAGAATTTGAAGCATAGAAAGTGCCTTTCAAGAAATGTCACCAAGGGCCAAAATGTACTTCCTGGATGCTACAGGTCTTACTCAGGTGTCAGAATTTCTTCAAGTCATTAACTTTGATGAACTGAGCACCTCTGGCTGTCCTATTGCAATTTTATTTTGACCAAAGATACGTACTTCCTCCTCAGCTAGAGGAGAAGTGCAAAGGCATTCAGCCATAACTTACAAGGGAAGCACCCCAAGAGCATACCTGGGAAGTAAAGAATTGTAAACGAGTTGCTTTAAACATCTAACTTGGACTAAAAAGCACGTAGGAGTACGCAAATCCTAAAAATCTGAAAGCAGGCAAAAAATCAGCCAGCTCCTTACCTTGGATTACAACTGTGAGACCTGGGTAAGAACATGGACATGGGAGGGAATGCAAGAGGGAACTGACAGTCCCAGATGGAAAGGAAGGGGAGGCTCCAAGCAGCAGCCACATCCAGATCGAAACCTTGTAGAATCAGCTCTCAGACTCTGGCTGCTCTCAGACTCTGGCTGCTCTCAGACTCTGGCTCTCAGCAGCCGGACCCAAGAAAGGCATCTGCAAAAGTCCATGTACAAAGGGCTCCCACTGTGCTCTGCAGAGTCTCTCACACCACATTCCCCCTTTCACCTCTTGAACACTGTTCTTTTATTCAGCGTGAGTCTCACACATTCAGAATGCTCCATAAATGAACAGATGAGGAAACGATAATGATACAGATAGGTTAACTGCAGTAAGAATTAGCTTCAAGATGGCCTGGTAAGGATAACATCATACTGTTAAAGCATTACTAAAATGTACCTGATTCTATTTCTGAGCAAAACACAATATATTCAGGTACTTAATTTGTTTCCTTAGGTTCCACTGCTATAACTGCAAAACTCTAATATTTGAATGAGCATTCCTAGGTGGTACAATACTGTGGATCTAAGAAATTGTTGCATCCCTGAGGTAAATCTGGGCACACGGAGATGGGAAATAATCTGGCTCTAAGAATCAAATTGAGTACAAATTGAGTGGTCCAGGTAGCTGTACAGTTCTTCATTTCACCAGTTTGCTGCAGAAAGTTTCTTACCATTCTAGTTAAGCCAAGGAATAAAATTTTATCCTAGTTAATGTAAAAAGAAAAAAGGAGTGAGAAATAAATGTATTCATCAGTTTGGTCAGAATGACCATGAGAGGTTGGCTCGTCCAGGACAGCAAATTCTCCCTGTGCTCCATGGAACGGAGTGTCACCAGAAAGCATCTTACAGGTGGCCTGGAGGCACTAAGATGCCAACACAGCCACAGGTATTTTTTTTGCCTTTCCTTTTTCTTTAAAGGTTTATATATCTATTTGAATAAGGGAATAGAACATGACAAGACAAAATAAGCAGTAGGGAAACAAAGAAGTTTTTTCTATTGCTTTTGAGAGAGGTTTCCTCTTTCATTTACTGCAGAAATTCCAGTTACCCCAGTGTTGCTGGTGGGAGGACAGCTTTGGTTTGGTTTTATTTTTGTTTTATGCTAAGGATATTTTTAATTTTTTCTTTTTTCTAAGTTAGAAACAGAAATGTTCACTTTTCAGGCATAGCCATTGCAGTGTAGCAGACTAAACTCACTGTTACCTGCAAATACGCTACTAAAGTTTGCTAACGAAATCAATGCTACCTCTTCGGCTGTAAAACTCTGTAACATGGAGTTTATGTGGGGCCTCCAGTGTAGAATCGTGGACAACTGTGGTGCCTATCAGACTGAAAATAAGGTAGGCGTGTAATTATAGTGTAGTAACCAATACCACAAGAAAAAGTCATAGGAGGCTAATGTGATAAGTTACTGTATCATCTGATGAGTAGGAGTACTAACATTTCTGTATTAAAACGGTATTAGTGGTATATTAGGCTAACATGATATGACAAAAAAATTGCAAACAAAATACTATAATTTAGTCTAGGGCATAAATGTGAGAGAATAAAACCAAATATTGTCACAGAGGAACACCCTCTTTTCATTTAGAGGAACATGCAGAAATTTTGTGATAGGATTTGCTGTCGTTTCATACTGATAAAGTTCATGAGAGATTACATATTGCTATGCGAATGTTAAGTTCGTACAAATGATATATCTATGAATCATTTTTACTCCAAGGGATATAAAAGAGCTTTACAAACTTAAAGAGAAGTACAAAGCAATGCCTCAAAGTTTATCATTAGCCTCCAACATGGAGATGAATAGACTTCCCAACAGCCTCCAATTTTTTAATTAACCAAAGTTTTACTCAGCTGCTGATGTCATGACAGAATTTACAGAGCAGCTGTCTTTTTAAACATTAAGATTTACACTTTAAAATAAAGTCCCTGTGGATTCCATATCAACCAAGCTCTGAAGAAGCTTCTCTTTGCATGAAATAACTGGTAAGAACTGTATATCCATATAAAAATAGCATTAATTTATAAAAATAACATACAGATACTCTCTGTAGGATTTATCTTGAGGTACTCTGCACAGTAACTTTGTTTAGACACAAGAAAAATTCTTAAGACAAGTTGTTTGATTCCTGTCATGCACACTCAGTTCAAACTTCAGTGATGTGTCCACTTACCTTTTTGAGTAGTAAATGAGCAAGGACAGGGACACTTCCAAGCCAGTTGCTGCTAAGCTCAGCTTAGGACCATTCATCACAGAGCTCATGCTGTCAAGTTTCCACTCGTTGTCAGGCATTCTGAAAACTAAAACATGCATACTATGCACATACACACATATACACAGGTACTTTAAAAATTGATGGATCTGATTAGGCCTTCATGTTTACACTCAGCGGTGCTCAAGGACATTCCACCATAAAATGGCTAAAAAGATGATACTATGTATTCCTCTCTGAATGCATTTATTTGCTCCCACTTTGTAAGCCTCATGGATTCTTGTAGCTCTCAAATCAGTGGCAAAATTCTGTCCTCAAATTTACAATTATTTTTTATATTTATGTGTAATAAAGGAGACTAAGTAATCATAATTATTTGTCTATAGGATTTTTTTATTCTAATAACAACATATGCAAACATATCAGTGCAGTGAGGCAGAAGTCTCTGGTAGTTCACCAATTAATATATTCATGTAAAGGTGTATCCAGGACAACAGCCTAGTCAGGATCACAATATTTACTTGCAGTGACTATGTTAACATTATCCCATTTATAGCACTGAAGGCAAAGAGTCAGCACTGAAATCAATGCAACAACTAGATCTTAAAAAAAATTATCCAACAAAGAACTAATTACTAACAGGGAACTCTGGACAAGACTTACCCAGTACTTCATTGTTTCTGTTCACCTGCTTTACACTATCTTGAATTTTCCACATTACAATATGGAGACAGAGTCCATTTTGTGCCATGAAACTTCTTCACCCCCACAGAAAGCGTTTCACCATCAACGCAAAGTTTCTGCAGCAAACTCCTTGAATTTTCTGTCGTTCCCTATAAACACACTGTAACTCTCAAAACCCGTCAGCTCACTGATAACTCAAGACTTGGATCCTTCTCTGTCCTTCATTCAACTGAATCAGCCTATCCAAATCTTTCCACCAGTTCCATTATTTTGATACTTTACTGAACCTATGTTGCCCCATCCCAAACCCACAGCCTCTCTTTGAGGCTACGCTATTCTCACTGCATCAAATTAAAACTCTCCTCCTCATCTTTTGGCTCTGTTAATGCCAACTTTCTTCAGCTAGTGGTTCACTTCTGTGCATCAGTAATACCAGGCTTGATCATCCACTTATTCACTGCTGCCACATCACCATGTTCTTTTTGAAGAACAGAACACCATTCTGAGGTGATGCTGTCACTCTTCACATCAGCACTCGGGTGCCTGTATGACACTCTGAGTAAGTTGAGGGGAACAGGCTATACTGGACAACGTGTATCTACTATTAACATAAACATGAGAAGAGAAGTTCCAAACCTTTCTTCTTCAACTCATCTTTCTCAGTCATTTCCTCCATCTATTTTTTTTCTGATAAAAAATAATTTAATTTTATATTAACGTAAATTTTTTTTTGTTGCTGCATTCTTCGCCCTCTACAAAGGCCAAGATACAGACAGCTTCTTCCCGCCCTGAACCCTAAAAATGATAAGTTACTTAGAGCTGGGGGACACTGTGTATGTGTTGGTACACATAGAGAT